>CM053771.1:252310390-252340932 GCA_028658325.1 Potorous gilbertii
AATGGGGGGCAGGATAGGAGGGAGGGAAATAGGGAGGGAAATATAGTTAGTCTTACACAACACGACTATTATGGAAGTCATTTGCAAAACTACACAGATATGGCCTATATTGAATTGCCTGCCTTCCCAAAGGGAATGGGTGGGGAGGGAGGGATGGGGAGAAGTTGGAACTCAAAGTTTTAGGAGCAACTGTCAGATATTGTTCTTGCTACTAGGAAATAAGAAATACAGGTAATGGGGAATAGAAAGTTATCTGGCCCTACAGGACAAAAGAGAAGATGGGGACAAGGGAAGGGGGGAGATGATAGAAGAGAAGGCAGACTGGTGATAGGGGAAATTAGAATGCTCGGTGTATTGAGGTGGGGGAGGGGACAGATGGGGAGAAAATTTGGAACCCAAAATTTTGTGAAAATGAATGTAAAAAGTTAAATAAATAAATTTATTTTAAAAAATTTCAATTGCCACAAAAAAAAATATAAAATATGAATTTGGATGTCTCTTCTGGGCCCTCTAGATCATCAAAATCCTTTAAATCGCAACATTCATTAACTGAACACAACACCCCAGACGAAGTTTGGGAATGGAGGAGTACAATGGAACTAGCTATTCCTGGACGTTATACCTCTAATGCAGCCTAAGATCATGCTAGCTTTTTTGGCTCCCACATCACACTACTCATTCAAATTGAGGTCATGGTCCACTAAAGCCCCCAGATCACTAACAGAGCAAGTGCTATCTAACTATGTCTCCCCCACCATGTAATTGTGAAGTTGTTTTTGTGCCCAAGTGTAAGACTTCACATTTATTTCTACTGAATTTCATCTTACTAGATACAGCCCAATTCTCGTATCCTGTCAAAATCCTTTTGGATCATGACTTTGTCTTCCAGTGTATTAGCAATCCCTCCCAGCTCCATCTCATCTACAAATTTGATGAGCATAGCATCTGTTCCTTTATCCAAGTCATTGATAAAAAGAGTAAATAGAATGAGGCCAAAGACAAAGTTTGTATTACCCTACTGGAAACCTCCTATCACGCTGACATTGAACCACTAATGATTATTCTGAGTTTAACCCTTCCATCAATTTTGCATTTATCTGATTGTGTTATTACTGTTTCCATCTTCTCTACCAGAACATAATGTGACACTATTAAAAGCCTTTCCAAATTATAGGTTTTATATCCACATGATTCAAAGCATCGAGTAGAAAGCATCATGCCAATTATCTACTATAGACCTTACAGATGATATACTTTAATTAAAGTCAGATTTCTCTGGTCTTTACCAGTTCTATTTCAGTTGCTAGGCTCTGGCCAGACATTGTGGAGACTAGGGTCTAAGAGACAGAAAGAGTCTGAAGGGAAGATCTTATTAGAGTTACCTTATTATTTTAATATGTCAGAATGTTTTGAGATTTCTCTTATCCATCTAATACCTTATACACTTTATAGTACCGGAAGGCAAAATTAAATTAATGTAATTTGCTTTCTGAGAATCTGATGCAGTTCTAAGTGTAATCCATGTGCTAGTTGAGGATAGACAAATATTATATGAGAGATTTATCAGAAATAACAACATCAAGTTTTGTGATGATATTCAGGTAAATCTGGGGATATCTACACTTGGCTATTTCTAGTGGTTGTCTAGATGCCCTTCATTACTGTGTAAGAACCAAGCTAACAAGATGTAGAACAGAGAATTAAGGCATTGCTTGCATGTGCATGTGCACGCACGCGCACACACACACACACACACACACACACACACACACCACAGAAAGGACTAAAATCTGAGACCAATTTAATAAGCTTGATCTTCCATAGGGCCTTATATAACCAGTCCAAACTTAAAACTCCTCCCTCAACCTTCATGTCCAAGCAGGAACATAACTCAGGGCTACTAATGCAGTAACCCCAGTCCCTCAAACCTTTACAGATCACATGACTCACAGATCAAGGTCTAAGTTTGCTCCACATTAGGGTCCTGCACCTTGGCACTTCCTTGTCTCATCCAGGAACTTTCTGCTGCCCCAAGAATACCATTGCTTGATCCAAAAGCTCCTCTGTTACTCAGCTGCTGATTTGTACTGTTGCCTCATCTCAGTTTATGAGTGTCTATCATCTGCTGAAAGACAGTCTCCCGTGGTGTGTATCAGGTCCTTAAACAGCTTCCAAGTCCTTCAGATGTTCTGTAACTGTCCACAGTTCTCCACTGCTAGAGCTTCTGCTGCCACCTCCATAATCAAGTTTTATAGTGCTTTTTAAAAGAGACAACCTGGGCCAATATGTCTAAGGACTATTCAACACATTCCTAGCTCTGCTATGATACCTGCAACTCCACTCTGTTAGTGCACAAAAGAGCCACTTAGCTGACCAGACATCCCAAGTCATTTTTCTCAACAAGAGATCTGAAGATATCACTCTTAGCTGAGTTACAATGCCTGACTTTCACTCCATTCTCCCTTACTTCAGGATGCAGGCTCTGTGGACACCACATATTTTTAGTACCTCTCTTTCGGTCTTTTGGAGACAGGTGAAATCACTCATACCCCCTTTATTTGCCTTTTCAGTCCCCATCATTTCCCACTCATATCACCATCCCAAGTGCCCTGAGGCTCAGAAAATATCTAGAAAGAATTAGAAACATTGCAAAGGAAAGGGGAAAAAAACTGCTGTTTGCAATTATCAATCCTGCTGTGGACACAGAAGTCCATTTCCTCATGACAAAAATGCCTTTCATTCTGCTTTCTATCTCTCCTCAATTATCATTTTTCTTTGATTCTCTAATAATTTAGACATTAAATTGCACAATTTTGGTCAATTATCTAGTCAATAAGCATGTATTAAACACTAGGTACTGTGGTAACTGCTGTAGATACAAAGGTCCAAAAAAGTTCTTGCCATCAAGGAGCTCTAATGGGGGAGACAAGATGCAAACAGCTAAATACAAACAAGATACAGACAGGACAAATTGGATATAATCATAAAGGAAAGGCACTAGTATTAAGAGGGATCAGGAAAAGCTTATAGTATAATCTAGGCTTTTAAATAATATTTTCTTTTAATCAACTAAAATTCACCTTTTCCCTAACAAATTATAACTCCCAATTAAGTACACAAGAAAAACAAAACCCATTACAAACATGTATGGTCTATCAAAACAAATTTTCACATTGTCCATGTCCAAAACAAATAATTTTTTTTTCTTTCTGCACTAAACCCTTGACTTCTCTGTCAAGAGGTGAGTACCATGTTTCATCATTAGTCCCCTGTGACCTGGGTTGAACATTATACTCATAAGAGTTTGGTATTTATTACCATTTATTTATTACATTTATATTACATATTTACAATATATACATACATATATATTACATTACATTATTACCATTTATTACATTTATATACCATAATTTGTCCACCTACTCCCTAATTTATGGATCCCTTCTCAGATTCCCATCTTTTGCTATTTCAAAAAGAGTTATAAATATTTTTGTTCATTCTTAGAATTTGTTTTGTTTAGGACTAATCCCTCCCTTAGTTTATTCTCCCTCTAATTCATCCTCCCTACTCCTTTTTCCTTTCTATTTCCCTTCTGAGTGGAATGTATTTCTGCACCAATTCTGTGTGTTCTTCTTTCTTTTTGGCTAGTTAAGAGAGAGTGAGTTTCAAATGTCAGTAACTACCTTCTACCTCCTCCTCCTTTTTAGCATAAATACGTACTGGTGAACTATGAGTAGGTGAGAGAATATTCCCTAATCTTCCTTTCCCTCCCCTGAGTGTATTCCTCTTCCCTTCTCTTTCCACTCTTTTCTTAAGATCATCAAAACTTAATAAGAACCACTCCCAGGTCTTATCTCATTGGACTTTCTCTATGAACGCTGATGATGATAAGATTTATCTCCCCATATTTGAATGTAAACAGTTTATCCTGTTTAGGTTTTTTACCATTATTCATTTATATTTAATTTTTTGTGTTTCTCTTCACTATTATATTTGAACTTTAAAGTTCTTCCTCAACTCTGGTCTTTTCATTAGAAACACTTAGAAGTTCCCCATTTCATTAAAGGACCATTTTTACCCTGTAGCATTATATTCAATTTTCCTGGACTGGAAGTCCATATCCTTTGCCTTCCATAATATCATATTCCAAGTTCTCTGCTCCTTTATAGTGAAGGTTGCTAAATCATGTGTGATCCTGACTGTGGCTCCTCAGTACCTGAATTTTTTTTTCTTTTTGAATTCTTACAGTATTTTTTTCTTTGCCTAAAAGCTCTGGATTTTGGCTGTGACATCCCTGGAGGTTTTCATTTTGGGGTCTTCTTTCACATATCTTTTTTCACCACTTCTGGTCTTTAATTTATCTTTGGGTATATGATGCCTTCTGATTACCCTGATCACGTATCTTTCCATTGACCTCTAGGTTGTTTATACTTATAATTCATCTGGTATCATGATATTCCATAATTCACAAACATATAGAATTACCTAGAGTTTAAAGAGATGGTCTTTCATAATGGCAAGCTTTTGGGTGAATTGAAAGCACTTCCCAAATATGATCTAGCCTGATCTCCTGCTACTCGATTATGGACCTTGTTTACTGTCTATCTGTAGCACTCATCTAAGATATATATTTTGTACAATTGTGTATTACTTGTCTATATATACATGTAAAATATATGTATATATACATTTACACAATACAATTTATTTATAAACATATGCACATATGTGTGTAAGATATATGCATGTGTACTAATTTGGTGGACTGTCTAGTTACATATTATGCATAGATATGAAACTATGCATGCATAATGTAAGCAGCATGTATTTCACCTACTTTGTTGTTGAAATCATAAGATTGTTTGAAATATTTAATAACAATGATATCTGATAATTTAATAGTCTTTTCAAGTTTGCAAAGCACTTTGCATATATATTCTCTAACTTGAATGTTACATCACTCCTGTGAGATAGGTTTAGTAAAATCTATAGTAATAGTAATACTCATTTCATAGATAGGAAATGATCATCTTTCTCTCTTAATAAAGAGAGTTGAATATCAATCTACTTTTTTAAAAAAAATCTAACTGGATTTCACAGGTTTCCAAACTATAGAGGCAATCCCCTTAGCGATTCTATGAAAGATGAGGTAATAGTTGGAATAATTTTTTTGAAAAAGAGCTTGCCTGTGTCCACACAGCTAGCTAGCAGCAGAGATTAGATCTGAACCCAGGTCTTCCTGACTACAAATCCAGTACTTTCTTCACCCTGCAACACTGCCCTTTTGCAGGGGAAGATAGGTACAGGAAAGAACAAAAGGCCAGATGGTTTAACTTTAGAGAATATCTCACAGGTAAAGAAAGAGGACTTAGCAAAGAAGACAAACAGAAAGTGATCACTGGGAGTGTATGGAAAATAATGACAATGTAGTGTCACAAAGGTCAAGGGAAGAGAATATCACATTCATCCTACTTCCTAAAAAAGGAGGAAAAACTATTTATCCAGGATGCAAGAACCTAAGGCAGAAGAAAGGAATGTGATTTAATTCCTTAAAAGAAAAGCCCACAACTTTGCCTGCTTCAGAAACCCAAACCCAGTCTCAAATTTGGCCAGATCTCGGGCATCATGGAACCCAGACCTAAACGTTAATGCTTCAACCATAGCATCTTTGATTAATGTGGGATAAAAGCCCAGCAGCAGGGAATCAGCTCCGGGAAGTGAAATGATTAGCCAAAGCAGAGCTGCTTGGCCAAAGTAATTAGCATTAAATAATTATTACACCAAAGAAATATGGTGCTAATGAGGAAAGGTTCTGCTGAGGATGCTATGATGTATTTAAAAGGTAGCAGCTCAACCGCAGGTTAATGCTAGAGGCATTTCCGATGGGTTCTACAAAGTGGGTGTTTGATTGAAAAGGCCCATACTTTCAAATGACTCTGTACTTCACTCCTTTTTTCTTTCTTTCCTCTACCTTTCTTTTCCTAGAGTAATAGCTACCAGTGAGAACTGGATTATGGATGAACCTCATTGCGTTTTGGAGGGGGATATTACCATCTTTCCTAAAAGCCTCCTCTAAATGCAGTCAAATTCAGATGACCACTTGGGGCATTATTTGCGATGGCTTTGCATCACTCGTTCCCCAAACCTGGTTCTAGGATGCCCCCTGGTGCCCTTTGGTGGTGGGTACCAGTCAAACAGACCCAGGAATGCAAATCTATATTTTTTTAAATCTCACTATAATTCATATTTTCAAATTGTAGAGGAAAGCCCCTCAGAGCTCACTTGTGAAAGGAGACTGTAGATTGAAGCAAAGATCAAAATAATTGTGGCATAGCTCCTGCATAAATACATTCAGTTTTTTCAATGAAAACAAAGTTCAAATTAAAATGAATAAAAACTACACTATCATGGAGAGAGATTTTGTTTTTCCATTGTTTCAATCTTCCTATTTTGCTCTCCTTCCCTATCTCCAGAGAGCAATGTAATATGACAAAGAATATACTTAAGAGGAGAAAGAGAAATAACAATTTGCAAAATCAATCTACTGAAAGAATCAGAAAATATATGTAATATTACACTCCCATTCCACTGCTTTCTTAATAGGAATCATCTGCTCAACTCAATCCAACAAGCACCATGTAGTTGTCAAGTTGTATTGAACTATTCTAGTCATTGTTTCCTAAGCATAAGTGCTTGCCTTCCTGTCTGCCCTTCTTTCTCTGTCTTTAATTCCTCCCACCCCAAGTCATTTCCTCTCTATTTCTCCCTTCCTCAAATCCCAACTCAAATACTATGACCTCTGTGACAAATCCACCAACTCTCCCAAACCACAGTGATCTCGTCCTTTCACATCTGAATTCCTGGAACCCTTAGGGTCTGCTCACTCATTTGACATTTAACTGATACTACCTGATATTGCCATATTTTAGGCTTATATCCTCTTTCTCCAAATAAATAATAAGCCCTTCAATGTGTAGTTCACCACGGAAATAATAGTACTAAACTAGTGTTTAGCCTCCTGTGCATTCCACCTTTCTACAACCATGCAATTGCCTATAAGATAAGTAAGAGCGTACCTTTTTGGAGGTAATGGTATCAACCATCACCAACAAATTTTCTCCTATATCCTTACCATTACTACACCTGAGATTTTATATTTGCCAGATATAAAACTAGCAGAAGTGAAATTCATTGGCACTATGTGAAAACATACACCACTAACTCAAGAACTAGCTCTGCTCAGCTCCATCTGTAACCACAATCTAGTCTAGTAGCCCTGCTCCTCCAGGGATCCAGGAGGAATCAAAGACAATGGCACATAGTCAAATGGCTTGTGCTAGACTGGCAAGAGTTTGGAGAAAAAACTAAATGGGAAGGAAGCAGACCAGCTATATCTGTGTATCTTCATTGTATCTAAACCATGCTCGTCTTAGAGGAAGCTAAGTGGTGCATTGGATAGAGCGCTGGGTCTGGAGTCAGGAAGACTTGCATTCAGATCCTACTTTAGACACTTACTAGCTGTAACAGTGGACAAGCATCTAATCTATTTGCCTCGGTTAAGTGGAGATAATCATTCTTACCTCTCTGAATTGTTTTAAAGATTGAATGACATAATATTTGTAAAGTACTTAACACAGTGGCACATAGTAAGTACTGTATAAATGCTATCTGTTATGACTATTAAAGATTCTGTTTCTTCTGGTTCAGGATGGAAAGACTGTGCGCTACACATTTAACCTGTATCTAGTCAGCACCCTGGGAAAGTATTGAAAAATCTGGTTGCTTATTCACTT
This sequence comes from Potorous gilbertii, assembly GCA_028658325.1. Classification (NCBI taxonomy): domain Eukaryota; kingdom Metazoa; phylum Chordata; class Mammalia; order Diprotodontia; family Potoroidae; genus Potorous; species Potorous gilbertii. The sequence goes on from CM053771.1 coordinate 252,318,187, forward strand.
GCCCACTTGATCACGTCAGTTGTTTAGAAACATCTGGTCTCTGTGTGGTTAAAATATCTGTAAATCTGAGGAAATTTTTTTAACATTTAAAAATTTTTTATTCATTTGAAGTTAAATACAAAATACAAAAAAGAGAACATTTTCGTGAATACAGCACAACATAATAAGAGGATTCAATATAAAACCATGACTCTATTTCACAGTTTACTTTTTTTGAACTGTGTAGTAGATACTACATGCATTTTCAGGACAACCTGCTTTTCTGCATTTCCTTCTAAGGTTTCTTTAGTTCTCTGTGCACTTCTTTTTCTCCCTTCTTCTCCACCCTGCCCTAGAGAAAGCCACCATTAGAACACAAATATGTGTGTGTATATATGCATATGTAAAACCATACTATACATATTTCTATTTACCAATTCTTTCTCTGGATGTAGATAGCAACTTCCTTCATTGATCCTTTGTAATTGACTTGAGTTTTTTATAATACTCAAAATGACTTAGTCATTCAAAGTCATTCATAGAACAACATTGCTGATACTGTGTACAGCGGTTCTGTTCGTTTGACTCTTCATTATTTCATGCAAGTCTTTCTATGTTTTTTCTAAAATCAATCAGTTCACCTATTTTTATAGCACAGTAATATGCTATCACAATTGTATACCTCAACTTTTTTAGTCATTCCTCAATTGACAGGCATCCCTGCAATTTCTAGTTCTTTGCCACCACAAAGAGAACTGCTATAAATATTTTATAATTATGTTATTTTCCTTTTTCCCTAATCTCCTTGGGGAATAGACCTAATAGTGGTATTGCTGAGTAAAAGGGTGTACACAGTTTTAGAATTCTTTGGGCATAATTCCAGCTGGTTCTCAGAAATGGTTTGGATTAGTTCGTAATTCCACCAATGACTTAGTATCCCAATTTTTCCACATTCTCTCCAACTCGTGTTGATTTCCCTTTTATCACTTCAGTCAATCTGACAAGTGTAGAATGACATCTCAAAGATGTTTTCATTTGTATTTCTGTAATCAGTAGTGATCTAGACTATTTTTTCATATGACTAAATACAATTTTGATTTCTTCATAAAAAACCTACTTGTTCATTTCCTTTGACCATTTATGAATTAGGTAATGACTCCTTCTAAATTTGATTAAGTTCTGCCTGTATTTGAAGTATGAGACCCTTACCTGAGAAACTGGCTACAAAATTTTCTCCCAAATTTCTGTTCTCCTTCTAATCTTCATACTGATTTTATTTGTATAAAACCTTTTAAATTTAATGTCATAGAAATTATCCATTTCACACCTCACTTTGCTCTCCATCTCTTGTTTATTCATTAATTATTCTCCTATCCATAAGTCTAATAGGCAATATGTCCCATGTTCTTCTAATTTTCTTATGGTATCTTCCTTTATATCTAGGTCATGTATCCATTTTGACTTTATCTTAGTAAATGGTTTAAAATATTGATCTATGCCCAATTTATGCCAGACGACTTTCCAGCTTTCCCAACAATTTTTACCAAATAATACATTCTTATTCCAAAAGCTTAAATTTTGCATTTGTCAAACACAAAGTAACTATAATAATTTGATAATTACTTCCTTATAGTATGCTATAAGGATACTATAAGGATAAATCTCCTTTCCTTTAATTCCTTTGATTTTCTTGACCTTTTGTTCTTCCAAATGAATTTTAGTATTATTTTTTTCTAGCTCATTAAAATGATTTTTTTTGGTAATTATATTGGGATGGCATTGAATACATAGATTACTTAGGTAAAATTGTCATTTTAATTATATTGGCTCTGCCTAGCCAAGAACAAAAAATATTTCTCTAATTATTTAAATCTGACTTTATTTATATAAAAAGTGGTTTATAATTATGTTTTATAACTAGTTCCTAGGTTTGTTTTGATAGGTATACCATCTACAATTACTTTAAATGGGCTATTTCTTACTATGTCTTCTTGCATGGTTTGTTGGTGATATAAAAAAATGATGATGACTTATGTGAGTTAATTTTATATCCTGTTCTTTTGCTAATATTATTTTTTCAGCTAACTTTTTAGTTGAATCTCTCAGATTTTCCAAGTATATCATCAAGTCATCTGCAGAAAAAAGATAGCTTTATTACCTCATTGACCCTTTTGATTCCTTCAATTTCTTTTTCTTCTCTTATTACTATTGCTAGCATTTCTAATACAATATTGAATAATACTGGTGACAATGGGCATCCTTGTTTCACTCCTATTCTTACAGGCTTCTAGTTTACTCTCATTATAATTAATGCTTATTAATGGTTTTAGTTAGATGCTCTTATCATTTTAAGGAAATTTAAAGGAAAAATTTTATACCTTTGCTTTCAAGTGTTTAAAATAGGAATGAATATAGTATTTTATCAAAAGCTTTTTCTACATTTATTAAGATAATCATATGATTTTTCATATTTCATACGATTTAATCAATTATGTTAATAGTTTCCCTTATGTCGATCCATCCCTGCATTCTTCATATAAATCCTATTTATTCACCTCATATAATTTTTGTAATACAATATTGTAGACTCCTAGATAGTATTTTATTTAAGATTTTTGCATTCATATTCATTAATGAAATTAGTCTATAGTTTTCATCTATTTTTGCTCTTCCTATGTTTAGGTATCATACATCGTTGTTTGTCCTTCATTCTCAAAGAGGACCATGACGTTGGGAAGGTGATGTCATGACTTGCAAGTGAATTGGATTTAAGTGAGGCAGGGCTGTGCAAAGTTACCAGCCTCACTCTGTCCTCCTGAGTCATCTGGATCAACATATTTGTTTCATAAAAAAAAAAAATTTGGTAAGACTCCTTTTCCTATTATTTCAAATAATTTATTTAATATTGTAATTAGTTGATGTTTAAATGTTTAGTAGAATTCCCTCATATATTCATTTAGGATTAATTTTTTTTTCTTAAGAAGTTCATTTGTAGCCTTTTCAATTTCTTTTTCTAAAATTGGTTTATTTAGGTACACTATTTCTCTTCCGTTAATCTAGATAGTTTATATTTTTTAAATACTCTTCCATTTCACTTAAATAACTAAATTTATCATGCTACAATTGGGCAAAATAATTCTTTATGGTTTTTTTTATTTCATTAGTGATATATTCATATTTTTAACTCTTAATACTGTAGACTAAGTTTTCTTCTCTTTTTAAAAATCATATTAACCAATGGCTTATCTATGTCATTTTTTTCATAAAGCCAATTCCTACTTTTATTTATTAATTCAATGGTTTTCTTCTACATAATTTTATTTATCTCACCTTTAATTTTTAAGATTTCCAACTTGGGATTTAATTGAGGATTTTAAATTTCTTTGTTCTATTTTTTTAATTGTGCATCCAATTTATTGACTGACAGGTCAATTTTCCTCTGATTAGTTTTTGCTGCATCCCATCAGTTTTGCCTCATTATTGTCATTCTCTTTAATAAAATTATTTGTTTCTATGATTTATTCTTTAACCTGCTCATTCTTTAAGATTAGGCCGTTTAGTCTCCAGTTAATTTTTAAGCTGTTTTCACGGTTCCTTATTGAATGTATTTTTATTGTATTGTGATTTGAAAAAGATGCATTTAATATTTGTTTTTCTCCATTTAAGGATAAAGTTTTTATGCCCCAACATATGCTCAAATCTTGTAAAGGTACCATGTACTGCTGAGAAAAAGGTTTATTCTTTTCTATTTCCACTCTATTATGTTCAGATATCAATCATATCTAGTTTATCTAGGATTCTATTCGTCTCCTTAACTTTTTTCTTGTGTTTTCTTTTTTTTGTTGTTGTTGGTTTTGTCTAATTCAGAGACGGGAAGGTTAACATCTCCCACTATTAGAGTATTACTATCTATATCTACTTGTAATTCACTTAACTTTTCCTTTAAAAATTTAGGTGCCATAGCATTTGGTACATATAGTTTTAGCATGAATATTGATTCATTGTCTATAGTCCCCTTTATCATAATGTACTTTTCCTGTTCATCTCTTTTAATCAAATTTATTTTGCTTTATCTTTGAGATCGTGTTTCTACTTCTGCTTTTTATTTAACTTTAACTGAAGCATTATATTTATGCCAAACCACAAATTCTGCTCCAGCAGAATTTTAACTATGTGTATATCTTTTTCAGGAGGTGATCAGTGGATTTTTTCAATTTCTATTTTACTGTCTGGTTCTACTATATCAGGATAGTTTTCTTTGACAATTTCTTGAAAAATGTCCAGACCTTTTTTTTTATCCTGGCTTTCATGTTGTTCAATTTTCTAAGTCAGTTGTTTTTCCAACGAGAAATTTCACAATTTTTTTCTATTTAATTTTTTTTTGTTTTATTGTGTCTTGAAGTCTCATAGAGTTACTAGTTTCAACTTGTTCAATTCCAGTTTTTAAGGAATTATTTTCTTCATTGAGCTTTTGTACTTCCTTTTTCATTTGGTCAATTCTATTTTTTAAGGAGTTATTTTTCTCAGTAAATTTTTTTTATATCTTTTCCCATGCTATTGACTCGTTTTTAATGATTCTCTTATATTAATCTCATTTCTTTTCCCATTTTTCTTTTTAAAATCTTTTTTAAAGCTCTTCCAAGAATTCTTTTTGGATCTGGGACCAAATTACATATTTCTCTGAGGCCACAGACATGTAGCCAACTTGACACTATTGTCATCTTCTAAGTTTATGCCTTGATTCTCCCTATTACCATAGTATCTTTCTATAATGAAGCTCTTTCGTTGTTGTTTTTTTTCCCATTGTTTTGCCTTTTGTTGTGATTTGCTGTTTTTATGTCAGAGTTGGGTTCTGATCCTGCACCGTCCCAAGCTTTTTGTGCTAGGGCTCTGGGTCTTACTGCTGAATTCTCTGGAGCTTCCCTTCAGGCTTGTACTGGGGCATGGGGCCTCCCTGAAGGCCTGCCCTGGGTGTGGGGTTCAGCTGCTGGCCTGCTATGGAAACAGGGAATTTCTGCTGGCAGAACCTCAAGGAGTAATGTTATTGCTGATCTACCCAAGAGGTGAGGCCCTACTGCTGGGTTACCATGGAAACAGGTTCTCTCTGACAGCAAAGCAGGTTCTTGCTGTGGGCCATCCCTGGGGTGGGGCTTTACTATTGGTCAGCAGTGGAGTCAAGGCCTAGTTGGTACCTGTGCTGGGGGTGGGGTCGCTGGGGTGGGACCTTGCTGCTCTGTACAGACTACTCACTTGCTTAGGGGGCTGCTGATTTGCCTTGCTGGTAGTTCCCCGCAGGCTTGTGCCCTTGGTGCAGGTCCCCTGCTGTGAGGGTGGCTGCTATTGCTCTTAGACTTTACTCTCCAACCCCCAGTGAGACAGACCTTTTCTGCTGGGCTTAGTAAGCTATTTCCCTGCTCCTTGATCAAGTCTGATGGGGTTTTTCCAGTTGTTTGGAGGGGAATTGGGGAGAGCTTCAGAGGGTTCCTCCCTCACTCTGCATCTGAAGTAAGTCAAGTCTTTCTTAAGGTCCTCCCTGATTTTTCTTTATTTCTGCTGCTCAAAGTTTAATTTGAGAATATATTTTATCTTATCCGTGGGAGAATTTTGGAGAGCCAGGTAATTTCCTGCCTTACTGTGCCATCTCCCCAGAATCTTCTCTTCTGAGGGAACTTTTCTCATTTCATAAAAGTACTTTGGTATCACACAGATATAACCCCAACATTCAGGTTACTCTCTTTAATAGACAAACAGATAGACACAGGGCACCATGAACACATATCCACATATCCTGTAACAGAATGAGGATTTGAAAGTCACCCTTTCCAGTTGCCCACTGGAAATTCTGCTAAGCAGTACTGATATGGGTATGCACCAGGCTTAGAAATCTGCTAAGCAAGGGCTTGAGAGTATCTCGGAGGTCAGTGCAGCCTAGAATGAAGTGATATAACTGGATGGCATGAACTTTGGAAGAGAAGAGGTTGTTACGTGGAGGGATGATGGCAGAGAAGAAATGTGGAAGCGACAAGGAGAAGGAAGAAGAGTGACCATTAAGTCCCATGACATGAGAGAAGCAGGGCCCTGCATTGGAGAGAGTAGGCAGGAGTATTAAAAAATGAAGGACATCATATTGATGGTAGTGTGTGACATTGAAAAGAACACAGTAAAAAAAAAAAAGGCCGGAAAGATGATGAGACTGAGGAAAAAGGTAGAGGAGATCTAGATATGGGAAGAAATTGTTTGGAAAAGTAGAATATTAGTGCAATGAAAGCAGATATCGAATTTCAAGGTAGTTCCTACTGTATTGACTTTTTATAGGAAGGACTGACAGATTACAAAAAGAAAAGAGACCTTCAGAGATTTAGGTAACTAAACAACTTTCTGCCTCAGTGCTACAGCTTTCCTATGGTTACTTCAGCTCGCCAGGCCCCTCAAAAAAGGAACAAGTAGTTAAAAGCATTTGGAAAAGGTGTGGTCAGGAGGACACAGTTGCTTCTGGAAAAGGTAAGTCCTGACAAGGACTAGTGTTCTGCCCACTTCAAAGGAGGGTAAACTTACTATATTTTACAAGTCCCATTAAAGAGAGGATCAAAAGTTTGGATTCTTAACTTGGGGGGAAGGATCTATGAACCAGAATTTTTTAATTCAATTTTTATTTAATTTTTCTATTTTGACAATTGTATTTCAATATAATTGGTTTCTTTTGTAATTCTATGTATTATATGCATTTAAAGACACTATTGTGAGAAGAGATGCATAGGTTTCACTTGACTGCCAAAGGGTACTTGCAAAAAAAATTAAGAGTCTGGTTCAAACCATCCTTTAGGAGCCTTTAGGAGAGGCCACTTAAGTCATCTAAGAGAAGGGATAATATTGTGGTGGTGGTTGACAACTACAGCTAGCGTTTATAGAGCACCTACTGTGTACCACGGCTAAGTTCTTGCCAAAAATCACCTTTTATCCTCATAACAACCCTGGGATGCAAGTGCTATCATTATCTTCATTTTACAGCTGAGAAAACTGAGTCAAAGAGAGGTTTTTTTTTCCAAGTTTCTAAAAGATTCCACAGCCCTTTTCGGTGCCGAATAGGAAAATGCTTCCTAATGTCTAACCTCAAGTTCTTATAGTTTGACATAAACTAGTTCCTCTGGTCCTGTTCTCAGACATCTAGAACAACTGGTCACCCTACTGTAGCTAACTACTTTCCATTTTCTTAAAGAAAAACAGTAAACTTCTCCACTGCCTGCTCTTCCCCAAGTTGAATAATTTCAGTAACTTTCATCCTTCTCCAATCCTTTCAAAACTTTGGCTCCTCCGGTCTGAAAACCATCTCATTCTGCTTATTAATTTGAATGATTCTAAATACCCTGAACATTTCATTAAAAGTTAAGTGGGAAAGTCATTTTGCTGTATGTATCTGAAAATACCCATATTGAAATGTTTAAGAGGGAAAAATTATCACTTATTTTTAATTAATTTAGTATAGACATATATTGTTGGAAACTCTTTAAAGACCTGGATAACACTGCCACTCTGATAAGAGAGCTTCTCTCCTGGCATTCTAGTACCTGAAAGGCCTCTGTTTTTGTAGTCAGGAGCAGTAATGCTAAGCCTGCTGGTTACCTGGCAACTCATAAATAGGCTGAATTGCAAAGGGAACTAAAAGGATGAGTCTATTGAATGTCTTCCTCACAGCTCTCTAAAAATTGTAAATGAGACTATTATGTGAATAAGCTGAATATGAATGACTGTGAGCCCTGTTGTCCTAGGAAAGGAGTCAAAAATTTCAGAAGAGTAAATGAATAAATAAAAATGAGAGATGCTAAATAATTGTAAAAGTTTCACTCTCTCCCATTCTACCCCTAAAAAAAAAGAAAATTCTATTTTCTTTTAAAAACTATTTTTTTTATTTTTAGAAGGAAGATTAATAACTGACACTAATCTTGCTTTTCTGTTCCTAGCAAACAGGTAGTAGCAGGGCAGATTTAGTACTTACCACAACGGGGCATACACATAGGATAAAAACAAGCTTGCAGAGTTGAGCCTTGTTTTCCAAATATCTATAATGAACCAGAAGATCAAAAGGCATTTCCCATATATAACAACACAGAACCTGTTGTGTTCCCAGTGGGGTTGAGACATTCACTTTCTCCTTCCAAAGGGGCCCCTAGCTTGGGACAGCATGCACACCGATCTGGGTCAGTCCTTGGGGGAATCTGATCTCTCAAGTGATGAAGGGTCAGAACTCTCTAGTTCTGTATGCCCCTACCCACAATTCAAGGAAAATAATTTAAAGTTTAGGTTTGGCCCATGTATATAGGATCTCTCTAAAAAGGAGAGAAAAGTACTCAATGTATAGTTTAGATTTGGTATAGGACAATTATTGCTTTAAAAAAAAAACTTTTTTCAATGAACAAAAACCCACCTCTCCCTCTCAATCCTTTTCTCCCATTGGAAAAGAAAAACAAAAATCTTTGTAATAAATATACCTATTCATGCAAAACAAATTCTTATGTTCGCCACCTACAAAAAAATATTTCAGTCTGTACCTTGAACCCATCATTTCTCTGTCAGGAGACAGCTATTTACTATCTGCACACAAAAGAAATGCTTAAGACACAAAAGATTCACAAGTATGCATTGACAAAGACTTAAACCTAGAGCAGTCATTTATAACAACTACTGTGTTCTCCCAAGAGGCTGTAATTTAAAACATTGAAAACTGAAGCATTTAGTAGGATGGTTGAAAAGGCATTCCACCTTCGCTTTGGCTCTGCAATGTCTAACAGTTCCTTCAAGGTCCATGTCTTCTAGTGAGCCAGGCCAAGGCCATCCTCCTATCAATGTTCATCTCCTATGAGAAGCACTCTACTGATTTCAGGGGATACTTCTGGAAATACAACTGATACCGACTGATGGACCCGGAAGCTCCCAAACTCTTGAACTCAAAAGGTTGCCTCCAAGGGTGGAAGGGTTTATTTCATTATTGTTGTTTGATTACATGCTTGAACAAAGAAACACAAGGTAGAAGAGGCAGCTAGAGCTTTGAGATGGATTCTGACTGAAGTTCACTCAGAGGAGTACATGCTTTACCTTCCACATCAGGGCAAGTCCTAGAGAGTGCACCAAGCCACACATACTGAAAGTAGGAGGGAAAAGAATACCGGAGGCTGCTATTCCTTTCAAGGCAGGTAATCCCAACCTTTTTTCAACCCCTGCACTCTTTGGCTTTGAGTGAACCTTCTCATAATCCCTGTTCTATATGAAAAGGAATACATTCTAGAATTTATCAGGCATATGCACATAAAAAATAAAATAGAGATTAATTGATTTTTCATAAAGATAAATATTTTTTAACATTCAGGTCACATGTTAATTTTTAGTTTATTGTGGTATATAGTAAAAACTGTTGGTCCAGACCCAGTTTATTAAACTATTTTCCAGACTTCCCAGCAACTTTTGTCAAACAGTTATTTAAGCTGTGTTATTTAAACTTGGAGATTTATTTAACACTGGGTTATGGTGTTTAATTATTTCCTATTCTTCCTTTTTGCATCTTTTCCACTAATCAACTTTTGAAGTTTGTAATCAGTTCAAAATTGTTTTGATGGTTACTGTTCTGTAATAGAGTTATTTTCTCTATTGTTATTTTTTATATTATTGTTATATTTTCTCTGTTATTTTCTCTCATTCCTACCTCTCTCCCTATTTTACCTTGCTTTTCTATCTTTTGTTCCTCCAAGTAAGTATTCTTACACTATTGTCTAGCTCTCTACCTTGTAGAAATATCCCTTCTACAATATAATTAAGAAATTATAATTAATTATAAATTAATTTTGATGGTACTATTGTTTGGCATAGCTCAGACAAGAGAAGTGAACATCATTCCAATTGTTTTAGTTGTTCTTCTATAGATATCAGTTGCCCAGATTGATTCCCAGGTATTGTATAAATGTACTTTGTAGTTTTCTTGAACCAGTCCTCCCTTTCTTTTACTTGTTCCTAGATTATTTTTATGGCTTTATAGAAATGTGATTTCCTGGTGTTATTTTTGAAAAGACTTAACTTATTAACATATTTATATATAAATGTCTGTATGAATATATTCTATAGCAAACAATATTAATACATTCCTCAATGTGAAGGTTAGATAACACTTGTAGTTAACAAAAATCTAAGAAGCAAAACCATATCCTTATGAAGGTATATAGAACTGCAAAACAACCAGACCTTATTGGAAGGCATAGCAGAAGTTAAAGTTTTGTTGCCTGACCCTACCACAATTATTTATCACATTATAGTACTACAAAACAAAGTCCTATAAAAAGTTCAAGGGCAAAGTTTATTACTGGCTGGGGAAATCAAGGAAGGTTACATGGAGGAAGTGGCATTTAATATAGGCTTTAAAGGATAGCTTCCACAAGTAGGGAAGAAAATTAAAGTCATATAGAACAATCCAAATGAAGGCACAGTAGTAGAAAAATGCAGGGAGAGATCAGGGTGCACAGAATTGTCCAGTTTGATTACAGTCAAGAACATGTAAAGGGGAATAATATGAGATGAGACTAGAAAGGCAGAATTGCACCACATTGTGGCACACATTAAGACAGAAGACTCTAACAATAAGCCACCTGTAGTTTTTGAGAAAAGACATGGCATTATCAGATCTGTTCATAAAACAATTTTGGCAGTAGTGTGAAGGACTGGTTAAAGATAAGAAAATCTGTTAAAGGGATATTGCAATAATCCAGGTAAGTATTAATGGAGAGCCCTCACTTTAATGGGAACAAAGAAGTAGAGATGTGAGATGTATGAGAATCTAAGATGACCATCAGGTTTTGAATGTGGGAATCCAGGTGAATGATGGTACCACAAACAGAAATAATGGCATCAAAAAGAAGGATATACCTTTAGAGAGAAAGATGAACCCAATTGGACATGCCAAGTTTAATGATGATGCACATATATATGGGTGGAAATGTCCTAATGGCATTTGGAGATGTAGAGCTAGAGTTCAGGAGACATATTAAGACTAGATTTGAGAGTCATCTACATTGAGGTGATTGAAGCCAGGGGAGTTAATAGAGCTACCAATGCGAGAGTGTAAAGAAATAAAAGAAGGCCAAGAACAGATCTCTTGTGAAATACCCATGAGAAGACAGCATCTCCCTTAGCCTGTACCCTGTCAATTCCTTGCTCCTACTAGGCTAGTCGCACTCATTGCTTCCTGTCTTAACAGAAATGATAGAAAAACTCTGGGCTCTGAGAAAATGACTTGTCTTCCCTAGCAAGGCTAGGATAGTATAGGAGAAGAGTTCTCTGAATTTGGATTGAGGAGAAATGGATATATCTGGCTCCTTGGCAAATCACTACATCTGTTCAATGCTTAGTTTCTTCATCCATAGAATGCATTTTGTATCATTTGTACTACCTAGCTTCTGAGGATTACATGAGATTATGCTATAAAGTATTCTGTGATGGTCAAACAGCTTTAGATAAATGCAAACTATTGTTATTGGTGACTCAAATCTGTTTCCTTTGCTTAACTCTGACCATTCAGCCAGCATATCCTGATTCCTTGTTGTTTTTTCCAGACTCTACCATCTTGTTCTGCCTTCTAGTATTTGAGGGTTAACTGTTTCTTACTGGTCTACCTGGCTTCTAATCCATTCCTTATCCTGACCCTCATTTATCATGTATGCCATGACTCTGAGCTCCCTACTTGCTCTTCCTTTTCTTGGATTTTTGGTACCTAGATGCTCCAGACTATTTATCTGGCTCCCAGTTCTCAGGTCTGCTGATCCCACTGTATTCTAGCTTCTACCTTAGGTTTATCCCATTCCTGGATGTATCTTTTATCCCATGTTCCTAGCTATCTTGGTCCTGGCTTATCAGTCATCATCTATAATGAGTTGCTTTTTTCAGGGCTGACAAGGACATCTCCAAGTTTTTAATAATAGAATATGGATTAATTTTTATTTGAATTTGTGAAATCAAGCTAAGAGCTTTCAAACATAATATCAGACCCAGTTGATAATGCTCCAAATTTCAGGGAAAAAATTAATGTCACATATCATTTCTTTATCATCTTCATAAAAATTAGCCTAGTTTTGCCAAAGGCAAAGATTGGGGTAGAGCCCCAGGGTACCAAATTGAAATCATGCTGACTAGACTTGCAGTCCTTCTGAATCATAGAAACAATAGATCTTAGCAACTAGTTAGCAAAAACAATTATCTGAGATAGGAAACTAATAGATATCAGACTGTGATGATTCTCTCTTGTTCTGCTTTGTGCCCGTTCTTTCTCCTAAGGACAAATGTTATGGTGCATGCCCAAAGCATGGTTTCTGGTTCCTGATTCAGATGCAAAAATTCAAAGTTATACTTCTGCATTTGCCAAGCCACTTGATGATTTGTTTCATGGGTTGCCATAGCCAGTGAATTTATCACCTACTTGTGATGAGCCTTTTAGTACCTAAATAGGTTAATTTTCAGAAACCAGACATAATCATTGCTGGAACCATATTGAAACCTTTCCAACATGGTAGAACTCACTTGAGCGTGTGTTCTTTGGGCATAGCCTTTATGAATCTAGTATCACCGCCAAACCACAATGATAAACCACATATCTTAGGATAAGTGAGATGCAGAGAAAGGAAAGAGGGAAAAAATGAAATCTAAAGTTGAAATAGACTCACATAAGAAACACCTGCTATTCATGAAAGCTCCATAAGCTCTCAAAGAGTCAGTTTATGAGATGAGTTAGCTTCTGAAGCATTTCTGTGACTACCTTAACCCCAAGTGAATCTATGAAAAAGCTATTTTAAATTGTTTACCATGTTCAAAGCACTGCACTCATATCATTCATCTAAGGTGATTCATATGGTATGCTCTGTCTTGTATTACCTTTTCATATGTAAATGACATCTCTCTATAACTAGACTAAAAATATCTTGAGGGCAGGGACTACACTTGATTAAGTCATCACAGTAGCTAGCACAATGGCTCTCATAAAGTATGTATTCAACAAATATTTACTGGACAGCTACAGAAACATTTATCAAACAAAACTGAAAGATGTGAGAACTCTGGTCAATACAGTGACCAATCTGGACTTCAGAAGACTAAAAACAAAATAAAATTTAATTAAAAAATTAAAAAAATGTAAATATTCCAATCTTTTGATAGGGGGTTGTGGTTGAAACTTATGTCATCATAGTTATGTTATTGTGCTCTGCTAAAATACATTTCTTCATTAAAAGTGAGGGACCTGTATAAGCATTTATCAGGAAATAACAGAATTTTTTTTTGGAGGCAATGGGGGTTAAGTGACTTGCCTAGGGGTCCCACAGCTAGGAAGTATGTACGATCTGATTTGAACTCAGGTCCTCTTGACTCCAAGCTGCCCCTGGCTGCAACATTTTTAAAAGGATCCATAAAACACTTTTCAAAAGGCAAAAGAAAGTAGTAAATCAGTGGATAAAATATAACATTCATTCCTAATACAAAAGAAATAGGAATCGATTTTTCCTTAACACAATAAAAAGTTTCTAGCTTAAAAATAACATACAATGGATAATCATTTGAAACATTTACACCAAAAACAAGTCCCCCCCCCAAAAAATGTGCTCACCTTCATCACTTTTATTTGACAGAGCATTGGAAATTCTAGTAATTTTAGTAATACAGAGAAAACATGTTAGGAAGATTAACATTGAAAATGAAGGAGTCAGAACACCATTGTTCATCAATGATGATAGTAATTTAGAAAATTCATCTCTCTAAGTTTACTTATCAAATCTATGGATAAAGGAAGAATTTGTGAGCAAACAAGGGATAAAGAGCAATATAAGATGTAAAATGGATAATTTTGATTATATTAAAATTTAAAAGTTTTGCACAAACAAAACCAATGCAGCCAAGATTAGAAGGAAAGTAGAAAGCTAGAGAAAAAAATTACAGTCATTGTCTCTGAAAAAGGCTTTATTTCTCAAATACATAGATAACTGAGTCAGATTTATAAAAATACAAGTCATTCCTCATTTGATAAATGGTCAAAGGATATGAATGGGAAGTTAGTTTTCAGATGAAGAAGTCAATGGTGTCTATAGTCATAAGAAAAAATGCTCTAAAATATGATTGATTCAAGAAATACAAATTAAAACAAATGTGAGATACCACCACAGATTAGCTAATGTGATGAAAAAGGAAAATGATAAATGTTGAAGAGGATGTAGGAAAATTAGGGCATTGATGCATTTTTAGTAGAGCAATTTGGAACTATAAGGGTTATAAAATTATATATATCTTTTGATCCAGCAATACTACTACTATGTCTATATCCCAAAGAGATTTTTTAAAGGAAAAAAACCTCCTTGTATGAAAATATTTATAGCAGCTCTTTTTGTGGTGGCAAAGATTAGGAAATTGAGGGGTTATACATCCATTGGGGAATGGTTAAACAATCTGTGGTATATGATTGTTATGCAGAACTATCATGTTATAAGAAATGCCAGGAGAATTTTCAGAAAAACTTACAAAAACAGGAGAACATTGTACACAATAAAAAACAATATGATATAATGGTCAACTGTAAAAGACTTAGTCATTCTCAGCAGTACAATAATCCAAGACAATAACAAAAGACATAGTGGAAAATGTTATCCACTCCCAATGAAATAACTGATGGAAATCAGATTGCAGATCAAAGTATAATATTTTTCATGTTTTTTTTCCTTTTTTGATCTGTGTTTTCTTTTACAAGACTAATATAGAAATACGTTTTGCATGATTGCACATATATAACCTATATCAGATTGCTTACTGTCTCAAAGAGTGAGGAGAGGGGAAAGGAGAGAATTTGAAACTTGAAGATTTTTTAAATGTTAGAAAATTATTTTACATGCAATTCATAAAAAAATATGGTTAGGAAATATTTGAAAAGAAATTTCAAATCTCTTGATCAAAAATATTAGTGGAGAAAGCAATTGATATTACAGGATACAAAATTAAACTACAAAAATCATTCTTATTTACTAGAAACAATATCAAGAAAGTATTTATTTTTAAAAGAAGTACAATTTATAACAATAAAAAAATTCAAATATTTGGGCATTAACCTACTTGGGCATTGTAAACGTCCAAAGAATCATGTGTAGCCATACACAGAATAATTCAAGACCAGTTTGAAAGAATATCTAAGGGACTAATGAAGAAAAACTGTAAAAACCTGGCTTAGCTGCACCAGATCTTAAAACTATGTTAGAAGGCAGCAATTATCCAAACTATCTGACACTGGCTAGGAAATAGAAAGGTAAATCAGTGGAACAGAGTAGACATACAACTTAGAGCAGCAAATAAGTAGGGTGAACTTGTATTTGACAAGTGTAAAGACTTAAAATTTGGGGATAAGAATTCATTGTTTGGTAAAAATTATTGTTGGGAAAACTGGAAAGAAGTATGGCAGAAATTGAGCATAGACCAATATCTTACATCATTTACCAAGATAAGGTCAAAATGGATAACTGACACAGATTCAAAGCAAGATATTATAAGAAAATTGGAAGAGCATGGAACATATTACTGTCAGGTTTATAGATAGGCAAATGATTCATGAATAAACAAAAGAGAGCAGAGTGAGGTATAAAATGAATAATTTCAATTACGTTAAATTTAAAAGCTCTTGTACAAATAATACAAATATAGCTAAGATCAGAAGAAAAACAAAGTTGGGGGGAAGAGAATCTATATACAGGTTCTTAAATCTCAAATATATAAATAATTTTGTCAAATCTCTAAGAATGAAAGTCTTTCCCGAATTGCAAAAGGATCCATTGATATGAACAGGCAAGGCAGTTTTTAGATAAAGAAATCAAAACAATTTATGGTCATATAAAAAAATGCTTTACACTGTTATTCATTAGAGAAACACAAATTCAAACAACTTTGAGATATTGTTTTATACTTATCAGATTGGCAAAGATAATTGAAGGAGAAAGCAACAAATGTTGGAGGAGGTGTGGAAAAATAAAACACTAACTCATTGGTGGAATTGTGAACTGATCCAACCATTTTTGAGAGCAATCTGGAATCATGCCCAAAGAGTTAATAAACTGCCTATATACTTTGACCCAGCAATATCACTACTAGGTCAGATTGCAAGGATGATTAGGGAAAAAGGAAAAGAATTTATATATTCTAAAATATTTGAGCATCTCTCTTTGTAGTGACAAAGAACTGGAAGTTGTGAAGATGCCTGTGAGTTTAGGAATGACTGAACAGGTGCTATATAATTGTGATGGAATACTACAATACTATAATATATATTATAATATAATATATTAATATTATACTAATAAATATAATAATATATAATATAGTATATGATATACTATAAGAAATGATGAGTTGGTTGATTTTGGAAAATATATATGAATAGACTTGCACAAAATAATGAAGAGGGAAATTAATAGAACCAAGAAAACATTGTACATAGTAATAGCAATATTGCTTTAAGAACAACTGTGAGCAAATAAGTCATTCTGACTATTATAAATACCCAAATTGACTACAAAGGATGTATGAAAGATGATATCTGCATGCAGAGAAAGATCTGATAAATAGAAGCATATATAGAATGATTCAACATATATATATATATATATATGTATGTATATATTTGTGCTTAATGGTAGCCAAATCTAAGATGGGGGAGGGAAGGAAGGGAAAAAAGAAATGTACATGGTAATGTTATGTATTTAAAAGGAACAACAAATTGTTCATAATACATTTGCAGTTTCATGTGCAATCATTCTTTTTATTATATTGTGTTATAGAAATGTTTGTTTTATTCCCAAAATTAAAAATAAAATAAATTTAAAAAACAATTGGGTGATAAATGGTCAAGGTATATAAACAAGTAGTTTTCAGATGAAGAAATTAAAGCTATCTATAGTCATATAAAAAATGCTCTAAATCACTATTGATTAGAAAAATGCAACTCTGAGGTACCACATCACACCTATCAGATTGGCCATCATGATAAAATAGGTAAATAATAAAAGTTGGAGAAGATATGGGGAAATTGAAATATTAATGCATTGTTGGTGGAGTTGTGAATGGAGCCAACCATTCTGGAAAGCAATTTGAAACTATGCCCAAAGGACTATAAAATGGTACATACCCTTTGATCCTACAATACCACTACTAGGTCTGTATCCCAAAAAGATCATTAAAAAGGGAACAGGAACCACATGTACAAAAATACTTACACCAGCTCTTTTTGTGGTGGCAAAGAGTAGGAAATTGAGAAGATGTTCATCAGTTGGGGAATGCATGAAAAAGTTGTGGAATATGAATGTAATGGAATACTATTGCTCTGTAAGAAATAATTAGCAGGCAGATTTCAGAAAAACCTGGTAAGACTTATGTAAACTGATGCTGAGTGAAGTGAGCAAAACTAGGAGAATATTTTCCACAGTAACAGCAACATTGTGTGATGACCAACTTTGATAAAATTAGCTTTCTCATCAATGCAATAATATAAAACAATTTCAAAAGACTCATGATGGAAAATGTTATCCATATCCAGAGTCTGAATGTGGATCAAAGTATGCTATTTTCTCCTTTTAATTTTTTTCTTTCATGTTTTTTTCCTTTTGTTCTGACTCTTCTTTCACAAGATGAGTAAGGAAGAAATATGTTTAATATAATTGTACATATATGGCCTATATCAGATTGAATGATGCCTTGTGGGGGGAAGGGGATTTAGAAGTCAAAATCTTATAAAAGTAAATGTTGAAAAGTAAAAGTAAATAATTAAAAAAAATAATTGGGGTTTCTGGAATCAGTCATTTCATGTGAATACTGGATTTGTAACTAGAAAACTTAGGTTGGAATCCTAGCTTTACCACTTACTACCTGTGTGATCAAATCATTTAATCTCTTCAGGCTTCATTTTTCTCAACTACAAAGTGGGAAGCAGAGGAAGGGATTAGAATATTTGATTTGTAATATCTCTTTCAGATGTAAATCTATGATCCAATGAATTGTAAAACTATAATTACTAAAATGAAGACCAGTAATTAAAGAAATATTCCGTGTTCAACAATAGTGTGTACTAATATAGTGGTGACAACACTTCCAAAATTAATTTATATATTTAATGCACTACCAATCAAAATACTGATGGGATTTTCATAAAATTGCATAAAATTACAATTAAATTTAAATAGAAAAAGACATGGGTAATAAGATTAAGGATTATATAAAAAAATAATCTAGTTAAGGTAATTTTGTATTCCCAGTCTTTAGAACATGTTACAAAGTGACATCCTTTAAAAAAAAAACTATTTGGTACAACATCAAAAAAAAAATATGTAGAGAGAGTAATAGAAAAGGACAGATTTTTTTTTTGTCTCAATCTGTAGGGAATCTCCGTCTACTAATTCAGATCAACACCTGTTCTACAAGTGACTTACCCAAAATCACAAAGTCAATCATCTATCAAAGTCAGGTCTTCCTGATTCCAGTGGTGTTATGCTGTCAATCATTCCATCAACAAGATACAAACGATAACAAACTGAAAAACATGTAGAAAACAAAAATGGAAGAAGAGATTTATTATTCACAGCAAAAGACCTTAAGGAAATTGACTAGCAATTTGGAAGGAAATGGATCAGATCAGATCAGATCCACATCTCACATCCAGAACCTCAGTGAATTTCAGCCAGACCATTTGACCTAAACATATAAAACAAATAATAAAAAGTTGAAAATGTGGAATAATGTATTTATCTCAGTTGAGGAAGCAATAACATTTTTGTATTAAATGAAGAGATTAATAACAAGATAGATGTGCCTGATTACATTAAAATAAATCCTGTACAACAAAAGAAAAAAATAAGTAAATAAAAAGTAATAGGTTGAGATTTCTGGCAATTAAAAATCTAAATTATACAAAGAGCTCATAAAAAGTTGCAAAGGTAACTAACTCCTGGACTGTCATGAATATGTGATGAGATAAAAGTAGACAAATTTATTTTTTGTTAAAAATATTTTTTATTTTTATTTTTAAAGGTAAGCCTACTCTTCTTCCCTCTTCTCTCCTCTCATCCTGAGAAAATAAAAAAAACAAAACCCTTCTTATAAATACGTATAGACAAATGAAATAAATTTTCACATCGGCCATGCCTAAAAAAAATATGTCTCTGAGTCCATAACTTCTCTGTCAGGAAGTGGGCAGCATGCTTCAATGAGTCTTCAACAATTATGGTTAGTCATTGTGTTGCTCAGAGTCCACACATACGTCATCCTTCTACCCATTCCTTTTAAAAATATAAGAAAAGCAAAATCCATCACTAACATATATAGTCAATAAAGTGAATTTCCACATTAATCATGGCAAAAAAAATTATCTCTTGAATGCTGAGGGTTTCATTTCTTTATCAGGAAATGGGTAATGTGTTGTATACTTAATCCTTTGAAATCCTGGTTGGTCATTATTCAGGTTAGTATAGCATTAAATTGAACTTACATATCTTAACTTGTTCAACCATTCTCCCCACTTTATAAGAACCCCCTCAGATTGCCATTCCTTGCCACCTCAAAAGTATTATATTTTTGCTACATCCTTAGAATTTGTTTTGCTTAGGACTAATCCCTTCTTTAACCTACCCTCCCTCTAGTTAACAATCTTCCTTTTCTGCTTTCCCTCATATTTCTCTTTTGAGTGAAATGTATTTCTATAGCCAATTCTGAGTGTATATTCCTCTTTTTCTTGTGACTAGTTAGGATGACAGTGAAGTGCAAGTGTCTGCCACTCCCTCCCCCAATCTCCTTGTTTATATAGATTTCTATTTGTGTACCCTGATTAGGTAAAATAATTTCCCCTGACTTTCTTTTCCCTTCTCCCCCTTTTCTGTTTTCATTTCTTTTGATTCTTAAGTTCATCTAGACATAACAGAGCCACTTCCAGGTCTTTTCAAATTGGACTCCTACGAACCTGATGATGATAGGGATCAGAGGGGACATGTGTCACCTCCCCATATTTGTATGTAAGCAGTTTGTCCTTGTTTTGTCCTTTATCATTGTCTATTCTTGTTTAACAGTTTATATTTCTCTTCATTATTATATCTGAACCTCAGAGTTTCATTGCAGCCCTAGTCTTTTCTTAAGAAATGCATGGAAGCCTTCAATTTCATTAAGGACCCATCTTTTCCCTTGTAGTATTAACTCAGTTTTGCTAGGTAGCTTACTCTTGGCTGTAAGGATCTATCCTTTGCCTTCTGGTATTTCACATTCCAAGTTCTGTGCTTCTTTTTTAGTTTTGGCTGCTAAATCATGCATGGTCCCAATTGTAGCTCCTCAATACTTGAGTTCTTTCTGGCTGTTAGCAATATTTTTTTCTTTGACCTGTAACCTCTGGATTTTGGCTATGATATTCCTGGGAGTTTTCATTTTGGAGTTTTCAGGAGATGACCAGTAAAATCTTGTTATTTCTACTTCACCTTCTGGTTCAAAGAGATTTGCAGTTCAAGATTTCTTGAGATATTACATGTAGATTCTTTTTGGGAATCATGGCATTCAGATAGTCCAACAATTCTTATTTTTTTTCCTCAATATGTTTTTCAGGTCAGTTGTTTTTATTCTGAGATAGTTTAATTTCTTTTTTTCATCCTTTTAAAAAATATTTCTTGTTGCCTTATGGAGTCACTGGCTTCTGTTTGGTCCATTTGAATGCTCAAAGAATTTGTTGTTCGGGCAAGGTTTTGTACCTCTTGTGCCAAGCTGTTCATTCCCTTTCCAATTCTTTCTTCTATATCTCTCATTCCTTTTCCAATTTTTTCAGCAAGCATTCTCATTCTATTTATAAAGAATATTGCCTCTTTTTTAAACTTATGCTTCATCTTTTCCAGGAATTCTAGTTGGGTTTGTGCTCAACTTGTGCTTTTTTCTCTGAGACATTGCCTTTAGATATTTTAGAGTCAAATTAAGCATCTCTGCCAGTGTAATAGCTCATTATGGCAGGATTCTTTTTTTTTTTGCCCATTCTGCCAGACTACTTCTTGACTTTGGACTTGATTTTAATGTTGAGTTCTGCACACTTCTGGAGGGAAGGTCTTGGATAGTCCTGCTTTTTCTTTCTTTGGGTATTGAGTAGTATTTCAGGATCTCAGGACAGGCTGTGCACCTTTCAGTGCTCTCAAAGTGGTCTAATCCAGGGTCAAGTCTGATTCCTGTTCCCCTTGTCTAAACTTAGCAAACTTTTCATCTGACTTTGGATCTGTGCAAGACTAGATTGGTATTCCATCAGCCAATGGAAAAGCTCAGTTGGTTCAGAGTAGCAGAATTGTAGGTTCCTCTTTTTCTCCTATTTCCATCCTGGATATTCATCTTGGTCAGCTGCTCGAAATGAGACCCTACTTTCCCTCGGTTCTGAGTCATATTGCTGCCACTGCTGGTTTCTGAACTTCCTTCTTTCTGGGAACATCGTTCAGGGTTTCCCTGACCTAGAACCACTTTCCTATAGAGGTGACCTTCTGAAGTCCACTGTAAATGTGACATGCACCTGGGTAGTAGGTTACATAACTGCCAATTGGCACCTGTCTTCATTGTATTGTCCCAGTATGAGTCCAGGGGTGCCCCATTTATCTCTGGGAACTCCTCCAGTACTGGTACACAGCTTTTCCATGGGAACTAGAGTTCTCCACAGCGTGCTCCTGACCTAGTGTTCATAGATTTCCCTGTCTTCTTGTGCCATAGGACATAGAACATAAGACACATTGTAACTTTTGTTGCATTTGTTCATCAGAATTTATACTCCATCATCTTAGCTTCATCCATAAAAAGACAAATTTCAAAAGGAGAAACATAAATTGCTTATAATTACTTTAAAAAAAACCTGTTTCATCGATAATCAAAGAGATGCAAATTAAAATAAATTTGACTTAATACCTTACACCTACTGCACTGAATGAATGAAAATGTAATAAAGTTCAATGCTGGCAAGATGACAGAATAAAAGAGACAACAAGTCATTGTTGATGGAACTGAAAAGTTTTAGAATATTTTTGGAGGATGATCTGACAAAGCAGTCAAGTAACAAATTTTTTAAAAATGTATTAAGCACCTACTATGTGCCAGGCACTGTGCTAAACACTGAGAACAGTTATAAAAAGTAATTATACCCTTTGACCTAATAATATCTTTGTTAGAAGTAAACCCTGAAAGTATTATCTAAAACAAGCTAAAAAAGAGTAGAGATTGTTACAGTAGCAACATATGTAATTACAAGCAACAACTGGAAGCAACACAATACCCAGAAATTAAGATGTAGTTAAATAACTTGTGGTACATTAATGTAACACAAATTACAATACAAGTAAGATCACCAAATATGAGAAACATAAGGAGAAAATGTTGCAAGTAGCTAGAAAGAAACAATTCCAGTATTGTGGAAATACAATCAGGATAACATAAGATCTAGCAGCTTCTACATTAAGGGATTGAAGGGCATGGAATAGGATATTCCAGAAGTCAAAGGAACTAGGACTAAAACCAAGAATCACCTACCCAGCAAAACTGAGCATAATACTTCAGGGGGAAAAAAATGGTCTTTCGATGAAATAGAGGACTTTCAAGCATTCTTCATGAAAAGACCAGAGCTGAAAAGAAAATTTGTCTTTCAAACACAAGAATGAGAAGAAGCATGAAAAAGTAAACAGCAAAGAGAAGTCATAAGGGACTTACTAAAGTTGAACTGTTTACATC
>CM053771.1:252341432-252367461 GCA_028658325.1 Potorous gilbertii
AATGGGGGGCAGGATAGGAGGGAGGGAAATAGGGAGGGAAATATAGTTAGTCTTACACAACACGACTATTATGGAAGTCATTTGCAAAACTACACAGATATGGCCTATATTGAATTGCCTGCCTTCCCAAAGGGAATGGATGGGGAGGGAGGGATGGGGAGAATTGGGAACTCAAAGTTTTGTAAAAAGTTAAATAAATAAAAAATATTAAAAAAATATGAGAAACATAAATAAATGTGAAAAAATTTTATAAAATAATCCAAAATTTAAAAAGCAGAATCAAAACAGAATACATACATGATTATATCAGAAAAAAAGCAAATGGAAGCAAAAGGACATAGACTTTTGATGGAGACTTAGGGAGGGTGTGGCTAAAAAGTTTATGGCATTTTGTATGTTAAAATTAATCTGTTCAAATGTAAATAGTTCTAAGCTAAATCCAATTTATTGCACAGAGACTTAATATTAAGTTTATAACAAAACTTTTAATAATAAAAATAGTACTAGTTTGGTTGATTGATTAAACATCCAAAAACAAAGGAAAATAACTTGTAAGGATTGATTTAGGAATTTTTATGTCTATGTCATTGCTGGCATCTGACTTCATTTACTATTTGACCTTTTTTACTTTGGTTTAATGGTAACTGAAGGGAACATTTTATAAGGTAGTGGAAAGAGTACTGAATTTGGAGTCAGATGACAAATTCTAACTGATATTTACTTCTATTATGACCTCAGGCAAATCACTTAACCTTTCTTGTTCTCATTTTCCCCATCTGTCAAGTAACTGGATGATCTCTAAATTTCCTTTCACAAATTATCTTTTAAAAAATCAGAAACTTAAAGGTTGTGTATAAGATGAAGGCATGTGTGTTATTCCAATAGGCAGCATAAAATTAATGGATCTCTCCTTCCCAGTCATGCCAACATACTAGACATGCATAGGCTTGGGACTGAAATCTGGCAGCAGTTGTCCTATGTGCATCTGCAAGAATCCAGCATGCAGATGTTTGATTTTGTATTTACATTATTTCTGACATAAATGAGAGGTGGAGATATATCATCTGGGAACATTTCCAGATGCACTTAAGAAAATGAGGCACTCAATAGAGTTTGTTAGTAAGGGAAATTGGGGCAGGGGACAGATCATACTTAATGCAAATATGAAAAGAATGCAAGAACTACATTCTCCTTGTTCCTTCAACATCAGGATCTTTTCCTTATACTGTTCTGCCATTTGGAGTGATTTAATTCTGCATTATAAAAGCAAACATATTGTTCTATTTTGCACTGTGCAAAACTGATTTTGAATGAAAGCATCAAGTAAATTTGTCCTTTTGCATTTTTCTCATTGGTCTTGCATCTCATCATTGTATGACAAGATCTACTTCTGCAATCTCAGCATCATGCCCTTTAGAATCATTTTTTTTCTTAGCTCAGAACCATTCTTACAGGGGGAGACAGAGAAATAGGCAAAATCAATCAATTGCCTAGTGAGATTTAATGAATACCAACCTCCCCAACACTACATGAAATTCTTCATTTTACTTTTTTACCTTGTCTCAATTTCTACCAATTAAGGATTTATTCAGGTTAACCAATTTTTTAAAATGTGAATACCCCTTGGAAAGTTAGAGGTTTATTAATAATTTTCTTCTTAATGTGAATTAATTTCATTGGATTGTTTTCCTACTAATAAACAAGATGACCCATAGATCACTAATGGAATCAGATTGTATGTGAAGAATTGGTGATCTGTGTGGATGAAGGGGATAAAGAGAGAAATTTAGAGATCAGGCACTTTGGGAACAAAATGTTAGCATTTTAATTAGAACAGATTTATTAAAATAAGGTGAAATATATTATAAGAATTTATGCAGGGAGTATTCGCTGGAGTATTTTAAAAATTGGAAAGGCTGGTTATACTTTGCTACTTTGATGAGTTTATAATCTCACTGATATGGCTACTTCCTTTGCCACGATCAACTGTAACCCATCCATGTGTTCTTATCATAGGTGATTCTTATCCATGTCCTTCCATAAATGCTCCAGAGAGACTCTGCTGAATAAGCTAGAAGTCTTTTTATTTTCAACAAGAGTTCTCAACTTGGGATATATGTATCCCACAACAGGTATGAAAAGCTTGTCAAGGGGGTACAGGGAATATTTGGTAAGTAACTATATTATCCTAATGAAAACAATTAACCTCTTTTATTTCTTATATGCATATGTATGGTAAATTTTAAATTCATTTCCCTTCCTACTGAAGGTTTACTGAGAGTCAACTAGTATGAGGACTGAAAAAGATTGTGTAACACTTGCTTGAGATCTTTCAGTATTTTGTGGATATGAGTGCAGTGCTTGGGCAATCTACCTGTTACCCTTTATTCTGGCTAAATGACCAGTCTCCCTCCACTCTGATCATTCCTACATTTGATATCTTTCATACTATATGTTACATGCTACTTGTGCTTATCATGCATCACCCCCATTGACCTTGGGTCATCTACAATTTTGATTCTTTGGAAATTATGGTATTCCACAATCCACAACTATTTAGCATCATCAGGAAATTATTGGTATTGGGGAAATGGGCTTTTTAATTAAAGGAAGCTTATCACTGAAAGTGATATACGATTTCCCTAATGCAATCTAGATCAATAGTGTCAAACTCAAATAGAAATGAATCCATGTGGGCAGTACCTTGACGCAAAAAACCACAAATTAACATAATCTATGTTGTATTGCATTTTTATTTATTTAACATTTAATTTAACTATAATTTAATCTGGTTCCTGCACTCAGGAATTTGGGAAGCTGATTAAGTTTAATACCTCTGATCTAGCCCACTCTCCTTCTATTCAGCTGTGGTCCTAGATCATTGTTCAAATGAATTGCCAATGTATGACATACATTCTGATGGAAAAACTCAAGAGACTGCTCTTCCAGCTGCATCTCAAAATCTCAGTGATATGTAATCTCCACTTGATTTTTCTATTTAAGATGGCTAGGTCAATCCTGAGGCTTGAGGCAGTTAGTACAATATCATCTGTAATGGAAGTATATGAAGAACCTTTCCATCTTCAGGGAATTACTCTTCCTTTTGAATTCTATATAGGGAATATTCCATGATATTGGTAAACATCTTTAGGGAACATGTGTTTCCCTATTTTATGCTTTGCCTAAAATTGATACAAGTCCCTTCTCAGTCTGCTACACCAAGGGTGGGAAAAGAGGGAATGAGCCCTGGGCCTTATTTCTCAGATCAGCCCTGTCCTTAAATTTCTGAAGGTGACCTAGAATGCAGCCAGCTTGAGAACTTTCAGAAAAGACAGTTAAATGAGGAAACAGAAAAGTGATAGTTGTAGGAGGAATATTTATCCTTTCCTGGGTCTGCTCTTTAGCCCAATTCACCTCTCTGCTAATAATGAGCAAGCTGAAAAAAGTAATCAGGGTGCCATACAACACAGCCAACGAGGCAAACACATTGGTAAGCAATCATTAGAAAGGACTAGAAGCCACAGCTAATGATAGATAATAGAGCAGGAGAAAGACCTGAGGAGAAATCAGTGCATGGGGTTCTAAGTTCTCTCAACTGGCTAGATAGTGATACTTTGGGAACCCATTAAGAGAGTAACATTAAAGAGCTTGCATTGGGAATAACTAATGGGGAGATCTGAATCTAATCACATTAAATACATTCCTGCAACTCCTAGTTTGGGGACATACCTAT
This sequence comes from Potorous gilbertii, assembly GCA_028658325.1. Lineage (NCBI taxonomy): Eukaryota > Metazoa > Chordata > Mammalia > Diprotodontia > Potoroidae > Potorous > Potorous gilbertii. Next base: position 252,345,166 of record CM053771.1, read on the forward strand.
AGATTGGTTCAGGGCTGGCTTTCTAGATTTGGAAGGAACCAGGTGCATGGTAACCCATGTGGTGGTAATTTTAGTATGTTTGATTTTGTCTTTGATAATCAGTAAAGGACTATATAAAATCATACCATCCTTGTGTGATCAACTCCATTGTACTGTGCTAGTGTGATTGAATGGAAGCAAAATATAGTGGAAAAAATATGAATTTTTCCAAGTGAGCTGTAGCTAAGCCAAGTGAATAATTGGACAAATCCACACAGACCTCATCCCTAGACTAATGAGATGAGTAATGCAACCCGCAAAGAAGCAGAGCTAGGGACAGAGGTAGATAGCTATTTTGAGGAACCTAAAGAGTTTGGCATTTCCACTGAGTGTCCTCTGATATTGGGTGAAGTACAGAATTGCTGCCATGGTGAGCATGGGACTGGTCAAATGCTGGCATTTTGGAATAGGATAAAACAAGAGTCCTACAGGCCCTCCTGGTGCCTTAAATGAAAACCGGAGGATGCTAGAGGAGCCATGCAGACACACACACACACACACACACACACACACCCCTTTCATAGAGTTGAGTTCTTATACGTGTGGAGCCTTTCTCCTCTGTGTATCTCTATTCCAGCTCTCCAGCATGGCATTTAAAGGTCAAGCTGAATAAGTTAATGAACTAGCTATGATCATCATTCACTATCAGTGTGATGTCAAAGAGACAATAAGTACCATGTGTAAACCAAGTTCATATCTTATACAAGAATTAACTTTGTCAAAGGAATTTCATACTGTGTTAAAGAGTCATCCCATTACCAATGCCAGAACAGTAGGCCATATAGGGCAATAAGGTCCTAAAAGGCGTGCCTAAGCATTTCCATTATACATACATTTGAATTTAACAGGAATTCTATGTGAGAGGTGGTAGTGCAAGTATTATTTCCATTTTACAAATTAGGAAATTGAAACTCAAAAATTTTTAGTGATTCTCTCAAAGCCATATGACCAGGAACTGGCAGAGGTAGGACTCAGTCTCAGGTCTTCTAACTCCAGATCCCATGATCCTTCTACCACATTTAACCTTCCAGGAGGCAGCACAGCACATTGGAAGGAACAGCAGATTTTGAGTCAGAAGACATGGATTCAAATTCTGGCTTTCAACTTACTTCCTACGTGACCATGTATCCATGATCATTTAGCGTTTCTTATACTTCAATTTTCTCCTGTATTAAATAAGAGGATTGAACCAGATGGTCCTTTCCATCTCTAAATCCTAGGATCAAATGGGAAGTGGATGGAATATCAGAGAGTGATATCAAGATGCTTTGAACTTGTCAAGAAGGGTTACCAGAGTAGCAGAGTTAAGCTAAACTGTTCCCAATCATACAATCATCAGTCAGAAACTCTGGGGAACCTTCCAGTTATGGAGTTTGTTATCAACTAACTAAAACATATTGACTCTACAGAGCAGTTTGACAAGTATGAAGTGTCACACTGTAAAATGGTAAAATTATTTGATTAGGCATGGTGGTAAAATAGATTATCTTATTCTTGGTAATGCAGAGTAAGAGGAAAAGCAAAAGGGCCATTAACAAATGGGAGATAACAATGAACCTATCCTATCTTAAAGTTTGACTTTGATGCTTTTTTATTGAATGGAAGTGACTCAAGATTCTCAAAGGCTATGCTAACAGAGGATAAGCTCAGAAAAGTTCTACAGTTTATAGGGCATTATATGAAAATGCTATTTTCTGATTATATACACGTAGACAGATGGCACAGGGTGAGTTGAATATGAAGGGATGATATCTAAAAAGATAAAATTAAGGGGTGAGAGAGGAATATATTGGGAGAAGGAGAAAGAGAAATAGAATGGGGCAAATTATCTCTCACATGAAAGAGGCAAGAAAAAGTTTTTTCAGAGGAGGGGAAGTTGAGAAGGAAAGAGTAAACCTTATTCTCATTGGATTTGGCTTAAGGAGGGAATAACATGACACTCAATTTGATATTAAAATCTATTTTACACTACAGGAAAGTAGGGGAAAGGGATGATAGAAGGGAGGGTCAGTGGGAGGAGGGGTAACTAGAAGTAAACACTTTTGAGGATGGATGGCATCAAAAGAGATAATAGAATAAATGGGGGGGTAGGATAGGATGAAGGGAAATATAGTTAGTCTTCACAACATGACTGTTATGGAAGTATATTGCATGACTACACATGTATAACCTATATCAAATTGTTTGCCTTCTCTATGGGGATGGGTGTGGAGGGAGGATGGGAGAGAAGTTGAAATTCAAAGTTTTAAAATGAATGCTAAAAATTGTATTTACACACAATTGGGAAATGAGACATATAAGCAGTGAGGTATAGAAATCTATCTTGTCCTACAAGAAAATAGAGGGGAAAGGAATGAGAAAAGGGAGGGGTGTAGGGACAGCAGATTGGGGGAAGGGGTAGTCAGAATACACAATGTCTTTGGGTAGGCAGGGGGGATGGGGAGAAAATTTGTAACTCAAAATCTTGTGGAAGTGAATGTTGAAAACTAAAAATACATAAATTATTTAATAAAAAAGTATTCTAGACCATATTAAAAAAACAGACAGGACTTTGACACAAAAATAATAATAAAAAAGAAAATGCCATTCTTCTTATGTGTCTATGTTCTGGTGTCTTCCTTCGGCTTCGGTGAAAGTGTGGTGGGCACAAAGTTCTGAACGTCCACACAAGTATCCATGGACACACGTATGTGACCTTGCTCACTGGATTTCAGAACCATATAAGCCTTACAGGCTTACAGAGTATGAAATGAGTGAAAGACTAGGTTTGATATCTACCTGTGTCACTCTCCCACTCTTGTCTCTAGGATTAAATGTAAACTCTTTTTAAAAATTATATTTAAAGCTCTTCAGTATCTATTTTCGACCTCTATTTCCAGTCTGGTTTCATATTTTCTCCTTATGCACTAGTCCCAGTTAAACTTGTCTACTTGTCTACTTTCTACACCCCCATTTGACAATTCATCTCCCTCCTTTACACAGGTTAACCCATACCATAACTAGGATATTTTTCTTTCCACCTCTACCTTTTGAAATTTCTAATTCTATTCAAGACTCAGCTCACATTTCAAGGTGGGGGCTTTCCTGACCTTCTCTTAACATCAGTTTGGTAGTATTTTCCAGTCACCAAAATTGTTTTTTATATGTTTTGTGCACAGTATTTTGCATATACTTGCATGTATTTTCCCATATATATGTTGTTTCTCCCCAATAGAGTGGAAATTCCTCAACAGCAGGGATTATTTTCACTTTTGTCTTTGTCCCAACATCTAGCACAATGTATAGCACATAATAGGACTTTATCAGTTCAGGTTGAATTGAGTTGAAATGCATTATAATGTCTAATCCTGACTTTGCTAAATTCAGAGAGACTCATGATCATAAAGTTGGCCACTAAGTGGGGGCCATAAGAACTTAGAAAGAAAGATATAGAGGAGTTGTAATCTGTGACTTTGGGGCACATTCCCACATCAGTGAATGCATGGATCTTTTGACATATTGAAATAAGTAATCTGTAGCTAATGAGTCTTCTGCAATAAATGACAGTGGTAGCATGTTGTAAAACAAAAAGCATTGGAAAGGAGGATGAGATCTTAGTCTTGGCTCTACACCTGAATGTACAATGGAAAGCCAGCAACAACAGCATCGTATAAAGAAAAGATCATATATAGCAGAACTTGGTTCAAATCCTACCTCTGACAATTATTAACTGTGTGACCTAAATAAATATTTATTCTCTCTGGATTTGAGTTTTCTCATCTGTAAAAAGTAGCTTAGACTGGGTGAATTGCTAAGATTCCTTCCAATTCCAAAATTTTAATTCTGTGCTTTATTAATTATGTGATCTTGGACAAACCACCTTCCCTATGTGGGCTTTAGTTTCTTCATCTGTAAATTCATGTTTCTTCATCTATAAATTAGTTTCTTCAATCTGTAATTGAGGAGATCTCAATAACCTAATCCTTCATGTCCCTTTTTTGCAATTCCATCCTATGACTGTAAGTAAAAATTGATGACTGGTATAGGTTACCCATGTGCCAAAGCCACTAGAGGAACCAACACAGACCTTGACTTTAAAAACCTGGAACTTCCCTCTACAATTTTCCTAGAGCAACAGACTACCTGTCACTGATAACTGGGACTAGGCCAGAATACTATAAAATGCTGTGGCTTTCTATTGTGCCACATTAACACAGACTGTCTGTCAGATGCCATATGCAGTTATAAAAGCTATTCCTGGAGTTTTGTTTGTTTACTGGTTCTTAAGTCCAATGAGCAAGGTCACATATATGTGCCCATGGGTACTTGTGTGGACTTTCAGAGACAATCTAACTCAAGCTGATTTGCTTCATGCCCACTACACTTTCACTGAAGTTGAAGGGAAACACCAAAACATAGACACCTGAGAAGAATGGCATTTTCCTCTCTGTCAAGGGTAGATAGACATAAAAGCTGGAAAGAAGGGAGGAAGAGAGGAAAGGGAATTATAACAGTCATAAATAGTTCCATACTACCTAGAAAAGGCTGCAGTCCATGAATTTCATAATTAGTTCATGCAGAGTTTGTGTACTATGCTGATTGTAGACAAGGGATATAGATAGGGAGTTAAAAGTAGCAGTACTTATAGGAAAATTCTACCAGACCTCAGCTCATTTGTAACTAGCCTTTCCAAATGACTATAGAATTGGATTTCAGGAGGAATGAAAATGCCCTACAATTGCAGTCAGTCAATCAGTAACATGGGTTGAGCACCCACTTAGAAATGACTCCATAATATGCACTGTGGGAGGCAAAACAAATGTCAGCCTTTGCCCCCTTAAGGAAACTGAACTCTAAGGGAATATATAGAACATAGATCCAATTCCAAATTGCAGGGAGAAAGTACCTGGAATGAAGAACAATGGTGAATGACAAAGGAGAAAATGTTGTCAGGCACCACAGGGGGAGGATTTAGGATGCCAAAGACAATATTCAGCAACTTGACAATTATTCACTAAAGCCAAACCAGATGTTCCATTGCTTTGTGAGGGTTTGACTCCTTGCAAACTGCAAAAACCCCAAAATCCTTTTATATTTTTCACCAATGACCCTTGAGCTGTTAGAATTCTCCATCCCTCCCCTTTTTATTTTCCTGAGGTCTGACGCATAAGATACAGCCTCTGTCAAGTCTGAACTATCAGTGAAAATAGAAATAACTTAAGGCAGGCTAGCAACCAAGACAAGGAAGGACAAAGGCCCTTTGATCTTGAAATCTTTGGGAATAAGGATAGGAACTTGAGCACTAATGGAGTTATTACTGAGAGAAATTATATACCCATTTGAAAATATTGAGCCTGCCCTCTGTGTGTGAACCATTTCAAAACTCTTTCCATAATACCTTGCCTGGAAATAGGGAATGCTGTCAACAAAATGTAAAATAGGCACACTTTACTTTTGATGTGCTGTATACCCCCCTTTGATGCTCTTGTCTCACATCCTATGTGCTCTCTCCCATAGTATCCAGTTGCCTAGTGTTCCTAGTGTCATCGGGCAGAAGATGCTCCTCCACCCTAGAGCCCTCAAATACGTCTTCATAATGATAAGAAAGAATATCAGAATAGTTGTTAGTGACAAAATGGATTCTGGGCAATAGATTGATGTACAGACTTACCAACATACATATAGATAGAGAGAGAGAGACAAAAAGAGATGGAGGCAGAAATAGAGAAAGAGAAAGATCACTTATTAAGTTCTCACTATGTACCAGGAATGGTATAAGTGTTTGGCATATGAACACAAGTAATCCAGAGAGGGACCGCATCCAAGGAGCTTACATTAGACAAGGTCCAATGCCCAATAGTATAATGTGGTGGTAGCCTGGATGTGGCATGGAAACCTAATTCCTGGCAAGATAAGAAGAAAGCTTATGTATGAAGAGTCCAGGCTGGTTTTAAAGACAGAGCCACAGTCCCTACATAGAGAAGGTGGGATTTGATGGCTGGAGTAGAAGAAGCAGCATGATGATAACAGAGAAATTCATAGCTAAAAAGTCTTATAATCATAAAATAAGACTCTTTTGAAAATATAGCCCCCTATCACTGAGGAGTATATCCAGTATGGCAATGGGATAGAGTGGAAGTGTGATTAGCCTTCACCTGCTTTCTTATCATGAAGCACACCAAGGAAAGCACAGAGACATTTGCCAGGAAATTTAGACAAGGCAACCATATTGTCAGGTCATGGCCGACTTGGGAGACAATTGTTCTAGAGAGATTAAAAGAGAAATAACTTATTTCTAAGGGAATAAATAGACATTGTGATTGAGGAAAGAGGAATGATTCAATCCAGCTATCACAGAGCCAGTTCTTATCTACTTAAATCCTATATTTTTGCACCCAGGAATATACTAAGCTAATTTTCCCCCTGGATTAAGCTCACATGTTCCAGGTTGGGATGGAGGGAAGAAGGAGGAAGAAAAGAAACTAGATGAAGGGAGACCAATAAGGAAGTTAGTCCTAGAACATTTAACCTAGTACATTGTAATAGACTAAAACATTGAGGGAGTGAGTTAGGGGAGTGGCAATGTGCATAGAGAGAAAGGGATAGATGAAAAATATGCAGGAAAGAAATTAACAAGACTTGATAACTGATTAGATATGAGAAATGAGTGTAAATAGAAAACTTAAGATGGCCCCTTGGTTGTCAACCAAAATAGCCATATAAATGGTTTGTATTCTCTGTAGAAATGGGGCAATCAGGAGGAAGGACCTGTGTAGAGGGAAAGATAATTACTTCTCTTTTGGACATGTTGAGTTTGAAGATTCATTTGGTATATCCAAGTAGTTGGAATCCTGATACTGGGGCTCAGAAGAGAAGGGGGCTGAATATGTAGATTTGGAAGTTATCTACATAGAGGAGATAGTTGAGTGCATGAGAATTGATGAGATCGCTGGGACAATAGAGAGAATAGGACTCTGAGGCATAACTGGGGGTGGGATATGCAAGGTGTTCCTCCAAAGGAGAATAGAAACAGTTCGTTTACTTAGGATGGGAGCTGAGAAAGCTCAGTGTCCTGAAAACCCAAGAAAGAGATCATATCTAGGAGGAAGGGGTGGACAATACTGCCAAATAATGCAGAGAGGTCAAAAAGGATGTGGACTGAGAATGATAGCTTTGATTATTCACTAGCAGTTGGTACATTAAAATCTGCATGAGAAATCTTATTCCAATTCTTCATCAAGACAAGAAGGTGACCTTGGGTTCTTCAAGCCCAGGGTAGAACAGAATGCAAGCTCTGGAAGGATCTATCAAATTGAAAGACTTCAAAGGCTAGTCCTAGCGGCAGAATGTATCTGCCGATGATGATGATCAACCAGCTAAAGGAGAAGCTTATCAGCAGCAGGTAGGCTACCAGGTGATAGATAATTTGGCCATGGTGACTCATTAAATACAAATATTCAAAAACAGACCTCAGGTCAAGGTGATCTCAGTCTGTTTTCACAATAACGTTGACGCGTGGCAGACGAAAAGGGGCAAAAAGTGTTTAAAGTTACAATTTCCAGAACACCTATAAACATTAATTTAACCATTGGCTCTAAATGCAAGATTTTTATCCAGTGCCCAATGAACCAAGGCGCTACTGGAAGAAATGAATTACTTTGATATTGACATTTTCACTAGAAAGAATACCAGAAGACTCGTGTCAAAGCTGCAGCTAAATGGAAATATAGCTTATGGATTTTCTCTGGAGAGGAAAATAAAGTAGTTAGGTACGTTGGTTTCAGTGCATTCCTAAATGCAAGAAGTAACATAATTTCATGGGACATTTGGTTACCTTGTTTTGCAATGCTCATAATAAGCATAAACAGAAAAGACCTCTATGAACATAATTGCAGCTTGTATGCCAACATCTGCTGCTGAGGATAAAGTAGAACAGTTGTAAGGAGAACTTAACAAGATAATAACTGATATTTATATAGCACTTAAAGGTTTTCAAAATGCTTTATATAGACTGATTACTTGAGCCCCTCAAGAACTCTGTGAGGTAAGTACACTCGATACTCTTATTCCCATTTTAAAGATGGAGAAAGTTATGTTCAGAGAAATAAAGTAATTTTTCCCAGGGATACCAAACTAGCAAAATGTGAACCCAGGTCTCTTCTGATATCAACACTAGTGTTCTTTCTATTACGTCATCGTGCATATCCAAACCAAGTCACATGATTTCCAAGTTACCAGAGGGCAGATTGACAAGAAATATGTTAGAAAATTTAGTGTGAGGTTAAGAAATGAAAGAGGCCAGAGGCCTCTTATTCAGAATTTTCACGTCTGTATATGATGAACTTTGGTGCTAGAAGGTGCTAGATATGATGAATATCAAATAATATCATTAGAAATTAAATTACCTATTTTGGAGAGACATCAAATAAATGGCTGCAAATATAGGAATCATTTCAGAATCAGCTGTTTATGTGTTTATGATCATCAGCTGGTTTGAACAAAAGTCAAAATCAATACCAAAGAGGCTACGCAATTTTCAGTAATACTGAAAGACATGAGATGGGGTTGGGGGCAGGGGGTATTAAGGAAGGAGGGAGATAAAAACTAAGGGCATTGGTCATGATGATCAACATTTTTTAGAGAAGTTTAAATACTGAAATAGATTTGTGATCTCATTCATTTGGATGCTCCCTACAAAGTTGTAGAGGACAACCAATTCATCTATGGCTGACCATGGTGCGCAACTCATGTCCTCCCATAAGTTTACTCTGAGGAGTCTTCCAAGAACTACCCTTTTTTCTCCTTACTTTGTGAGGATATTTGTAAATTACTCAAGCTGCCTGCCTATCCTCCTCATCCTCAGAGAGCAGCTGGAGGTACAGTGGGTAGAGCTCTGGGTCTGGAGTCAGGAAGACCTGAGTTTAGCTTCAGCATGAGACATTCCCTAGTTGTGTGACCTTTGGCAAGTCATTTAACAAGCCTTTGGATATATAACTTAGGGAACACCATCCCCATTAAGGGCCAGGAATCAAGAGAGCTCAACATCAACAACAACAAAAAAAAACTACTTCCCCAGCCTCAGTTTCTTCAACTGTAAAATGGGGATAGCAATAGCACCTACCTTGCAGGGTTGTTGTGAGGATCAGATGGCAATATTTGTAGAAAGCCTTTAGTACAATCCCTGGCAAAGAGTAGGCCCTACTCTGTATTTGCTCCTTTACCCTTCACCCTTCCTTTGACATAGCTGGCTCACAACTATCCACTATTCATTTTTCCATTGTCTTCCTCCATGTGAAATATATTTTCACTTTTACAGATACTATTGTATCCTAGGTCAAGAGATCACACAGTTTTGGTAGAATATTGCTAAAAAGATGGACTTCTCTAATAATTATATGAACAGACAAATAGAGAACAGAAGAATTGCCAACCATTGACAATTAATTACATTAAACAGTGTTCCAAATTATTAATGTAACTCAACTCAAACCTTATTTACCTAAGATTCTCCTCATTGCTAAAGACTGATTATTCAGTGTTCTACACTGAACATTGTTCTACATTGGTGAGAATTTGGGAGAAAAGAAATCTTGCTCTCATTTCTATCTTCAAGAGAGCCAACTTTCAGTTCCAGATCCTCTTCAAGGAAAGTTCCTTGAAAAGAGAGAATCTAGGAAGAAGCCAACATGTAGAGGAGCTGGTGTCATAATCATGTATCCCAGATTGTTACACTGGAGACTTTGGGGAATTTCTCTTTGGGTGAGATCTGGGACTCTCTCATTCAGTTTTCTTGCTCCCATAAAACCCATTCACTTTGTATATTTTTCTGGTATATTCCCCTATGCATACCTCTCCGATTTCTGTTCACTATCAACTTAGATAAATGAGTTTATTTTCTATGTGTTATTTGTGTTCACAGTAATACTAGCATTTGGTGGGAAAGGAATCAAGCCTTGAATATTTAGCTTGGGGCACTCCTTCCCCATTATGGGGCAGGTATCAAGAGCTCAGCATCATCCTAAAATTTATATCCCCTAGACTAGCAGTATTTAGTGGGTCAGATAGATATAATTCTACCCCAGAACCCTTTTTTAGAGAACAGAATGACTAACCTCTGATGTCAACATCTTGCCTCCCCTCCTGATAGAAATGTCTCCCTTGGGGAAGGGTAGGTCATGGGAACTCTATAACGATAAGTATTCATGCCTTCCTGGGAGCCACATCTAACTAGATCAGGTGAACACACATCACCTTCATGAACACTACACAACACCCCTTACATTAATAATAAAAAAATGCTAATCAAAAAACCTTTGAAATTTCTCTTAGCAGTCAGGTAAATTGGCAGAGATGACAAAAAATGGGAGTCAATGTTAGAGGGAGTTATAAAAAGGTAAGAACACCGTGGCATTATTGGCTGGGACAGTAAATAGGTTCAAACTTTCCGGAAAACTATTTTGCATTATGCAAATAAATCAACTAAAATATTCATACTTTGACTCAGAGAATCTACTATTAGGCAGATGCACCAAGAATATCATTGAGAAAAGGAAAGACCCCAGGTACAGCAAAATATTTATAACAGATTTTTTTGTATAGCAAAAAAAATGGAAAGAAAATAGGTATCCATTGACTAGGGCATGGCAAACAAGTTATGGTACTAGAATATATTGGAATATTACTATGCTACAAGAAATGAACATGATAAATACAAAGAAACATGCCTAGACATATGAAATGAAGCAAAGTAAAGTAAGCAGAACCAGGAACAATATGCAAAATGACTACAACAATGTAAATGGAAATAACCACTACAAGAAGTTAATGAATATTGATCAATTATAAAGACAAGATTGGCCCCAAATAAAAGACATGAGAAGAAACCTCTACTCTATGCTTTACTAGAGTGGAACTCTACAGGTATGGTCATTGTAAATACACTAGATCTGTTTTTTAATGTTTAGATTGCTTTTACGGAGATTTCTCTTTTATTAAAAAAAAATTATAAAATATGGTCCTCTGGGAGGGACCAGAGAGAAGGATGTAGGTGGAAATAAAGACTATATAAAAACACACACACACAAAATCAATACAAAACTGTTTAAAAGCAAACAAATGAGGGTCTTTGTTTCTAAAAGAAGTTTGAGGTTATTAAAGGAACATGACAATTTTCTGAAAACAATCTACCTCTCCTATTTAATTCTAAGTCCAATTCATCGTTCTTGTGTTCTGTCTGCTCCAGACATACATAATGATGGACAACCTCAAGAAGGATTTTCTTATAGCACTGTCCATCCAAATACAAACCACAATATGAATAATATAAGTTCTTCATTGCCTGTGTGTATTTTGTATCTTTTTTAGTGGCTATAGATCTCTTCTAACATGCTCTAAAAAGATTCAGTGTTTGATGCAACCTGAATCATTAGCAAAGTGCAGCATCTGGTAAATCTTAGGGAATCATCTTCACCTTTGACTCTGTGCTTTATTCCGCTATCATTGCGGCAGATACCTTTAGTGAACATTCATCTTATTTTTGCTTCATCTGATGTTTCTGATCAGAGGATCACTGAATAAGGCCATCTTCATTGTTATATCTTTCAAGGAATCTTGCATGACTTTGATATGTGACTGAAAGATGCCTACTTGGAGAAGAGACATTAAGGTATAGGCAAGATAATATAGTAAAGAGAATATTGACTCTGAAGTCAGAGAGCATAGGTTGAAATCCTTTCTGTGATACTTGTCTGAGGGACCTTGGAAAAGTCATTCAACTTTTCAGTTAAATAACTAAGCCTCAGTTTTCTCATATGTAAGGCAATGAGGTTGGACTAAATAGGCTTTTACCTCCCTTTTTGCTATTCTATAATTCAAACCAAATGCTTTTTCTTAATCATCAAACAAAATATAATGGGATAAAGTATTCTATGCATCTTTCAGTTAATTATGTAATAGTAAAGATGTGGTTCACTGTGGAATATCACTTGCAAAAGTCTGTCTGTTCCCTGCAAAAGTACTCATCAAGAATGCCATGGGTGGGTGTATACAATGAAGTCATGAAAGATTTTGTATAGATGGGTAATAAGTCAGGTCAACAAGTGTTATTATTTTCTCAGTCTCCTAGGTGATATTAAAGTGTGTGATTTTTCCATGCCTTTTTATTTTCCCCTCCTTCATACACTTCGTGAATTAATCCCTCAAAAAACTTGAAATTGGGTCACCTCTAATGCGGATATCTTCTTCATTTAATTGATCCAATCTGTTTCCCTCATCTTTGTTATATTTGGTGCCATTTCTACTTTCTCACTAGCAAGAATTTGTAACCTTTTGTGTCTCAAGGATCCCCTTTATTAAGCATATGAACTCTTTCTCAGAATAAAATACAGTTATGAAAATACTTTTTAAAAGTACATTCACAGACCCCAGGTTTAGAACCCCTGCCTTATTGGCACACACAGTGCTGTAATATTAGAGGTGGCTCCACTTTCCTAGACAATGTTGTTTATTAATTTTTTTTTTGCAGATCTTTTCTAGTTTTCTTCTGTTTATTTTCCTCTATCCATTTTCATCTTCAAATGTCTTCAGGGTAAGGGTGATTGGGGGTCTTCACTAAGCTTTCGTTAAACTGGTTTTATCCTTTACTTCTCACTGTTTTATAAGATGATAAGTGGTACTCATAATCTTCTATCATCCTTCTTTGAAGGATTTTACAAATGATTTTTTAAATTGATTTGCTTGACATCTTTCTCTACATGGCAAGAAGATCAAGGATTTGCTGACTAAGACTCCTTTCAGACTTCTTTGGTCTTACTGTCGCAATTGATTTATGTCAGACAAGCCTCTATATAAATTTTATGTAATCATGGTTAATGTCTTTTCTACTATCCATTACCTATTTTTGTCATCAATAATTTGTTTAAATAGGTCAAAACTGAATTGTTTCAGTTATATGCCATATCTTTTTTCTCATTATTCTAAATTCATATCAATTCTGATCTTTGTTCTAAGAAGTCAGCAGTCTTAATTTATAGAAACATTTGTATCAGGGAGCACTTCCATATAAATATCTCTTAAAATATAATATTTTGTGTTTGTAATGTTCTTCAGTGCTCATTATATCTAGATATAATGAATACGTTTTTTCTTTAAAAACGTATTCATGATGTAAATGTTTAAACTTTCTGTGTAGTCTATACATGTTTGATTTCTCTCATTCATATTTCCTGACCTTTGTTTTCTATTATTTTTCTCACTATTCTTGCCTTCTTCCATCTTTGCACTGAAGTCACTGAGTATCAAAGTGTATGTTGATAATTCAGAGGACCTCATCAAGTTCTTCATGAAATTTCTCTATCTTTACATTTTCTGAAACAAATACTGGTGCACAAGCTGCAGTTATTGTCACAATTGCCTTGTTGCAATACTTACCATGAGCACTGCAATATGTTACCAAATGTCCCACAAAATGATCTTTCTTGTTGCTTTTATGCATTTAATAAAACTCATTCCATCAGCTCCTTTACCATTCTGAGACTCATTCTCCTATTTAATTTCCTTTTGTCTTCCAGTTTTGTTTCTAGTTAGACTGGCAAGAATGATGTTATTCAATTTCTCCATTAGTATATGCACTCATTGGTTATTAAGACAGAGATTCTACATTTAGAATAACAACAGCCAAGGTAAGATAGATAGATAGTCAGTCTAAAAACAGTGATTCTTAGGATTCTACCTCTTTTTCTGCCACTCTTACCATCACTGAAGAAGTAGAAAGAGACTATACAAGACTGAAGGCTGGTTTGTCTGTTGTTGAAACTACACTTGAAAACCTCCCAACAGTGTAAAACCTACAAGAATTTGCATTCATCTGGCATAGCCTTTGAAAACCCTTAGTCACCTTCTTGCCATGATGAGGCATCAGAATAGATAAAAGAAGTTTAACCAATATAAAACAGTAAGGGGACCAAAAGAACCCAGAATCAGTCTCGTTTAGTAAAACATGATTTTCTTGCCAAGTGGAGAAATATAGCAACCTAGGGTGACACCAGTGTAGAGTGCAAATGCATTGGCAAACATTATCAGGGCAGATGACAGAAGATCAAAAAGCAATTAAAAACAGTGGAAGGAAAAACAAGCCTTCAGACAGCCTGGTATGGGACTGCATTGTGACATAGCATTCCAAGGCCATTTACAGAAATCTGGAAGGAGTACAGCAGATAGACATAAACCAGAACATATTTTGCAGCATTTTTAGAACAATCCACTTTCATCACTGATGATAACATAATCAATACATTTAGACTCTACAACCTCATTTATGTGCTATATGACGAAATGGACATGAGACTTAAGATTTAATTGAGAAGAAAGGCTGGATCTAACCATGTTCTTACAGAAATCCATACTGTAGGCATTGTAATTTTTGACATTTAGGGATAGATGTTTAAGATAATTCAAAGAGGAAAAATTTCCCCCAAAATATTAAATGTCACAGATACCATTGTTAATTTTTTTTTTAAAAAGGAGGCATAAACAAAGAGTTTATCCTAGTTCTTATTTCTATGTAATGTTTATGAAACTAATTAATACCAGTGGTTTCACCTTGCAGGCTATGAATTCCTGGAGAGCAACGAAACCATAAAGGTCTATATCCAATCATCTATTTTCTCAATCATCAGATATTCATAGTAAAATTATATATTCATATGAGGTCTGGGATATACTTTTTAACCCTGAAGAAGGGTTCTCAAACTTAAGGAGATTGGAATTCACTGATCTACTTGACCATTAAGTAATTAATGTCATCAAGTTATTTTCATCCATGAATGAAAATATGACAAGGGAATAAGCAGGTTTTCGTAAATAATTTTTCTATAGCAAGCCCCTGTTAACAGTAACACTGGATTATGAAGAATAAAAAATAATGGCCCTCATTGTACTTGGTTTGGAGGTATCTTAATTGTTTATGGGCTTCGGTGTAAATCTCTTTTTGTGAGTTTTTGTTGGATTAAAGCCTGTTTTATATTTGATATTCTGTCAACCAGAGTACTTGCATAGGAGCTGAGGGTGTTGTTCTTTTTGTGGTAGAACCCTAAAAACAAAGCAAATTCTGATGGTACCATAGGAAATGTCATCAGTTCCCAGGGCCTGAGCAAAAGGATATGATTATAAAGAAGCCCTAAAGATAAATCTAGTTGATGTATAACTAGAGTTTTGGTTCTGAACCATGTATTACATATGGAAAGTGATTTGTAAATCTAAAAGCAGCATATGGATATATCATGGCTTGTTGTTTACATTTTGTTATTGTTATTATTGATACTGTCTAAGTTCAAATGACTAGCAAATGGAGGATCAAGACCCACATTTCCTGGCTCCTAGCCCAATCAGTTTGGTGGCGCTGGTGGTGGTGGTGTAGTTTTATGGTAAACCATGGTATGTCCCATGCCAAAGGCATTTGCATTCAAAAATAGAACAAACCATTGAACCAAAAGAATTTCTAAAGATGTAATTTATTGGCTAAACCAGATTTTTCCCACCTGAGGTTGGGAAGTATCTCCTAGAACTTTTCATATCAGAATAAGCAGGTTCTTGTCTACTTGGCCTGCGCATGAGATTGTTCCTCAGTGCCAATGTCTGTGTCCTGTTTTCTCAGAAGGGAGTTGAGAGAATCCTCCTCCTTCTCCATACCAACCAAAATCATTGACTCATCCCTTCTCTTCTGTGCCTTAATGTGATCCTTCCTGTTCTTTCTGGATGGAGTAATAAGAGGTTGCTTCCATTCTCATTCTATTCATCAGTGTACCAGGAGACTTGCCAAGATTTCACTGAGAGAACCAAAGTAACTCTTTTCTCTTATCCTATAGTCTGTGAAAGAACTGAACATTTAAAGACCCAGGAGGGCTATTAACTCATGCAGGTTGGCTCCCATCTCATGACACAGTGATTTGGCAGTCAGATTAAAAGAAACCAGTGCTTTTAAAAAGACTTAAAAAAAAAAGAAACAGTATAACCCACTAAATTCAGCCTTTGCTACTACCAAACAGAATGAAAAATAAAGAGAAATTAACCCCATTTGGCCTTTAGCATCTTATTTTCTTTTTCTTCTGTTGTCACCCTATCATTCTTTTCCTTTTCTTTTCTGCTGCATAACATGAGAGTCAAATAAATCTTTTTGTTAATAATTTATAAGGAAAAATAATAAAATCTGAACAAATATTCCAAAGGAGTATCAGGAATAAAATACATGGGATGACATGTAACTAAAGTAACTTCAGTTACTTCCAACCTTAATAAATTTGCCTACAAGTTATGACAGATGCCCCTTCAAGGTTGGTTCCTACACCACAAATTGTGGTGATTATTCTCTTGGCTCAGAAGTTAATTTCCATTATTTTCAACAAACTGTCCACATAATGTGTTCCATCCCTTGGATAGGGTTGGTTCTACCCAACTTTCAACTTCTAGGCATAACCTACTGGAGTGTTTTAACAACTTCATCAAAATCTTCACCAAAAAGGAACCATCATTGATACCTAGCTAAGCTTTAGTCTCCACTAATAAAATTCTCCTTGTGATTACTAAGTTTCCATCACCCTCTCCATGCAATGAGAGCAAGGAAGAAAGAGCAGGGGAACCTTTCTGAGCAGAACCATAATTAGCAATTCTGACACTAAGAAAAATATTGCAAAATGTTCCTAGGCAAGCATGAAAGTCACCCTCAAATCAATTTTTAAGGAAATTCATTTGGCTATTGAGAAAGCTCACTGGAAAAAAATGTTAGACATTAAAACAGAAGGTCCCCAAGAGAGAAAAATCTTCAGGACACACAAAGCTTGCTACTAGATTAAACTTTACTAAGGACTGGAACAAGGCAGATCCAGTCCTTAACTCATACATGTGTCAAATTCCTTGGTCCTTATTTCAGGATAGGATTTTTTTTTTGGTTAGTTGATATTACCATTTGCCCTAGGCATACAAACACACAGACACAGACACAGACACAGACACAGACACACACACACACACACACACACACACACACACACACGCTATGAAAGGGCATGGTAACCCAAACCTGACCGGTTGCACTAAGCAGAAGGGAGTAATGGCCCATTTTTCAGAGAGAACAGCTTTCTGTTCATGATCTTCTCATATCTTGGAGGCATGCCAATAGTGGCCTTCTTCAACCTTGAGATGTTAGTGATGATCTGCACTGCAGGTGACATTTTGAGAGATATATGACAGCATTTAGAGATGATATCCTGAGACCTGGAAAAGAGAAGAGGCAAACCACAGAACAGGGAGAAATGGCACAGGATCACAGTTGTGCTGAGCCAGAGGACTTAATGCTGGGCATAGGAATCATATTTCCAAGATGTTTGCTATGCACCCAAAATGAAAGATATTTCTAGTTTCTGAAGGAGTACAAGCACTAACAATGCCCCCTAAACTTGGGTAACCAAGGGGAAAACCCATATTACTCTGCCCTAATTCTTGCTGTCCTGATTCTAGCTCTATCAGAGGTCAAGTGCTCACCATATTCAAGTGTTTAAAGCATCACCTGATGTTAACAATCAGAGAGTTATCTCCATTTGTTATATTTACAATATCTTACAGGTGGCACAGTAGATAGAGTGCCAGGTTGTAGTCAGGGAGATTCATCTTCCTGAGTTCAAATCTGGTCACAGATACTTACTAGTTGTGTGACCCTGGGTAAATCACTTAACTCTTTTTGCCTCAATTTTCTTATCTGTAAAATGATCTGAAGAAGGAATTGTCAAACCACTACAGTGTCTTTGCCAAGAAAACCCCAAATGAAGTCATAAAGAGTTAGTAGAAAACAACTGAAGAACAATATTTTATGCTGGAATAGTAAAGACTGTTGGAAGAAAAGTCCAAAGAAAAAGTAGTTTTTTGCCTTACCAAATAAATTGCTATTTTTTTAGTGAATAGGTACAATGGGAGTGTGTATTGATTCTCTACATCTTTCAGATAACTATGTAATGGTAAAGATGTGACCTGTGAAATACTGTTTGTGAAAGCCTGTCTGTACCCTATTAATGCTTTCAACAATGTTGCCCTTGATTCCAAGATAATGTTTCTCATAACAATGTTATATAAATAAGAAAGGAAGCATACAGGTCAGTAGTTGCTATGATTCTATGAGGTTTTTTTTTGTTAGGTCTGAGAGTTTATTCCCTCCATCTTTGGTATCTTCCTTCCCAACTGATAGCCTGTGAATTGATCTCACAACACATAACCATTGTGTCACCCTTCAGCACATATTTAATATACCCCATTTCTGGCTACTCCCATTCTAGTTCAGCCACTTTTCAAATCATTGTTTTCTTTAGTGTCGTTTCTACTTTCTGTTTAAACATATGTGAAACTGTGATGTTAGTGTCCAAGTGTGGTAGATCTGCCTTTCTCGATGATGAAAACTACGTCATTTAAAAAAATACCTACAGATCTTTTCCATTTTTTCCTATATATTGTCCACCTTCTAGTTCCATACTTAAATATCCTTCAGATGACTTTGCTCACGTGGGTCTCTCATCAAGATTTATTTAAACTAGATTTACCTATTATAGCTTCTCTATCTTTTACAAGATATTATTCATATTTTTCTGCCACCCTTTGCTGTAAGATGTTACACATAAATTTTCATTCAAAATAGTTTTTTTCTTTATCTTCATACTTATCCACTTAGCATATAAGTGAAGTGTTCGCTGAATAAGACTTCTTTGTAGTCTGCAAATGTTTGTTATCATTTCTTATTCCTGCTGTATATGTGCAATATATGTATAGATATATACTTTTTATATGTTTACATATTAATATATAATATGTATGTATCATACATAGACACATTTCTCACCCATTTCCACCTTGACAGTAAAGTGAGCATTGAGGGATTAGTTAATTTTTAAAAGGTCTTACTGAGTTTTTCACAGAATTTCTTTTTCTCTCCATCCCCTACAACAGATGTTGGTACATAAGCTGCAATTATTTTCATAGTGGTCTTTTTGCAAATACTGATCATGAGCACTAAAAAACAAGATGAACAAATGTTCCACAAAATTATGTTTCTTGTTGTCTTTGGATGCACAATAAAATCAGCTCTACCAGCTCCTTTATTTTGCTCCGCAATGAGAATCTGTGAGCTGTCCTTCTATTTAGCAGCAATTTCATTCTGTCTCCTGGGGTTTTTTATAGTGGTAATTTCCATATTGATATAGTTCAATTCCTTCAATCATGTGTCCACTCAGGGTCATTGGATAAAGATCTCATATTTAAGTTACCAACATCTGAGGCAAACTTTATATATTTGGTTTACAAACCATGATTTTTAACATCTTCCACTGCCTTTTCTACCATTCTACTACTGTCACCTGGAGTTTATTGCCACCACTAAGAGGTTAGTTAGTCTATGAAAATCTCTAAATATAGCTTAGTTATAACTCATATCAAAGTTTTCCCAAATGGGAATAACAGAGTCTCCCAAATTCACTATAAGTGCTCAAGACATTAAGGCAATATTATGTATAGTAAACAGCCTTTATTTCACTTCATAGAAAATTCAGAAGGAAAGGACTAATAGGAACCCACAAAACAAACATAGAAAATATACAAAGCACTCAAAAGACTCATAGGAGTCCAGAAACAAATCTTAAAAACACACACAGCAGTAATTTCTATTGAAAGAATCTAAATTTAGCTTTGCTGTAGGGGTGACCTTTAATATTTCAGTGGAACACTAGCTTTCCCGTAGGGAGACTCCAATGCAGTCACTCTTAGATTTATAGCATGACATTCTAGATTAGACTCCCTGCTGAAGGCAAGCACACTTTTTAGTAGCGAAACAAGCAATCCCTTTCCCACTGGACTGATACTGTCTAAATAACTCCCTATAACAGTGGGAGTTGAGGAGGGAGAGAGATCTTGATATCATACCAACCAGATGGCATGGCTTAAACCTTTATTGATCTTCTGCCTTCAGGGATCACAGAGGGGATGCTCTCTTTTTGGAGAAGGGATACACCCTGCCACAGATTAAGTTGGACAGTTATTGCCATCTTCTAAATCAACAAATCATCTCCCAAAACTATAATAATTGCTTACAAGTTTTCCTTCAAAATTTTTTTTACTTTTCAAATAAGATAGTTTATGCAAAGTATTTGCTTTCTATCTGGTGCATGAACTTGTGTTTGTTAATTTAAGTTATTCAAATCAATATCTCCATTTTTCATTGCCTTCAACCTGTCTAGAAATTCGCAATCATAGCATTGCAAGAAGGTGTGCTTGTAATGGCACCCTGGAGAGTTTATAGGTATATCATAAACAAAGGGGCAAGGAGAATTACACACACCAATAGCTATCATTTTAAAGGGGCAGCAGATTAAACAAAATTATCCCTGGCCCTGTCAGGGGCACCATTTTCCAGAGCTCAATCAAAAAACTAATGGGATTCAGTGGGATGCCTACCGTCCAGCACTTTACACCATGTGGTGCAATAATTATGCTCAATTAAAGCCTAGTGTGTGGTTTCTGGCACCATAAAAATCTCCCTGAATCAAACTAGTCTTAAAGAAAATGAAGAGCCAGCTTTGAAATGACTCTGCACTGTTAAATATCAATCCATAATTTAATTCTCTGGGGTGCCTCTACAACTTCAGATGTGTCACTAGTCCGTTGTAAGATCACAGTGTTAAAAGGTTAAACAATAACTTGGATTCATCTAACGACATTTCAAGACCCAGACTCTCTCAGCAACTATGTAAGTTTGTTGTTCCTGCCTTGGTCACTGGATCATGAGTACCATGGCAAACTGATGGGAAAAAAACCAAACAAAATCAAATAGAAACACAGCGCAGAAGTCTCAGCACAGAAAAGGGCCCACATTCTCATTTAAAACCCTTGCCTGCATGTTGTTCCTATTTGCATGTGCACACCCACCAGCTGTTCTGAAATGGAATAAGAGACATGGAGCCAAACAAAACAAAAGCTTCAGAAACTTGTATTTGTGTACACGGGTGCTCATGTGTATAAACCCTGCCCCCAAACACAGGCAACAATTCAATAAACATATATTATCTGCTATGTACATGGCATTCTGCTAGATGCTAAAAATTTGAATATCTTTCCTCCCAGCTATTTGGGGAGATGCATATGCAATATGAGTAAATACAATATAATGTCAGGAGGAGAAAGGCCTAACATCTGAGGGAATCAAGAATAGCTTGACATAGGAGGAGACATTTGTGCTAAACCTTAATGACAGATAAAGAGAGGAGGTAATCCATCCTAGGCATGGGAACACCCTACAAGGAAACAAAAGATGATGCATTGAGTTTGAGGATTAGGTAGCAGATCAGTTTAGTTGGAATGGAGAGTAAATGAAAGGAAGTAATAAGAAACAAGTCTGGAAAGATAAGTGAGAGACATTGTATAGTGCTTTAAATTCTCTGCAGAGGTATTTGTATATTATCCTATAGGCAATAGGGAATTACTGAGGGTTTTTTGGTAGAGAAATGCCATGGTCAGATTTTTATTTCAGGAAGAATGTCTTGATGTCTCCATAGGGGAGAGATTGGAAAGAATAAAAAGAATTGAAGAGAATAGAATCATGGTTATTAGTTAGGAGGTACCTGCAAAAGTTCAAGTGAGGGGTAATGAGAGTCCATTCTTAGGGAAAACTGAAGTGCAGTGAAGATTTAGGTCATAAGATCTGAGATGGTTAATGAACAAGAAAGTATTTTAGTGGGGGAGGGGGGTCATCATGTTTCCCGAAATGTCCAAGTATAAGGGCAGAAGTAAGAATGGAGAGAAAGACTAAGAATCTGATACCAAACTCCAAGAATAAAAAGGAGAATGATCTAGAAGTTGGATAGATGACTACAACAAGAATATGGACCTGGAAATACAAATAGCTGGACACAAAACCATAAAGAGGAGAGGTTGCTGAGGGATGATGGCAAATTGATTGAAATCACAGTGAAGATCAAGAAATGTATCTTTTCTACCACCTAGGTAACTGTGTTGAGGATGTGAGGCAAGAGAATGTCTTCCAAATGCAGTGTCTTCCGAAGAGAATATGGTTCCCATTAATGCAAGAAAAATGGAAAGAATGTGAAAGGATACATAATGAAGATGAGTTTATTAAAATGGAGGGAGAGGCAAAGGAGCTAGGATTTCTTTTCTTTTTTTTAAATATAAATTTATTTAACTTTTTACATTCATTTTCACAAAATTTTGGGTTCCAAATTTTCTCCCCATTTG
>CM053771.1:252367961-252388060 GCA_028658325.1 Potorous gilbertii
AGAAGAGAGGGCAGATTGGTGATAGGGGAAATTAGAATGCTTGGTGCATTGGAGTGGGGGGAGGGGACAAATGGGGAGAAAATTGGAACCCAAAATTTTGTGAAAATGAATGTGAAAAGTTAAATAAATAAATTTATATTAAAAAATTATTTCTTGATCTCTTATAATTTTGCTGGCTTCACTTTGTCCAACTCTAATTTTCAAGGTGTCATTTTCTTCATTACGATTCTGAATTTTCTTTTCTTTTCTTTTTTCTTTCCTTTCCTTTCATAACCTTCTTGTTTTTCTTGGATTATTTTTTTTTAAATTTTTCCTCCATCTCTGTCATTTGATTTTTAAAGTCTTTTTTAAGATCTATGAATTCTTTTCTGATCGGTGACTATTTGAGATTACTTTTAGGGGTTTTCTTTACTTCACTATCCTCCTCTGAAGATGAACCACAGTCATCTCTATTCTCATAACAATTTTCTATGGTTGTATTCTTTCTTTGCCTGTGCATTTTTTTCTGGCAATAGCTTAGTTTTGTAATCACTTCTGGCCCTGGAGTATGGGAAATGATGCCACTTGCCCCAAAACCAAAGCCAAACCTCCAACCTCCTGTAAGTACCCACAGCCAGGGGCTTTCTGCCCCATTCTTCTGCACTCACTGGGTGTGTGGTGGTTCCTCCTCACTCCAGCTGCTCTTTGCAGCACAGCTGGGTCTGTCGTAGCAGAGATTCCCTAACTCTTTCCAGACTCAAATGCCCAACTCCCCTCACTGTCCTGGGGGTGAAAGTTCCTGTCACTGGGTCCAGCTAGCCAACCAACTAAACCAACTAACCCCAGGGTTTGCCACTTATTTAAGCAGTTTAAAATGGACGTTAACCAGGAGGTGTTTACTCTTCACAGGACAAAAACTCATTCTGGGATTTTTCTTCTGATCTTCTCAAATTGTCCTGGGAAGACCCCATTCTAAATGACATTCTATGCCCCTATTCTAAATATATTTATTTCCAGCCACACTTCGTTCGCCCTTAGGTGCTATTTTCATAGAATTTTCTGACCTACTCCACCACCTTCCCAGAATCCTCCTAGAAAACATGATATGTTTTGTGCTTATCATGTCTCTCACCAACAGAGGATTGCAATGGCTTGCAGTCTATCACAGCTTCCTTAGGAACTTATTTCTGTTTCTCATTTATGTTTCAATCACCTTGTAGTTCTGAGTGGCTCACCTCTCAGCTCCTGGTAGCCAACTCTACTGCCAGACAGAAACATAAGGCAAGGTTTCAAAGCTTCCTTCTAGTTTCCTTACTCTTGCTCCTTTCCTTGATCTGAAAAGCTCATATCTAGGACTTCTCATTTATTTATGTGGATTGTTTCAATCGCTTTTGATGGAAAGTATATTTATTTCCACAGTACTTTAATCCTCCAAACATCCTATTCCTTCATTTGTAAGCTTTCTTGGCGATTCAAGCCTCATCTGATCCATATGTGTGTGTATTTTTCTCTGAGGTTATGCTAGATGCCTTGTTTTTTGCCATTGTTTTTCTAAGATGACATCTGGGCTATTTGCCTGGTTCTAAGAGTCTCTCTTCCTTTGCTGAACTTTCATTTACTTCAAAGGTAGCATGCTGAAAGGAAAAGATTACTATGCTTGAGGTTAGAAGAGATGAAAGTTTTTGCCTCAGTTTCTTCAGCTGTAAAACAGGGATAGTAATAGTTATAGAGTTCACATCACTAATTTGCTGGGAGAACCAAATGAGCTCATGCATGCAAAGCATGTTTTAAATCTGTGTATGAATGTCAACTATTTTTTTTTCTTGAAAAATGTTTCTTTTTACTAGTATTTGTGTCTCCTGTAATTTGGGGGAATTATAGTTCATCTTTCTATAATATTTTTAGTTCAGAAAAAGTTAAGGTTCCTCTCACTTTCTTTGTCCTCAACCCCCCAGGAATGCAAGAAAATAATAGGGGTTGGCATCTAATTAACTCCAGTTGCCACAAGTAAAGAGCTATCTCTTTAAAATCTGTAGCAGAAATGAACCAAATATTCTCTAGTATAATACAGTAAGAAAGGGACAATGGTAAAAATCCACCATGCTGATTGACCACAATGTGTTTTTAGATTTACTGAGTCCATGTGCATAGGTCCAGCTTTGCTGTTGTCACAGTGCTAACGACAAGAACCTCATATGTAAAATCTAGCTCCACTAAAGATTTTGATGTCACAACAGAAAAGATTAATTGAAAATATGAGCTATTTCTGTACTTGCTTGCTATTTCAAGGTCTGAGAAAGATGTCACTGTGAAACATTTGAAAGTTTTAAATTTTTATCAATCTCTTTAAAATATGCCATGTGACAATCAACATATACATATCTATGGATTTTCAATGGCCAATTTTCAATCTCAGGATGACTTTCTTTGCCCAAAGAATCTAGAGTCAGTTATTTCAAGTATATGCGTAGAGTTCCCCAAAATCATCACATGCATATTGCATACTTAACAGATTTGCATTCTGACAGAGATCTCAGAGTTAAATTTCCAGTATACCTACAAATTCTTAATTCTCCACCAAGTTAATGTGACTAAAGTCAGTTTCAATTCCTGTAGAAAAGTTAGTTTCTCTATACAATTTATTTAATTGTTCTCCAATTGATGGACATCCTTTCAATTTTCAATTCTTTGCCATCACAAAAAGAACTGCTATAAATATTTTTGTACAAAGAGATCCTTTTTTCTTTTCTTTGATCTCTTTGGTATAGCAGTGGTATTGCTGGGACGAAGGGTATGCACAATTTTATAGCCCTTCAGGCATAGTTTCAAATTGTTCTCCAGAATGGTTGAACCAGTTCACAACTCCACAAATAGTGCATTAGTGTCACAATTTTTCCACATTCCTTCCAGAATTTGTCATTTCACTTTTCTATCATGTTAGCCAATCTGATAGGTGTGAGGTGATCTCAAAGTTGTTTTCATTTGCATTTCTCTAGTCATTAGTGGTCTACAACACCAACTATACCCCTGACATTAACCTGTCATTTTGCAAATAAACAATACATCCTTAAAGACAGGGAAAACTATGCAGGAGAATGTGGATGGCTTAAGCTCAAAATCATATCCATTGTGGCAAAACTACTTAAATCATATGCCTTCACAGTGATTCAGTAGTGTCTTCATAAGAGCACTGCATCCAAAAATCTACTTGTAAGTACCTAACTTCATAGTACTCTAAATGAAAAAAGCCTGAAAAGAGTAGAAATGGTTTTACCATTGTATAAAATCCTCAGAGGATTTCGTTTAGTGGCACACATATACATATACAGTACTTAATAAGGTATTTGTTAATTCCAGGCATAAGTACTGACCCACATCCGCTGAAAGATAAGTGAATCTGGGGAGAAACAGAAAGGATAGGGAAGAAAAGTCCCCAGATTTTATGCCCTAAAGGCCTATTAGATTGATGATAAAGTGGAACCAAGAAATGGGCTTTGTGCAGTATTCTACCTACCAATCTTATACATTGCCCTGGACATTCATTCACCAGCAGAGCACCCATATCTAGCTACTCCCAACATTTCAGCAAAGTAGGGTATATGAGTTGATCTGATCCCAGGAGATCAGGACAGACTCCCTTGTATTTTAAACTATAGTCCAAAGAGGCTAAAATGGAAAGACTAAAAATGGGACAAAGTTAAAACCTAAAGAAAATCCTAAGTTATTTGAAAATACTTTTCTGAAGAAAAAAATCATGTAGTAAGATGATTTATGTATTAAGAACACAGATCTTTAAAAAATTTTAATTAAAAAATTTAAAAAGGACACAGATCTTTTTAATAATGATGTTGATAAATTTAACAATTAGAAAAATATGTATAAATCTTACAAACAATAGTAGGGGCGAAGGGGAGGGGCTGAGGAATTTTCATAGTATTTTCTTAGCACTGATGTAAAAAGATGAAGTGCTACTTAAGCTGGTATTTAGGAAACTAGAGACTTTATAACAGTAGTTGAAAACCAAAGGAATTCCACAGAAATCGGTGCCTGAAGCTGAGACTCAAGAACCAGTCCTTTTAGGACTGGAGGCTGAGCTCAGTATTTACATGACAATTTCTACTGTTTCTGCTGTAACCAACTTCATGCTTCACATATTCAAATCAATTGAGAGATAAGAATCTATTCAAACCCAATGAAATTAATTTCATTAAATACAGAAACTGGCAGCTCAACAAAACCAAATCTTTAATAATTAAAGTTTCCCTGAAAATTCCACTCTATGAAAGGACATGAGTATTAATGCAATTAATAAGGGAATTTTGAAAATATAGTACTGTAGTCCAACAGTTAATGCTGGGCTCAGTAAAAGGGCAGCTTTAGTGGGCTTACAATTCAGTACAACGTATTGTCTATGCAACAGTAGTGCCCCCTGCTGGCCTGATGAGAAATAGCATTCAGAGTAATTCATGTGAACAGCGGATACTTTAAAAAAAATTACTTTAGACTCAACACTAGACTCAAATACTAGAACGAAAATACAAAATATATAACAAATATTCATTTTAAGAAAGCTTGTATGATAAGTTTCTCTCATAGGATCTCTTTCAAGTAGTGATAAATGGATTTTTTCTGTTTCTATCCCCCTCCCATTTGCTTTAATGCTTCAGGACAATTTTCTTTAATTATTTTTTGTGTTATTGATATCAAGAATCTTTCTTTTGATCGTATCTTTCAGGTAGTCTGATTGTATTTGTTTTCTCTGCTTGATCTGTTCTCCAGATCCAAACATCAGATTGTTTCACTTTCTCTTCTATTTTTTTAATTCTTCATATTTTATTTCTTGAGCTCTTAAAACTTTACTGACTTTGCCTTGCCCAATTCTTATTTTCAAGGCATCATTTTCTTCCTTAAGATTCTGAATCTTCTGTTCTAATTGGTTCTTTCTTTTCATAATCTTCTCATTTTTCTTGTATTTTTTTTTTTTTGGTTTTTTCCTCATTTGATTTTTAAAGTCTTTTTTAAGTTTTTGAATTCTTTTTGGGCAGGTGATCATTAGATGTTATTTTTTGGAGGTAGAAGAGGGTTTCTTTGCTTCAATATCCTCCTCTGAAGATGAACTCCAGTCTTCTCTATTCCCATAACTTTCTATGGTTGGATTCTTTCTTCTTTGCCTGTGCTTTTTTTTTTTTTTTGTAATAGCGTAATTTTTGTAATCACCTCTAGCCTTTGGGTATAGGCGATGGTTGCCTCTTGCCCCAGATCTTTAGTTCTCCCCTCTAGCCTGGAGCCAAAGCCAAACTACTACCCTCCTCGAAGGGTAGCAAAGGGCATTCTGTCCCACTGCTTCTGTACTCGCCAGGGATGTGCTGGTTCCTTCTCACAACCATTCTCTCAATCCCTCCACCCCCTGCCACTTAGCGCACAACTGAGGCTAGTATTCCTAGTCAGCAGAGGTTCCCTCAATCATCCCCAGCTCAGACACTCAACTCCCCTCACTGTGGGGGGGGTAGGGTGGTAGAGAGGATGGTAAAAGTTCCTGTGGTTGGAGCCTGGGCAGCTTCCCAAACCAACTACGTCCAGGTTTTGCCACTTGTTGATAATGTGGACTCTAGCCTGCAGTAAACACTTCACAGGGACCAAACATCTTCCTGAGATTTTTATATTCTCAAATTGTCCCAGGAAGACCCCTATTGTGACCCTATTCCCATTTTTACTGGCACATTTTTTTTGCCTTATAAGGTGCTACTTTATCTCTTTTGTGGGGGAAAACCTTGAGAGGTTGGAATTTTCTGACCTATTCTGCCATCTTACCAGGATCTTTTCCAATGGATACTTTTTAAATAAAAAAGTATATGTTCAATGACACTTTTCAACCCCTTGCTACCTTTCACTTACATATAACGAAAACTTTCTCCAAAATTACCACTGGTGTTTTAATTGGCAAAATGGTTGGCCTTTTGTCAATCTTCAACCTTTCTGACCTCTCTGGCAATTTGACACCAACCAATCACCCTCTTTTCCTGGATATGCTCTCCTTTCACAGCACTGTCTCCTGGTTCTTCTACATGGCTGACCACTGCTTTTCAACCACCTTCTCTGGACATACCACCCCCTGAGTATGTTATCTTCTGAGGTCTTCTCTCTCTACACTTGATCACTTGGTAACCTCAGCTGTCTCCAATGAGTTCAACTATCACTTTTACATGGGTCATCTCTCAGATCTGTGTATTTTTCACTCTTCTTTCTCCTTTACTTGAATTAAAAGGGGTTAGGAAAAGCTCCCTAGTATTTAAGGTGCAGCTTCCTGAGGCTTTACTAAAATATAACTGAAAGAAGTCATATCTTTTTCTGTACAATATGTCTGAATACTATTTGAATTTACAGGATTTTAAGAAAGCCAGGGAAACCTCAAGGTGGAGATACGGACAGAGCATTCCAAGCATAGGTGTAGGTGTGTTCATCCTTCTTTGCTGAAGAAGACCATGCCATCACTGAAATAATGACATGACTTGTATTTTACTTTGAGTGAGAGAAGGCTGTGCACGTCACCAGGCTCACTTTTCCAGAGCCATCTGAATCTAGCGACCAGGTATTCATCAGGATGACTGGAGATGCCTCAGGATGAAGCAAATGGGGTTAAGTGACATGCCCAAGGTCACACAGCTAGTGAGTGTCAAGTGTTTGAGGTGAGATTTGAACTCAGTCCTCCTGACTTCTGCACTGGTGCTCTACCCACTGCCCCTCCCCAGCTGTCCCTTCCAAGCATAGGTGAGAGCCAGTAAAAACCCATGAATTGTATAGGATTGCTCTCTCTACACTATTCTCTGAATGTATATGCAATGTTTTTTACCCCATATTCACAAAAAATATTTCAGATGTAGTATTTCACCCCATTTAGAACTTAGGTATGCACATGCCCATTATTAATAGAAACAGTGGCATTTTTTGACTCATGACATGGTAATTGTTCTTCCATAGCTGAATAAAAACCATTTAAAATACATATCCACTAAAGTAAGAAGTTTGATTGTTGAACATAATTAAAATATTACAGAAAAAGATGAGCTATTACTATCCTTGCTAAAAAAATCATGATTCTATTAGTGTGAAGCACACTTGAAGATCATGCTCATTTCATTAAAGCATAGTCATTTACATGGACTTCTTTGGATTTTAAAATATAAAGACTTTATCTTCTATGGCTACCCCTCTCTGCCAATTTTTAAAGAAAAGGGCTTATGCTTGATACTCTTTTCTTAAGAAGCCCTGGGTACCAGAGTAGGTAGTTGTGGTAGATGAGTTGTGAATGGTTCCTCTTATCAGTGAATCCAGTCTAATTTTTTTGTTGTTGGTAAACTGGTAATGTTTTATTGATGTGAGGTTGAAGAATCAAATATAAATGTTCCAAATAGAGCAAAGAAATACTTTCTCTTTGAGATGCAGCTTCTGGAGGTTTTACTAAAACATACCTGGAAGCATACCTGGAAGTCATGTCTTTTTCTGTACAATATGCCTGAATGCTATTTGAATTTTACCATTCTGGATCAAGTCTCTGCCACCTTCCTGTTTAATAAAAATTAAACATTTCTCTGAAATTCATCATTTGGTTTTAAAGAGATTATATTGTTCTTCTCATTTTCCCTAAGCTCTATTTGGATTCCATTTGTACAACCAAATAGAAATCTACAGATGATAGAAGTAGCAAACTTTGATTTAAGAAAGCTTTTGTGTTAATAAAAAGCAAAGGCTACCTGGTTAATTAAGGACACATTCTCATTCGTTTTTCATTTATTATCCTCAGAAATGTAAACATAAGATGGCAAATTGACTTCCCTATAGGTTTTTAGGCCTATTATAATTCCTCTTTCAAAAAATCATTTCATTCACTCTTTAGAATCTTCTTAGCCTTTCTTATTGACAGTGACTATTAAAAAAAACCCAATTAATTGGCAGAATCTGAATTTCAATATCAATTCAAAATTCTCAGATTTGGAAGAAACACTAATGGCCTATATAGTCCAATCCTTTGATTCTAAAGAGAATAGCCTCTAATGATTGATAGAGGCAGAATGGAAGAGAGGAAAAAGCAGCATACTTGAAGTCTGAGGAAGAGGAGCAGGGTTTGAATCCTGGCTTCTTCCGCTTACCACCTTCTTCCACTTATCACCTGTGGGATCCCAAGCATGCAAATTAACCTCTCTGTATCTGTTCCATCTTCAAAATGAGGGGATTGAAACAGATTAACTTCTGCAGTATATTCCAATTATAAAGCTCTGATACTATGGAGCCGACCCAAAGTAGTCATCCAAACAATTCAAAGATCTCTGTTAAGGAAAAACCCATTAAACTTCCTAAGAGCATAGTAGGTATGACCAGCGAAAAGACACAGAGATGAGTGAAAAAGTAGTATAAGGAACACAAAGAAAAATTTGGTCAAACAATAGTACAGGAAAGCAGTGTATATAGTAAAGTTGTAATAGTATGTTGGGACCAGGTTGTGAAGGGCTTTTAAAAGTCAAACAAAGGATTTAATCCCAGAGGCAATAACGGAACCCAGGAGTTTGAGGAGGAACTCCGTAAGACATAAGCTTAAGGAAAATTACCTCAACAAGTGTGTGGAGAATAGAGAAGTGAGAGACATGGAGAGCAATCAGGTTATTGCAATAGATAATATCCAGATGCTTATATGGCATAATCTCAAAGCCCTTTACAGTACTCGATACTCTTCTGGTTGTTTCCCAGCTAAAATATCTTTCTCAAATATTGTGCTAAAACTGAACACAATACTTTAGATATGGTCTAACCTGAGTATGGTACAGTGGGACTATTATCTCCTTATTCATACCTCCTTTAATGAAGTCCAAGACTGCATTAAATGTTTGGGCTATCATCACAAAGTATTGCTTCACTGAGCTTTCAGTTCACAAAGACCAAGATATTTTTTCAGAACTATGGTACATCCATGCTTTCCCCATATCAGGGTTATGAAGTTAAAGTGTAACAGCTGTCAGTAATCTTCTTAAAGCAGGCCTGCACAGCATACAGCCAGCCCATGGGCGGTATGTTGTACAAGCCTGTTTTGACATCCTCTACATTTTTCCCAGGCTGCCTGAAATCCTCTGGTGGGTCTGCCATAAGGGAATTTCAGTCAGTTCTGCTGAGGAATTTGCATTAAGCAGCCCTGCACAAGACACTGCCCATAGGC
This sequence comes from Potorous gilbertii, assembly GCA_028658325.1. Classification (NCBI taxonomy): domain Eukaryota; kingdom Metazoa; phylum Chordata; class Mammalia; order Diprotodontia; family Potoroidae; genus Potorous; species Potorous gilbertii. The sequence continues at coordinate 252,377,146 of CM053771.1, forward strand.
GTATATTGTGCAGGCCTGTCCTAAAGTGTACATTTGATCCTGTTGCCCTGTCCCATGCTCCCCAATCAATTCTTGTGGCTCCCTATCACCTATATGATCAAAAATAAAATCCTCTGCTATTCAAAGCCCTTCATTACCGTCCCCCTCAAAACATCTTTCCACTCTTCTTAAACCTTCCATCCTCCATTTCCCACATACTCTGTAATCCAGTGACACATCTCCTTAATAATCTTTGAACAAGATACTACATCTCTCAGCTCCAGTCATTTTGTCTGTCCCCCATGCCTGGAATTTTCTCTCTTGATCTGATCTCCTAGCTTCCCTCAAGTCCTAGCTAAAGTCTTATCATCTTTCCTGATCCTTCTTAATTCTATTGCCTTCCCTTTGTTGATTATTTCTACTTGATATTGTATTCAGCTTGTTTGCACATAACTGTATGCATGTTGTCTCCCCCATTAGACTGAGTTCCCTGAAAACAGATACTGTATATTGCCCTTTTTTTACATCCCTAGTGCTCAGCACAGTGTCTGCAACCAAGTAGAACCTGAGAGACATTTATTGATTGACTGACCAGTCTTAATCATATGGCACTGGTTTAGCTTGCTAAAGCCTTTTTGAAGCCTTTCTCATTCAGACACCCCTCAATTATGCCCCCAAATTAATTAAACATGTATATATTTCTTTTGACCCAGAGATACTTCTACTAGGCTCATACTCCCAAAAGACCAAAGACGGAAGGAAAGAACCCATGTGTATAAAAATATTTATAGCAGCTCCTTTTGTAGTAACAGCAAAGAACAGTAAACTAATGGGTTACCTATTAGTCAGAATGACTGAATAAGCTATGTTACATGAATATGATGGAATACTATTATGCCATAAGAAAGGAAGAAAGAGAAGTTTAGAGAAACCTGGAAAGATTTACATGGACTGATGCAGGGTGAAGTGGGTAGTACTAGGAAAAAAATTTATACATGAACAACAACACTGGAGAGACTAACAATTTGAAAAGATAAGAACTATGATCAATGCAATGAACAACTATGATTCCAGAGGACAGACAATATTCTATCTTCTACCGACCTTCCAAGAGATGTGATGGATTCAAGATACAGAATGAGGTACACTTCAGGGCATGGACAAATGTGGACATTTGTTTTGCTTGATTATTCATATATTATAAGGGTTTTCTTTTCAATTGGATAGGGATGATGAGAGATGAGATAAATGCTTGTTAACAGGAAAATAAAACGAAATTAAAATCCAGCCGTCTGTTTTGTTATCTACAAATACAGTAAGCATGTTATCTGCATCTTTATCCAAGTCACTGATAAAAATGTTACAGCAAACCACAGATACACAGATACCCTTAAGATGTTCTTCTTAGATGTTGAACTCCGTTCTAAATTCTCCTAATTATATTTTCATCTAGTCTGCCTCCTTCGATCTTTTTCCCTAAGAAGAGTACGAAAATTTTGTCAAGTACTTGGCTAACTTTAGAAAATCTCTGTCTACAGTATTCCATGATCCACCCATTTTGCTAAAACTGTTGAAATTAGACTAAGAGTTATAAATTTAAGTGCTTCAATAAAAAGTCGTTATAAACAAAAAGCTTTGAGGATAGACCTACATTTTCATGTCTTTTATGTACATACAATAAATATGAAATACACAGAAAATTTTAAAAAATTTACATGAATTACATTTCATTAGAAGACTTACATTTTCTTTACATTTATTTCACAGGGATTTTGCATAGATATAAAAATATTGAGTATCAGAGCCCATCTTTACCAAAATATCAATTAAACACTACAAAGAGTGGTATTTCAAACTACTCAAACATGCAATTTTAAAAAAAATTTTAACTCAGTTATACCACAAAAACTAGAATGAGGCATTTTAAAAGTTTTGTTCTATCAGTATTTTAATTTCAAATGTCAGTTTCTTAACATTTTTACTTCATTAAAAATTGTGGGGAGAAAAGGATCAGAAAATTTAAAGCTGGTAAAAACCAGTGTTAAATCACTTACACCAAATAAGAGCACACGAGAAAGAATTGTCTAATGAGGAATCTACCCTTAACAATATTTCACTACAGGTACCTGACTGGGTCTATCAATTATCTTTCTAAGGATTGTCATGTAAATTACTCATCTGCATAAGCCCACTTGTCACTGAATGAAGATCAGATCAAATATTAAAACATGCTACAATTTGATTACAAAGGCAACCATTACACTGACCCAAGAGAGATCTGCAAATGCAATATATGCTAAAACAATAACAAATAATATTTTAGATTCACTAGTAAAAAGGACTATGGCACAAAGTTATAATAAAAATGAATATGACAATGCTTTAAAAATTCCTTGAAATCTCTCAATCCTAAAAAAAGTTATTCTTCTACATAGAGCAATCTTGCTCGGTTATGCAATTGATTGTGAAGACTTGCTTCAGAATGTACTAATTTTGTTGCCATCAGATAATTTACTTCATGCTAGAAAAAGAGCATCAAAATTCTTAATGTTCTGAATACTTTTTCCAAATAATTACTTTTCTTTAAAGATTTTTTCCCCCTAGTTAATGTTCAACAGTATTTTAAGCAGTCTAATGAAATGTATGTAACAAAATTCAGTGAACAAGGGCTTCACTTCTCCTACTCTTAAGCCCATTTTATTCATAGTTAAAATTTCCCAGGCTTTCTAGAGGATACTTCATTTTGTTTCTGAATACAAATCCAAGCCATGCCCAAGTAGACCCTTAAAGCTTTTAAGCTTGTTGGATCAATCCAGTCTATGCAGTTGAAAAGAAGTAAGCATCCAGGGAAGAAATTATATGTCTATGTTTATGATGATTTTACTTTTCTTACAGGTTGGGATTAAAAGTTAAAGGATGAACAATCATTTTAACACGATACCTTTAAATAACCCAAGTTTTAAGGTTTTAAAATTCATAATATCCAGTTATTACTTTAAAAGTAACTATGACCTTTAAATTAAAAAGCCATGTTCTCAAAATACATCATCTCATTTTCTTTGAACTTCATTTTAAGCAATCTGTGTCCTGAAATTTCCAATAAAAAGGTAGTCAATTACATATCATGTGAAAATGTATTAACACTACTGTGCCACCAGGATAAAACAGCTTAGCAAAATACAGATACTTCATTTTCTCTTTATCTGAAAGATTACTGAAATAAGACAGTTATGTACTCCAATATTAGGTGTACATTTAAACTCTTGTCACATAATTTGTTCTTTATTTGACTCTTGGAAACTTTGCAAGAATTCTGCTATCTTATTGAAATAGAACACATTCATTATGACACCAACACTTCGCCATGTACAAAACCTTCAGCAGGCAACAAGCTGCTTAATCTTATACAACATAAACCTATTAAAGTTACAGAAATCATAAAATAGTCCACAAAGATACCTTAGTCTAGTCAAAAACCATATTTGGAAGAAACTTCAGAGACCAGCTAGACTAGTCTAAACTCTTAATGAAATGGAGTCCTCTCTACAATAACCCTAACAAGTTAACTTCTGTTCTTCAAAGACTTGCCATGTGTAAACCCTTTACACTTGAGTGCAACTCAACTATTCAGAAATTTCCTTGCAGAGAATGTACATCTGCCTCGATGGACTTTTGAGTCCAATTCCTTCATTTTATAGATTAGGAAACTGAAATCCAGAGTAGTCAAGTAATCTATAAGCATTTATTAATTACCTACTATGTGCTAAGGGCTAGAGATTTAAAGTCAAAAGTGTAACAGTCTCTGCCCTGAAGGAACTTAACTTCTAATGGATTAAATAAATTGACCAAGGTTACAAAGGTATTTGGTAGCAGAGATAGCAACAACACCCAGTGTTCAGATTCTCACTCCAACTGACACTACATTGCCTCTCATGTGTACTTTGGGTATGCATGGTAAAAGCATGACGGTTTTACACAACACAAAGTCCAAATATGATCACGACATTTTGCTATACTTAATTAGGGTAATGATACCTTCAAAAATGTTTTTGTTACTACATTATATATTTCCTCAATGTCTAACATCTTAATTCCACTGCATTTTTCATGTAGGAAAAAAAAGCTGAAGTTATATTCTAACACAAATACTGCTAAATCAACAGATAATTATTTGTACCATCCACATAAAGATTTATTATCAGCACTTTCCACCCTGTATTACACATTTTATAAAAGAAAAATTACTGAAATTAGTAGATACTTTCATAATGTTGATTTCAATGGTACTAGAGTTAAAAATAACCACCAGAAAATTGTGTAAGGAAATACTGCATGGTTATACATAATAGAATATTCTGGACAAGTATTAAAGTAGTTCTTTTGCTTTGATAGATGAAATCAAACCTAAAGCATTAATTCTGAAATGAAATAAAAGATTTTCAATTAAAGCAATCTGTCTCCCCTTCTATATCCATACACACACTCATATACACACACACATACACTATGTTAGATTCAAATTTTCTATGATCTTGTCTCATGACAAGGTTCTTTACTAGTACCGTGGTACTTATGTTTAATAAATGCTTAGCAACTGAACTGAATAGTGCCCAAAATAAATCCATGCTATGCCCTCACTGACTCAGGCATTTTTGATTTCAGAGCTACCATTTCACAAGTAAATTTCAAAGAATTTTTCTAAGTAGCAAATGGGTCGACTGAACTATAAAGTGTGTTCAAATGAATACCCTTCCTCATATATGCCAGTTAAACTGTTTTGACAAATTAACTGAAACTACCAGATTCTGCTTTTTTGTTGTTGCTGTTGTTAAATGTCAATTGGTTTCTAATACAGTAGCTTTGGATCAAGTCCCTGAACATGAATCTCATTTGTGAAATATGAATTACCTGTTCTGCCCACCTCATAGTATCACAGCAATCAGATGAGATAATATATATGGATACACTTCACAAACTAAAGTCCTATACAAATAAGTCACTATTTTTCAAAATAAATTATTGGTTTTTGACTGCCTTTTTTAAGATGTGAGTGTCTATTTTTAAATCAAAACATCAGAATTGAAACAAGAAATTCTAATAAAAAGAATTAAAGCAAAATTTTCCGATTATTGTGAATCAATATTCAACAGCGAATATAACCTTCCATTACTATAATTAGACATTTCCAAAGGTGGTTTGTATTTTAGGTTTTATTTTTGCTGGACCTATGATTTCATTAGTGTAAGGAGCTCTGAGTGAGTAATTTCCATTATCAATGTAGATCAGAATTTCTCTATAACTAATACTCTTAGAGACTTGCCTAGATACTAAGGGAACTTGTATAGGGTCATAGATAAGTGTCAGAAGCAGAATTTGAACTCAGGTCTCTTATTTTAGTTACTATGAGCTGGTAGGACTTATAATTCAGCCAATAAGCATTTATTTATTTATTTCTGCCAGGCACTGTGTTAAGCATTGGGAATACAAAGAAAAAAAATCCCTGCTCAAGAAGCTCATCCTAATGGATCAAAAATGTGTGCGTGTGCGTGTGTGTGTATTTATGGGCATCTGCTATATATTGCTGATTCCTGAGAACCATTCCTTACAAAAGGCAAATGTCCTATGTATCATTTACATACATATCCAAAAAGAGCACAGAAGCCTTTGGAAAGACATTAAGGGTCTAAAAATCTCATTTTGATATAAGAAAGTTTTTGTTACATTTTACTTTAAATGTTAGTGAAACACATCATACAGAGAATTTCAAAACTGAATTTGCACTATGTACCACCTGTAATATACTGTTACTTTAAAATTTCGGTTCACTAGTAATTTGCTAAAACTTCAGATACCACACACACACACACACACACACACACACACACCCCATTCACTTATTTCATTGCACCAAGTTCCTATGCATTACCTATAATATATTCTTCTGTTCTTTTTTCCTTTACATATAGAAAGAAATGGAAGATTAAAAAAATTAACTAAATAAATTTCATGTTTCATTTACTTCAACTTTATATATCATTATAACCTTGAAATGTACTTAATCCTTCTTCTTATACTGTCTGTCCCCTTACTACTATGAAAAAATAAGCATGATTTCCTAATTAATGCCTCCTTTCTTAAAACACTTCATTTTAAGTCAATAAACTCTTATTAAGTGCCTACTATGTCCAAGACACTGTTAAGCTAACCAGAACAGTACAGGTTAGCATCACAGACTTACTGGTGTGTCTTATAGAGAGAAAAACCCAAACACACACAAAAAAATCTGTCTTGCAGACAGTACATTTGCCTTGCAACCCCAAAATGACGTAATTTTGGCTATACGTGATTGATTTCAAAGCAGATATAAGCATTCTTCCTAAAATAAAGCAACATAACCTTGCTAAGCTCACTCCTATACTCACTTATACTTTCAGCTGCCAGAGGGACAAAATCAGCTTAATATAAAGAATTAATTAAGACATCTTAAGAGAAGTCAACATATCTCAATAACATATCAAACATTATGTAAAAGAACAAGCATATGTAGTTGGTTGCCAATATATCCTAATGGCGTTTCCTAGCTTTAAAAGGCACATATATTAAATTCTTTTAAAAAGTCTCACGTTAATTCCTTCAGATTTGAATGCTCACTTGAAAACAAAAAGTCTTCTTTCATTCCAAACAACTAGCAAGTTTTTTCTGGAACAGGGTCAGATTTTTAAAATATTATATAATGATGACATTTAAATTATATATAGAAAGAGGAAAAGAAAACTAATTCAAGGTAAAAAAACTTCTATCCCTGTACCATTAGGTTAAACATGGTTCAGCAGAAATTAGAAGAGACGATGTGGGCTACTAAAATGCAACTAAAGTGTATCTAGTCATTTAATTATCACCAATTCCCAAGCTGATATTTATCATGAACATGAGACATGGCTACTATCATTTCCATAGGTGTGTCTCTATATTTCCAAAAATGGAATTAAAATTGCACATACACACATAAACACACAAAATGTTCTTCTGTTCATTAGATACTTAATGAGAAAAGATAAGTCTTTTCACACATCTCCCCTCTCCAATTTTACAAAAGTAAACTGCTATACTAATGGAGAACAATTCAACAAAAAAAAGGAGAAAAATTGAGTGATAGAGGTAGATTTGGATCTAGATCAAAGCTTCTTAACCTTAAAAAAAAATCAATAGTTATTTCAATTGCTGGTTTCCTTTCTAATTCTATGTATTTTACATTCTGCATTTAAAAACATTTTTTGGAAAAAAATTCCATTGGTTTCTTCAAACTGCCTAAGGGATCTACAAAAGAACCCCTGATCTATAAAAGAGAGTACCCTTTGAAGGGCTTTTCCTCTTTAGACAGAAGCAAGGCAACTGGAGAATTTATCGTCTCTGTCTCTTTCTTTCTCAGAATTGAGCAGGCATTTTAAATGTTTTTATCTATGAGAATAAATCACAACTGCCAACAAAATCAGTCTGACTGGTTGATAAGCATGAGCAACAACTCTAAATAAGAAAATATCACCAAACTTCATTTAAGTTATGTCATCTCTGCCTTCTTCACCAACACATTTTGCTAGATTCAGAAGACCAATTTTTAATTGCTAATTTGTACTTCCTCTTTCTAGCCCTATCTGGCTTTGGCAAAGGTATTTCTAAAATAAAAGGTAGGCAGCAAGAAAGATTAGTTCCTGATAAGCCTAAACTTAAGGACTTTAAAAAGCAAAAAACCTTTCATTTCCCCCAGATACACAACCTAAAAAGATAATAAAAAGAACTAAAATCAATTTAATTTGGGCTGCCAAGAACTTCCACCAGTTCTGAACAAGTGGGCAAATAGTTATCCATGATGCCACATTAAAAAACAAACAGCCTATTATGATGTAAAAATACTTTCAGTAACAATATAACAAGAATGTTTAGAACTGAGGGCTAAGCTTTCTCTTATTCTCCTACTGCCACAAAGAGTTTTAGAACTTAAATGAGGCAGGTTAAAGGAACATTACTACAAAGTGAATTTTAAAATGTCAATCTAGTTAAGTAGTTTTAATGAAAACTAAATTACCTTGAAATGGAAAGGGGTTATTCATTAGTCATAAGCATGGAAAAATCAGAAGACTCATTCATTCGCTGCCATCTATAGTGATTAGAATCAGAAGTAGTTGCACAGTAGATACATTCAAGAATCTAAAGCTACACTAAGGGCTAAATCTTGTGTGTACAATTTTATTTTAGTGGGCTTTTTATTAAGGTACAAAAATAAACAAAACCCTTAAATGACAGAATCCCTTTTTGGTCTCTCAATTTAGTTTAATTGCTTAAAAACTTATTTAGAAATACAAAACTAAGGAGGTGGTTTACAGTTAAACAATAAAGGGACACACTTAAACTTGTGGAAAAACTAGTAATTGCTTGACTCATTTGTAATACACATACATACAAATAAGTTTCAACAATATTTTATTTTAATAATGGGCCATTTTATGTCAATCTAAATTATTCCATTATGAAAATTCCTTCACTGAAAAGTGGCTATTTCTTCCAACCTTTATAGGAAGCACAACTTTAGCAAGTCAAGTTTACATACCAATAACTTTGAGAAATACTTAATTCTTCCCTCCTCATAATATGATTTCCCCTTTAAAAACTTGATCTGGGTCGTCAGAGTTATAACACACAAGGCACATAATGCTACAAAAAAATTTTACAAAGATAACATAGTAAATGTTGTGTAAGAGAACAAAAGATCCTGTTCCAAAGATTTTTTTTAATCTGATTTGCAAAAATGTATTATTTCATAAATTAAACTATATTTCTGTGGTGTTTATATTCAAGTTTACACAACACAAAAATATAATTCGTACCTACAAGGCACCTTAGCCTTTTGCATCTCCCCTAAAACAAATACTGATCTACAAAAGTTAAAGATTTCTTACATATATAGCTCCATAGTCCAGCACTTAACAAAAATGTAAAAACAAAATCTCTTTTAACATCAGCATCTTCTTCCTTGATAATTTCACCAACTGAACCCCATGTGATCTATAAGGCAAGTTGGTTCTTTAGATGAACTGGAATATCCTATACTTGTAGTGATATGTTTGTAGCAAAATAGTTCATTATAAAACTCAACAGAACAAGAAAGAGGAGAAAATATCTATTTAGAGTTTCAAAGAACTGAAACTATTATTTTAAATTTAGAGTAGGCACTGAAATATTTTTTCTATATAACCTTGTCGGAGATTGTCTCTTCGCTGTATAATGCTTCATCATCAAGCTAAAAATAAATAAAGACAACATCATCATTAGATAACAATTTTCATAATTCTTAACCTTTTTTACTGTAAAAACTATGTTAGAATAGATATTCCCTAGAAAAAAATTCTGATGAGACTAAATATTGCTTATATTTCACTAGCAATTCTCACACTGGACTACTGTAAAGTAGTACAGACGAATCCTAAGAATTCCAAAAGCTGCAACACTCTAGTCAGTCTAATTATCAAAATGCACATGTATTCATCCTGTCTTCCCTCTGCAACCATGCAACCAGTCTCTTTCCCATGTGTTCGACTTTATCTTCCATATTATACTGTCCTTAGCCTTCTGCCCCACTTAGTTTTGATGATAAAAATCATCAAAATCCACAGGTTTGCTCAGATAGGTAGGAATTATATGATATGTTGGGAATGGGGCTGGTAAAATAAAGATCACAGCAGAGAAAAATACATTTAATTTTAAAATGGCATATTAATAAAAAGAAAAGAAAAAAGACAACTGGCACAAGATTGATGTTGTTAGTCTTATTGTTATGCTACTCACAAAAAGTAGATCAGATAATTCTACTAGAAATAAATGAATGGAAAATCTATTCTGTATTGGGAAATTACAACAGTCAAACACTATTAATGCCAGCTCACACATGATGAACACATCCAACATATACTTTTCAAATGTGTTTAAAGGCATACCTACTATTTATGAACAGCAGAGAGCTCCATCCTCCTGAGAAACACTGTGCAAAGGAATGAGACTCTCACACTGTTCACTATCTTCTGGAACTCTAAAAAAAAACCAATTATGCAGAGTAACTAAAAAAAGTTTTATAAAAATAGGAATTCTATCTTAATTAGTAAAGTTTTTGTGTCTAAAGTAGCTAGAAGGTTGTTTTCTTCTCTAGTAATCAAATAAAAATTTATTAAGCTAAGAGTTTATTAGATACCAAAAGTAAACATGCCTACTAATAAAGGAATTAATCTACCATTATTAGTTTATTCAGCTGATTATTCAGATTAAGTACAATCTTTATTCTTCACAAAAGCTCTAAAAGCTTATCTAGGCTTGTATGGCCATCATATTAGTAGAGAACCGATATTATGGTTAAAAAACAGATCTTTCCTTTAAAAAAACTTACCTCTGAATTCGATGTTTTCTACAGATAAAGGCAAAAATTCTTCTGACTCCCACCATCACTGGATCCCAGTTATTGTAATGGCATAGGAGAGTTACAATGAAAAATGAAAAAAATACAGGGATAGCACCTGCAAAAAATAACCAGGAAAATTGCACCTGGAAAAAGAAATTAAGAAAACTCATTTATTACTGACACAATTACTTTTTTTCTTTAATTTTTAGTTTTCATTTATGGAAACTGGCATGGATAAGTTTAATACCAAGAAGACAATATAAAGCACCTAATTTTATTTTAACATTAAAAATTTGGGTAATCTGAAACTTCTTCATATCATCACTATCCTCTAAAAATTGATAGCTGTACTGACTTACCCAAAGAAGGGACAAGTCAGCAGCACAGCCAAGGATACTTAGAATGCATACTTTTCTTGTACTGTACCCAAGAGAACAGTAATACTTTTCCTACAGCTTCCTGTAACCTCTGATCCACACATCACACTCCACC
>CM053771.1:252388160-252464932 GCA_028658325.1 Potorous gilbertii
ACACCATCATTACCTACACACATCACACCACACCATCATTACCTACACACATCACACCACACCATCATTACCTACACACATCACACCACACCATCATTACCTACACACATCACACCACACCATCATTACCTACACACATCACACCACACCATCATTACCTATACACAGCACACTACACAATCATTACCTACACACATCACACCACACCATCATTACCTATACACATCACACTACACAATCATTACCTAGTGCCTTTTACTTCTCACTGACTCATTACCCTCATTATTGTTTTCCCTTGCTCTAAGGCCAACTCCAAGAACCATCTTTTGGCTAAAAACTGCTGTTATGTCTCAATATTAGCTATCAAAATTAGATTACTTAGGTGTAACAATTTTTAATTCACTAAAAGAAAGGAAATAAAACTTTTCTTAAAAGCTTAACTGTTCTTTTCATAAGGCAGCTATGATATACCATTAGTTCTAATTCTGAGTTAAAGATTAAATATCTTATAAAAAAGTATTTCAATTAAAATAGCATTTATAAAGGAAATACAAAAGTAAACAGCTAAAACATTAAGATGTTATTAGTCATCTAAGCAGCAAAAGATTTAACAAGAAATTCACATCAAAACCATTTTTTCCTACTAAATTTAGGATATAGTTTTGATGCAAAGACCATTAACTAACTTACACATGGGAAGATCAAGGGGAAGAAGAGGCATAATTTCCATAGCTGTCCAGTAAGATTTTAAATGTGTACTTTATATATAGTACATGGAAGCTTAATTATATGAAAAGAAAGATTTCAACTATAAAATAAAAAAAGTAAAAAGGCTCTGCTTCCTCTGAGACTACAAACAATTAAGGACGAAACTTATATTCATAGATAAGACTCCCTCTGCTGGAAAGTACAAAATATTCCATTTCAAAACTTTTAAGTCAGGAAAAATATCCAGTGATACATCATCATTCCTCTTACTAGGAATAAAACTTAGGCTAAAATCACTTCACTCTGACTTTATTCATATTCCAGTTGTTTCAGCATATATATTGTTGTTATGATATATATTGTTATATTTTTCAAAGAATCAAGGTTCACAAAGTGTTTCGCTTATCTCCATTTTACAGATGAAAAATACTCATAAGAAAACATTAATAAATATTTATAAATCTTAATGTTCTCTTCATGCAACTTAAATGTTATATTAAAAGGGGTTTAATTTTCAACAAATAGCCTAATAATTGAGACTGAAGAATGTGACATCATAGTACAGAAGAAAATACTCAACAGATTTATGGATAAAGGAAGAGCTCTTGATCAAACAAGGTAGGTTCACAGAAGGTAAAACAGGCCATTTTAACTATATAAAATTTAAGTTTCAGCACAAACAAAACCAAAGCGGCCAACATTAGACGAGAAGCAGGTTAAGTGGGAAAAAAAATCTTCATAGAAAATTTCTCTAATAAAGTTTTCTCATTTCTAAGATATATAGTGAACTAATTCAAATTTATAAGAACAGCAGTCATTCCCCAATTATTAATCAAAGGATATGAACAGGCACTTTTCAGAGGAAGAAACCCAAACTATCAACAGCAATATGAAAAAGGTGATACAAATCACTATTAGAAAAATTCTCACACTCCTCATGATTGGCAAAGTTGACAAAAAATGAAGATCATAAATTCTGGAAGGGCAAATAGGTACATTAAAGCACTACTGATGGAATTGTGAAGTAGTCCAGCCATTCTGCAAAGTAATTTGAAATTATGCCCAAAAAGCTATTATACTGCATGTACCCTTTCTGATCTAGAGAAACCATTAACAGATCTACAGCCCTGAGAAATCAAAGAGGGGGAAAAAAACCTCGTGTGCGTGTGCGTGTGCGTGTGCGTATGTGTGACCTTTCTGCAGTGGCACGGAACTGGAAATTAATGAGAGACTCAAAATTGGGAAAATGCTGAACAAGTTCTAATATATAAACATGAAGGTATACTACTATGATAGATGAAATGGCAGAAACAACAGCCTCTGAGAAATGAAGGAAAATTTTTATGAATTGATACACAGTAAAGTGAGATGAATCAGAAAAAAAATTTATACCATAACAATAATGTAAAGACAAATAACTCTGAAAGACTTAAGAAACTCTGATCACTGCAATGATCAACCATGATTCCAGAAACCTCACAATGAAACAAGGTACCCCATCTCCTGATAAAGAGGTGATGACTCAAAGAGTATAAAATGAGACTTTTTTTATATATGGCCAACAAGGGAATTTGTTTTATTTGACTATACATTTGTAATGAGTTTTGTTTTAGAGGGAAGGCAGAAGGGAAAGAAGGCAGATTGTATTTATTTTTAAAGAGTTTAGAAGTTCAGAAAACCTGGATTCTAAGCTTATTTCTCACACACTTTATGTGACTTTGGACATTTGTTCAAATAGGTATAACACTACTTGTCCTACCTACTAGGTACTAGCAAGGGTAGAGGTAGGGTGGAGAGTGGGTTAAGAAAATACTGAAAATTTTTTTAAATGCTTTAAAAGTTTCTTCAAACGAGTTACTGTAGTGTTGTTGATATTGTTATTATTGTAGGGGAATTAAGAGAATTCCTTTTGTGCATATATACATTTACTTTTGGAGGCAATCATCATTACCATCACCATCACCATCATAGCACTAGCTAATACGTATGTAACATTTACTATGTGCCGCATAGCACTAGCTAATACGTATGGAACATTCACTACGTGCCAGGTATTGCGCACCTTACAATTACTGTCTCATTTGATCCTAACAACGACCCAGGAAAGTAGGTGCTATAATTATTATTCCTGTTTTACAAATAAGGAACGGAGCAAAAAGAGGCCAAGTGACTTGCCTACCATCGCACAGCTAAGAAGTATTAGAAGTCAGGTTTCCCTGACTCCAAGCCTGGAACTCCATCCACTGATCCTAAAACTGGCCAGTAGGTAGGTGATAAATTTTCGAGGGTGACCCATAATAGAACAGGGGAAAAAAATCCAGTCAATGAAAAACAATTATAATACTCAAATCAGTATTGGAGAGAGGAGTAAGAGAAGAATGAAGTAGAAAAGATTCTTTTTTTTCTACATAGCATCCTTGTTTCAGTGGATTTTGATGCTAACATTTGACGTATAGTTAACCTCATCATTCTTCTTACGTTCAGTCTAGAGGACATAATAGTAAGGAGAGAAGGGAAGGGTAAAATACAGCCCTTCTTCCCTTATAAGGTTAAAAAAACAGACTAAAACTCCACAAAACAAATATAAAAGAGGTAATACATAAAGTTAACTTTTATTTTTAATAAATTTCACCTATAATGAGCATATTGCTACTTACCATTATTACTATGCTGTCTGAAAATAAAGAATTCAAAGTTTTTGGAATTCAGAATTTACAATATTTCTGGTTATGGTCAGAAATAATTTTTAAAGATATGTTTTTCTATCTTAGGTACTAACTTACTCTCCCCATTGGAGACCCTTACAAAAATATAGTGAAAGTTCATGTTTTCACTACCTATAATTTGTTATTTTAAAAGTAACTTTCCAACTTTTAAAAATCTATAATCATAGCTGGAGAACGAAAAGCAAGAAAAGAAAACAGTGGATCTGGGTTCAAATCCAGCACTGCCAGTTATTGCCTATATTACCTTGGGCAAATCATTTAACTTCTGCATACCTAAGTTTTCTCAACCAAAAAATGAGGAAGATGGGTTAGAAGACCTAAAATGGCCATTTTCAATCCTATAGTAAGAAAAACCAATATTCTTCCCTATCTTCTATTTTATAGTAGCTATATAGGACACAACTCTAATAGCAACTAATTTTACTCACAGAAAAACATTAGCTACATTATTGATCTTTTAAACTAATATTGATTTCAAGTTTCTAATTACGACACAGTTTACTGATCAAGTTCATTTTAATAATATATCATTACCTTTAATCAATAAAGGATAGCTTACCTTTTGCAAGCACATATCAGCTATTATGGTCAGAGGTATTGTAAGGCTTAGTGCAAGTGTGCCGATCAGGGATGAGGTAAGAAAACAGCCCCTAAAATACATTAAAATACACATTTTGCATTTAAAAGCTACAACTAAGGCAAACCATCAAAAAGCAGACGTTAATTATAAAATTTGTATGTTAAGGGAGGGAAATCAGTGTTAGTAAGCTAAAATCATGACACACATCTAATATTTTATTTTAAACAATTGTTAAAATGATCCTTCTTAACGGTAAACTTGAAATGCCAAATCCATATAAAATTTTTACTGTAAAAATAGAAAACAGTAAAAAAAAAATAAGACAACTATAGAACATTAGGATAAGCTAAAATTAAAAAATAATGCAATATTCCATTAGGAAATAATTTCTATATTTAAAATTAACTATAAGCTTATCTAAAGTTCTGATACTATGAAATTACAAAGTAACATTTAATTGTTCAAGTTATGAGAATAAGGGTGGGGGGGTGAAGGAGTGTGTGTCTGTGAATTCTCCAGAGTTATGAAAATTTAAATTGAAGTCCCTCCTCTAGTCCATAATACTTCTGAGACCTGGGCAAGTCACTTAATCCCCTGGTAACCTCAGGCAACTCTATAAAATTCAGAGAAGTTGCTCTCTAGAAGCTCCAGATGAAATAGCAGGCTTCCCTTCTCCCTGCCCATGCCACTCCTGACCCCAACTTAAAAAAAATAATGGGGAGGGAGGAATTAAGCAACCTAAGTGATGGCTAACAAGAAATGTCTACAGGTCAATCCAAGTCAGCGTAACAATGAAAAAAAGGCCTACCCTATAGAACTGAACTCTCCTAAATGATTCCAATTTTGTGGTTTTTTTAACCTCATATACCAAAAGGGATGAACATTTCTCAGTACTCTTTCTTTCTACTAATTTCATAATCTAAAACCTTTTTAATGTTCAATTCTGGAACATTAATAACTAATTCTGAAAAAGCAAGCTGCTTTAGGATTATTTTCTAAAATTTCACAAAGAACTGGAAAACATACATCTTCTATTTGCAGAAAAATGAACTGTCGCAATTTATAAATAAAAGTTTGCTTTATTTGCTCCCAATGGCCTGCTTCTACAAATTCACAAGATTCCTTTTTTTATGTTATAAACTCCCCAGATATCTTTCCTTTCGCCAACTCTAACTGCACTTACAGTATATAATATATAAGACCACTTATAGGATTTAATTTTGTAGGTGTATTCTCTTATTGCTCTATTATTTTCTCATTTCCCCAAACAAATTTGTCACCTCTTTTCTAAGCTCCCCCTTCTCCCATGCACCTAGCAGAGAGCTGGGCTGGTAATAAGTCACCAATAAAAACCTACTGGCAGACAAGTGATTTAAAATCATGAACACTTCTTTCTAGAAGTCACAGGAGCAAACCAAGAAAAGTATAATTTTGCAAGCTCTAAAAATTCTAGCTAATAAAAAATAGCTTGATCACCATTAACTGGGCATCTAATACAATGTTGGGTTTAGTCTCTGTGTAAGTTCTTCAATAAATTTAACTTATATGCTTCCATTATTGTCAAAATACAGTCATGAAATATACTGTTATTACCCTATTTCTGAACAAAAAAACTGAGACACAGAGAAGCTGAAGAGTTTGGTAAGATCAGTCCCATTCAACTGTGTTCTGTATGCTACAGGAAGGATACAAATTCAGATCATATAACTGTATTACATGCAAATGTTTAAAATTACAGGACATTGATAATTTAAAAATTTGCAAGTACCATAGTCCTTGTTTAAGATCATGGTACATAACAAAATTCCTATTAACCTTCAAAGGGACAAAAATTATTGTGAATTAAGAGTTCAATGATCTATATAAAGCACAACAAATTAAAAGACAAAACTGCTGAAGAAATAATCTAGTCTATCAAGTAGCAGGAATTTAATCTTAAATGCACATTCATTTCTGCCAAAATTTCTTAATTTAAGATTTTACAATTTAAATTGAACTAGAACTACAATGAATTTCAATAAAAATAAATATAGATTTTAAAGTAGCCATGTTATCTTGAAAAAAATACTATGCTAATTGCTAATGGTTTTTGCTTGCCCAAAATGAGTAGTCATAAATAGAAACAAGAAAACAAAAGACAAGCAGTTTGCAACTTTTCTTCAATGACAGAAAAATGCCTTTGAACCAACTAGGTTACTGTGGACCATCCTCCTGAGAAAAAGTGACCACTTCTAAAAATAATTTTTTCTCATTCCATTGTTTAAAGTCCATGAAAAAGACACACGTCTGAAAACACTCTCATTTTGTAATATTTGTCGACCTAATGGGGAAAAAGGAATTCAAAATTTGAGGACTCATTAAAGTTTCATTCTAAGGTCTTATAATGGCATAAAAGATACTGGAAAAGACATCCAAGTTGGAAAAGCCTCAGAAGTGTACCATAATGAGACTGTTTCTAGTCCAAAGGACATCTTAGCCTAAGTTTAGAGAAGTTCATCATAAGAAGACTGGCTACCAAGAGTTCTGGAATTTTACGATTTTTAACCACAGAAAATCAAGAGAGTTGATTAAAGTGTAAGGTCTACCCTATTCCACTGATCTACCCCTCTATTTCTTTGCCAGTACCAAGTGGTTTTAATGATTGCTGCTTTATTAATACAATTTAAGATGTGGTATGGCTAGGCCACCTTCCCTATCATTTCTTTTCATTAATTTCCTTGATACCTGGACCTTCTGTTCTTCCAGATTAATTCTGATATTTTTTCTAGCTCCATGAAATTATTTTTGGTAGTTTGATTGACATGGCACTGAATGACTAAATTAAATTCCAAAGAGATCATAAAAATGGGAAAAGGACTCACATGTATAAAAATATTTATAGCAGCTCTCTTTGTGGTGGCCAAGAACTAGAAATCGAGGGGATGCCCATTAATTGGGGAACGGCCAAATAAGTTGTGGTATATGAATGTAATGTGCTAAAAGAAATGATTAATAGGTGGACTTCAGAAAAATCTGGCAAGACTTATATGAACTGATGCTGAGTGAAGTGACCAGGACCAGGAGAACATTGTACAGAATAACAGCCACAGTCTGCAATAACTGATTTGGATAGACTTAGCCCTTCTCAGCAATGCAAGGACCTGAAACAATTCCAAAGGACTTATGATAGAAAATGTCATCCACATCCAGAGAAAGAACTATGGAGTGTGAATGTAGAGCGAAGCAAACTGTTTTCTTTTTTGTTGTTTTTTTTCTTTCTCATGGTTTCTCCCATTCATTGTAATTCTTCTGTACAACATGACTAATGTGAAAATATGTTTACTAGGAATATATGTGTAGAGCCTATATCAGACTGCATGCCATCTTGGGAAAGGAAAGGGAAAGGAGGGGCAGAAAATTTAAAACTTACTGAAGTGGACTGCTGAAAACTAAAAATAAATAAACTAAAATAAAGTTAGAGAATAAATCATGCTTAAAACAAAAAAAAATAAAGTGTAAGGTCTAAAGTGGAGAATTTATTTCCATAAAGAAAGTAGGTGCAACAAAATCTGAAGTGTCTATTCAGTATTACTAGTTTCTGTAAAGAATATAAGGATAAAATAAAAAACAATACTTGACTTCAAGGATCTTAAAATCTCTGGACATAAATGTACAATATTTAACAAAAATACACAAAAGAGAATGTATTAAATGCCATAAGAGAGATAAAAACAAAGAAGTCAAGGCATTCAGAGGAAGGAGATATTAATTAGCAAAGATACAACTTTGTGGTTGTGGGTTTTTTTAGGTCATTGCATGAAAAAAGAGATCAAACATCAGGCTTCATCCTTCTGCAGAGGTTCCTAACATGGGGTCCAGACTCTACCCTACCACTAGAGGTCTGTGGCTAGACTTCGGGGGGTTTATGAACTTGAATGGGAAAAAAAAAATTACATCTTTATTTCAATAAAATTGGTTTCCTTTGTAATCCTACATATTTTAGGTATTTAAAAATATTACTCCAAAAAGGGGCCCATAAGTTTTACCACATTGTCATAAGGATCCTTAACACAAAAAACCTTAAGAAACCCTGCTCTAGAAGATCTTTGGCACTCAGGAACTTGTCACTATCTAACATTCTAGAATTACTAAAGAGTACGTTTGTGTGTAAATTGCATTTCACTTTCACAGGAATTTTATGTGATACTAACCACCATGATACTGTGGATGAAGTTCTGCCACTCAAGTGTGTGGCCTTAGGGACTATGTCACTTAATCTCCCTACAATTCATTTTTCTCATTTGTTTTTGTTTTTGTTTTTTAAATGGGGGTAGGGGGAAGAGTTTGAGAAGAGTTGGACTAAGATGCCTTCTAAATCAGTTCCTCCTAACCCAGTTACACTATGCTCTAGTGATCCTCATTTCAACTCAGCTAGTTTGACAATTCCTAGGGTTTTATCAGTATTCAGCCCCTTACAAAAGATTTTCCAAGGTCCTCTCTATCCTGCATCCACTTCCTCTGTCCTTCATCAACATCTCAGATGCCCTCTGACTATTCAAACTCCATTTACTCCCTTCTAAAACTGTTTGATTAGCTGAGACCCCATTCCTTTAAATAAAGCTTCCATCAACCCAGGGTTTAATATAAAAATCAGTTAATATTTTTTAGACCCCCAAGGGGAAAGAATTTTCAACAAGTACCAAAAATTAAAGTTGTTTTTTTTGGGGGGGGAGGCGGGGAGTGTTTCCTTATTCCACTCTATTCAGTTCTAGAACCTTATCTACACTCCACTATCCTACTCTCTGTTCCCAGAACCATCTAGGCAATGCTACCCTTCCCTCCAAACTTATGTACCATTTGAACTTTGTTCTTAAAACATTGTACTGCTTGCTGGAAGCATAAAAGTTTTCATGGGCTCAATGAATGGAATTAGGTGAGAAATGCCTGTAGTTAGTATCCTTAAATAATAATAACAATATCCATATAAAATAAATAGTACATACCATAACCACAGCAACTCTGAGAGAACTGTTCCAATTAGGCCATTAATGACAATGCACATTAATACTAATTTATTGGGAAATTCAAAGGCCTCAAATCCAGTATAATGAAGTAAAAAGAAGCCTGGCCATAACAGCAGCAGATTAAAGAGACCTACAAAACCTGAACACATATATAAGAGAATGAAGGTTAGTTACTGCAATTTATTTCACTCCAAAACATTTCATGGTCAAACTATGTCCCTGTATCTGGCACAAGGATCTTAACTGTTTGATTCTGTAAGGTATAAAAAAAGTACCTGGCTAATGTTTTATATGTTAAAGGCAAAAGCTGTATTAAAAAACTAGTGAACATTCATTCTCTTGAATTTAAACTACCATAGATAGATGCTGAGAACCATTGCCAAATGATGCAAAATAAACTACTTTAAATGATTTTAAAGTAGGATTGAACATAATTACTAACAATATAGAACCTCTTAGTACAGAATCATATAAACATTAAAGATATTGGAATCCAAATTATCATTAAAAAAATTGGGCAGTTAAAATTTTTACTTTATTCAACAAATATTTGCTGTTCTTACTCTTCAGGAATACACACAGACCAAATACAAATAATTCTAATAAAAGGCAACATTTTTAGTACTATATAAATGCAAATGCTATTCACATTTGTAATGACACAGAAGGGGATTCCCGATTTGTATCTTTTTAAAAATAGGGTCTGTTCTACTCTCATTATGAATGTCAAGAACTAATAGATTTTAGAAGATATTTCAGGGAATCCCTAAGATTCACAAGGCATTGCTAAATTTTATTGGCAGGAGGTGGGGAGGAAAGGGGAGCATAAAAAACAAATTTTATCTGCTGTCATCTCTAGACACCAACTACCTCAATAAGCAGGGAATAAAATTCCAGAACATGAAAAACATGGAAGAGTTCTATACAAACACAAACTGGGTTGGAAGGAACATCAGGAATCGGTAGTGACAGGAATTCCCTCTATAACATTCTCTGAAACTGGTCATCCAACCTCTCCTGAAGATCACCAGTAAAGGGGAAACCACTACTTTTAAGAAGTAGCCCATTCCACTTTAGGGACCTTCTAAGTAGGAAGTTTTTTCATTATTTCAAACCCAAATTTGCCTCCGTATTTCTACCCATATAATTTTTGCCCTCTGCATTCAAACAAAATTAGTCTAAACCCTTCCACAGTCCTTCAAATATTTGATTACAACAAATTTGTCACCTTCTATGAAATAAGTATGTCTAGCTCTTTCCAATAATACTGTATGGCATGGCTGAGTAGTGGTAGGGAAGGGTATGACAAAGTCTAAAGATTTAGATAAAGAAACTTAAAATCTTCCAGATTCCATTTCCTAAATGTGCCTTGAAAATAGTAATGTATGATATGATATATGAAGTCCTATGACATGTCACTGTCTAGTTATTTAGTGAGCATGAATGATGGAAAGCATGAGCATGTACTGATATCCATGTGATTCTAAAAGATCTGAAGGTAGATAGCTATTGAAGAACTTATGGGAAGAGAGAGACAAGAATCAAACAGGATAAAAAGACATGGATGGGCTATGATTTGCACCAATTGCAGTGCCTAAATCAATAAGATCATAAATTCACTGAAGTACTGAAGTATACCTACAGGATAAAATCTAAACTACTCATTCTGTCATTCAATAAATTCCATCAACTAGTTGCATCCTATTTTTCCAAGCTAGACTTCCACTCCTCCTCTACATGAATCCTCAGCTAGACTATGGCCAGAGTAAGCTTTATAAATTTTCCATGACTAAGCTCCAGTCCAGCATCACCAACTGCTGACTGAACATTTCAAACCAAGCATCCTTCCAAGATCTCAAACATGTCCAAAACAGTTTTGTCATTATCCTTCCCAAAAAACCAACCTCTTCCAAACTTCTCTCTTACTGCTGAGGACACTATAATGATTTCATCTGGGTTTACATACTTGCTGTCATCCATTACTCCTCCCTCTCATTCACCCCACATATCCAAAGAGTTGTCAAATCTTATCATTTCTGTCACCACAACACCTCTTTAAATATATTCCCTTTACTCCAGTAGCATAGCTACCACTCTAATGTAGGTCCCTGGATTACTAGAATAGCTTCCTAATTACTTGTTCTAGCTCAAGTCCCTCTCCACTCCCAATTCTTTCCATAGCCACTAAACAGATTTCCCTAAAGAGTAGATCTCATCACATCACGTCCACATACACATGCACAGTCAAACAATAGGCCTCCCTATAACCTCTGAGAGCAAACACAAAGTCCTCTCACATTTAAAGCTCTTCAAACCAGGCTTCTTATCTTTCTAGTCTTCTTCTACATTATTCCCCACTATAGTCCAGCTATACTGGCCATTCTGCTGTTCCTCAACTATAATACTCCATTGCTCACTTCTGGGTCTTTGCAAAGGTTGCTTCCCATGTTTGGAATACTCTCTGTCTTTACTTCCACCTCTTGGAATCAGTAGTTTCCCGCAAAACTTAGTCAACAAGCACTTATTAAGTTTCTGCTATGTACCAGACACTGTGCCAAACACAAGTGCCACTTTTACATACAACCCCCCTCCATACACACGCACATACATATATAGACATGCAGACACAGACAGACAGACAGACACACACACACACACACACACACATACACACACACACAAAACTTATGAGTGCCGACTACATAGTGGGAACTTAAGAAATGTCTGTGGATCAACTGAATGACCCATCCAAATCTTATGGGTTCTTGAAGGCTCAGTTTAATTTCCCCCCTTTCCACATATATACATTCTGACAATTCCAGTACAGTGACTTCTCTGCTTACAGTACTCTGTATATCATTATATTTCACACTTATCTTTTTCTTGAAAATAAACTCCTCAGATCATGCATGCTAAAATAAAAATGACCTGAACAAAACTTTGCAGTAATTTACTCCAGTGATAAAGAATGACAAGTTATTTGAGAAGGACATTAAAGAAGCACTACTTATTCAAAAGAAAAATCTTTTCCAATGATTAACATTACACTATGAAGGAAAACTTAAGATTTCAAACCAATTTAGATCTGACACATCATGTCACGCTTGAAGGTATTTTAGTAAATTAGTCGTCTCTTACAAAAGTAGAAACAATTTTCTTTTTGAAATGTTAAGAACAAGAAACAACATGTCACTGATACAACACTTTACCTGCATACATTATACTTGGATGTGTAACTTTATACTGACATATTTCACTGAAGTTCAGTTTTGATAGTGCTCATCTCCTAAAATTATTTTCATCACCTCACTTAAAAACCAGATTTTAAGCTAGAAGCAACTTTAAAAACAAAATAGGTCAACCCTCTCATTTCAGAGATTCAGAAACCAAGGCTTGGAGGTTAATAGAGTGGCTCAAGATTATGTAGTAAACTGGTAGCAGAGTCAGAAAGAGGACCAAGGCTTTCTGACTCTGTCCCAAAGGCTCTCCTTACAAAACCATATGGCGTCCTTATTTGAAGAAAATAATGGACATGGAAACAAAGAATGGCCTTTATAAGGTTTCTTTTTCTTAAGAAGTCAGCTTTCAAAAGAACCCAAAAGTCTGCTCATTTCTAGTAGTTCAGTCCTATGAACAGGTTTTATTATTAAGCAAGTGGTAGATAACAGAGAATGGAAATATTTACATTTGAGAAACCCCCAATCCAAGAGATGGTCAGTTCAATGATTCTGAAAACTTTTTGTTGTTCAATTGTTTTCAGTTGCAACTGACTCTTTGTGACACCACTGAGGTTTTCTGGGCAAAGGTACTAGAGTGGTTTGCCATCTCCTTCTCCATAACATTTTACGGATGAGGAAACTGAGGCAAATAAGGTTGACTTCCCCAGAGTCACATAGCTAGTAAATATCTGAGGCCAAATCTGAACTGTGGAAAATAAGTCTTCCTGACTCCAGGTCTGATATCCTATTCACTGTGCCACCTAGCTGTGGGTACTGTACCAGTTTTAATCTCAATGAGGAAATGTGAGGCAAAACCAATTCCAAATGCCCTCATGATCTTTTTTCTTACTATGGCAATAAAACCACAGAATGAAAATGTTATTCCTAATACTGTCATAGTGAATGCATTCCTATGTTTTCTATGGTACACAAACTGTCAAATGCAAAAACGAGAACAGATTATCTCTCTCCTGAGATTTATATTACCCAGCAGAGAAGCAAAGTGATGTAACTCAATAAAGGAGTTCCCTTCTGGCAGTAAAATAAAGAATTCTCATTTCCAACTACATTCACATTATACTGTGAGAGAAAACACATTAACAGTTACGTGCTAAAAGCTTAAAATGCACAGAGTAGACAGGAAAGCTAAGGGCAACGTAAAGAGATGCTCAAAGACTTTGGCTCAGGGCACAGAGGTGGATGATAATGGATAATTAAGAGAAGGCAGATGACTCAATTCTCATACTTGTTTTCTCCAAAGAATTTTAAGAAAACACCTCTTCCCACTCCTTTGTAGAAGTGGAAGACCTAAAAGTGTGGAACACTACAACTATTTTCAAATTTTGTTGATACATTAATCAGTTTCACTGATTATTGTTTTTCTTTTCTCCCTTTTTATTTTTTCTTTAAAAAATATTCTGTTATATATGGATAGCTCTCTGGGTGGAGAAATGGAAGAGATAAATGGAGAAATTTACTCAATGTAAAAAAGCAATATATATATCAATCAAACTTAAGAACAGGTCATGGCAGATTAAGCTAATTTCCTTTTTTGACAAGGGTGCTAGACTAGCAGACCAAAGGAATACCATATAGAGAGTTTACCCAAGGCTTCTGACAAAATTTCTCTTGATATTCTTAAGAGAGAAGACAGAGAGATATGAACCAGATGGTATTATAATTAAATGAGTTCATAATTATCTGAACAGACAGACCCAAAAAGTAATCAACAAGCATTTCATGCCAACTTAGAAGGCAGTTCTCTAGCGTATTGTACCAGAGGTCTGTGTTAGGTCTTTGTGGGTTTATCAAATCAGCAGATAACACAAAAAAGCAGGAAATATCATTAACACTACTTGAAAGTCAAAATATAACTCCAAAAAATCTCAAGAGGCTACAACTTTGGACTGATTAAGAGAATGACATTTAATAGAGATCAATGTAAAGTCTTATACAATAGTTTAAAAGAATCAACTTCTGTACAAAATGTAGGTATAGTATGAATCACTAGTATGATAACGAAAATTTTAAAATCTAATATAATCTCAGGCTGCATTGGGATTTTTTTGAGGGGGAGTGGTGTCATAAGAAAGGTGAGAGTCCTGCTGTACAGTCCTAGTGAGACCACATTTGGAATACTGAATTCAGTTCTGGGTGTTTTATGAATGACACTAACAAGCTGGAGAACATCCATAGCAAAGCAACCAAGAAGCATCTAGAGATCACATCATATGAAGAATGGCTGAAGAAACTGGAGAAGAGAAGAATTAGTAGGAAGGGGGCACACGATAGACATTTCAAGTATTTAAGACATGAAAGAGAGATTCCAGCTGCTGTTTGGCCCTATGGGGTAAAATTATGAGAAAGAGGCAGATGTTCTAAAGAGGCAGATTTAGATTTATGGTAAGGAAAAACTATCAAATAAAAATGACCATAAGTGGAACAGCTGCCTTGGGAGGGAATAGGTTCCTCTTACTAGCGGTCTTCAAGTAGAGGTTAAATAATGAATTTTTGGATAAATTATAGAGGCCTTTGTTGCTTAAATATGTGTTAGACTAAATAGATTCTAATGTACTTTTCTTCCAGTTGCGATTCTGCAGTTCAATAACTGTCTTTCCCAAGTAGGGAGGACAGAATTAACCATAATGTATTATACAGTGCAAATGGCAAAACAGAAGTGGGGGTAAGGGTGAGGAATAAACTATTTAATTACTAAAGCCCTTTACTGTGATAAAATTTCATGGTCCTAATTAAGACACCTTTATAAATTAAAGAAAATTAAATATTAAAATAACAATTTACAACGCAAAGTGATTTAGTCATTTAGGAAAAAAGTGCTATGAATTAATAGTCTCACCAAAGAACATTGGTATATCCAACTTATCTTCTCTGTCTACTTTTCTCTTAATCATAACAATATAGACAGCATAGAGCATGGCACCAATAAGGGACCAAATGGAACCTGTAAAAATAAAAATAACAATTTTTTTTAAAGTACCGTTAAAACATATTTGCCATTTCCATCTCCCTGGTGTTGTGTCTTTATATGTTTCCATCCTCCTCTATTCAAATCCTACCTCTCTGTCAAAGCCCATATCTTCTGCAAAGCTTTCTCCAACTATTACAGTCAACACTGAACTCTCCCTTTCCTTAATTCTTACTGTAGTCTTTATCACATAATTAGCACTTACTGCAATTATACATTCACTGTTATATTGTTCTCTATTTGAATAATGCATATAAGTGACATATGTTCAAGAAGATTTCAAACTCCTTGAAAATGGGAAACCTGTATAATATAAATTTTATACTCCCTAAACCACATAGTACTGGCTATACAGAAGACATATAATAGATACTTAGGAAATGGACTAACAATGGATAGTCCATTGTTTATTTTTTAAAAATGAAATTTTCATAAATCATCAAAAGTATTTAAATTTCAAACAAATCAAACATTTTCAATTTGCTTTGTGATAATTTTGAGCACATCAAAAATTTGAATGCACTCATTTCTTCTTTTTGGTTTTTCAGGATCTCTTGATATTCACTCCATGGAAGGACTTCCCATAAGTAGTAAAGACATTCAGAAGTGAACAAATAGTAAATAAGGAAGTTGAAATTTTAATGACAACTGAAATATCCCTAGATATCTATGTTCATACTATTCTGCATATGAATATAATTTGGGGGCTAAAAGAATAGATGAGGAAAATGAAGCCCAGAAAGGTTAAATGACTTGCCCACAGTAACACGGAAAGTCAGCAAGATAGTCAGGATCTGCACCTAAGTTTTCTGACCTCAAATCCACCCCTCATTCTACTCTACTATTCAGCCTTACATTCATAAAGATGTGTATATAACTATAGATGCATGCACACATAATACATTACATAGATACTCCCATAAAGTATGAAGATTAATTCAACAGAGTGGAAAAAGTGTAGTGTAATGTATAAAGAGCTTTTCTCAGTATCAGGAAAAACTGTTCAAGTCCAGCCCCTCAAATGTACTGGCAATATAACCCTGAGCAGGTCACACATAAGTCCTCAATGTTCAAGAAAACATTCAAAGATTATAAATTGTAGAAAAGACGCCAACCATCATTATTAGAAGAAGTTTCCTCATCTGGGAGCTCCTGCAGCCACTGAAAGCACAAATCTAGTCCTTATCACTGCTTAACAATTATGATATATACTGTTGTACTACGTCGGTACAGTAAGCCTTCTTATACACACACAGATCTGTACGTACCTAGTGTATCTTTTCCAGCAGATTCCTCAGGCCCTGAAAGGTTTACCAGCACAACGCCTCCAATGCTATGGGAGAAAGGGGTCATTACTAATCAGGACAGTAACTTATTCTGAAGAGGGAAACGTAAAAGTAAACATTTTAAGTGGAAGGTCTTTAAACCACTTAACAGTCACTAAACCTCATATTAGTTAAAAGTTTAAAAAAAGGTTATGGTTTATTGGAGAATTAAACAGTCAACAAGCATTTATACAATCAAACTATCTTTCATAGCTGACTGATGTATGGAGGTTAGGTCAGGGAAATGGCGAGTGTACAGAGTGAGGAGGGGGGAGGGAGGGGAAGAGACAGAGGGAGAGAAAGACAGGAAGAGAGAGAGAGAGAATGTGTGTGTGTGTGTGTGTGTGTGTGTGTGTGTGTGTGTGTGACTAATGGAAAAAACCTCACTAAAACTTGCTTTTTTAAAATTCAGGTCAAATTTCTTTAGATATATTTCTGTTTATGAATCTGAGTTGGATCTGGAAGTAAGTCAGGGACAAGAGGTACTCTATCTCCCATCTCCACAGTTTTGCACCGGTTGCCCCCAATCCCTGGAATGTTTCCTTTCCTCCCTCACCTTGAGCTCTTAGAAGCCCTGGCTCAGCTCAAAAGCCACCTGCTACAGGAGACCATTTTCAATCCTCCAATTTCCAATGCCTTCCCTTATAAGGTTAGCTTGAATCCACTTTGTATTTATCCATGCAACTTCCTATATACATGCTTACTCCATTAGAATGTAATCTCTTTAAGGTTAAGGATGCTTTTTATTTTTCTTTGTATTTCCAGCACTTAGCAAATTTCCTGGAACATAGTAAATTCTTAATAAATGCTTGTTGGCTAGTGTATGAGAATTATTTAAATGTTAGCCATGATTAAATTTCAGAGATTTTTAAAGGGTAAAGAAAAAAACTTCAAACTTATAAAGGTAACAACGTTTGTTTCTTTCTTGAATCCTGAAATACACTATTTCAGATGCAAAACAAAAATAATGACATTCTGCTATAGAAAAAGTTAAAAGGACAAATATATCATATTCATAGGGGAAAAGTGAGGCTCAATTAAAGACCTAACCAATTTAAGATTTGGCAAAGGTCAGCATTTCCACTCCCAACTTTCTGTAGTACAGTACTGAAGGACAACTTGGGTTCAAATCCTACCTTTGCTTGCTGTGTGACTTTAGACCAGTCACTTAACATTTCTGGTCCTCAGTTTTCCTCATCTATAAAATAAAAGGGTTGAACTAGATGACCTCTAAGTTCCCTTCCAATTCTAAATCTTATTAATCTCTTTCAAATTGCATCTACTTAAGTGGAATAATGAAATATTCTTAATTTTTACTTTAAAGATTTATTTTTTCTTTGATGTGGTCAATTCTCTCCATTGCAGCAAGTCACAATTCCCATGCCACTTAGTAGAATGGTGTCAGAGCTGCTATAGCTAAAAAATTCATCAGCCATTATAGCATTCAAAAAGGATCAGAAATTAGGATAGCAATAGAAATAGTCAATAGGTGTTTTCCTTTAAAGGATTCTGTTAATTATTTTTTTAATTCTGAATTTAACATCAAATAAAATGGGCATTCATATATATCTATGTATATATACATACATACATACATACATATACATATATATACATACATACGTATACGTATATATACACATACGTATATATATATATATATATACATACATACGTATACGTATATATACACATACATACGTATACATATATATACACTACATATATATATAGTAGAACAGAAAAAAAAGAGGATCATACATAAAACTGCAGAGCTCTATTATATACAGTGTATTTTTCTTTTAAAGTATCTAAGTTCAAACTATAATGTTCAAAGCTGTCATGCTTGTTGTTTGTGCTTCTTTCTGGCCTTCCTTACGTATTCTTCTCAGTATTTTTTAAAAAAAAAGATGCCTTAATGACCCTCTTTTTTTCTACTGAATCCCTTCTTACCCTCCCAACCTATGCCCTTGGGAAAAACAAAATCAAAAACAAAAAAAAAAGTCCTTATAATATGTATTAAAAAAAAAGAAAAAAACAACCTTACTCTGGCTGTATCCAAAAAATGCATATCTTATTTTACACCTTGTGTTCATCACCTCTTTGTTAAGAAATAGCTAACAGACTTCATCACCATAAATCCTCTAGAATCCCATCTGGTCATTAGATTGACGAAAATACTTGAGTTTTCAAAGTGACATTTTAATATATCCTTTAAGTCCTAGAATTCTCTACTTAGTATAACTCAAATTTAAGATTATATGCGAATTTAGTTCCATGTAAAGATTATTTTTGTACCCATACCAATCAACATGATTAGAAAAAAAAAGAGCAATGGCCACAAACACACAAAAGGAAATCTATGGTTGTAGGAAGAGGTAGGAGGAGGGGGTTTGCTTATCTTCAAGCTAGATTCCCCTCCCTGCACCCCACACTCCTCCATTAGACTGCAAATTCCTTGAGATATGGGATTATTTTCTTTCATCTTTGTATTCTTAGATCTTGTTATAATTCTTTGCTTGTGCTTGAGAAGGTGCTTGAAAAAGTTTGTTAAACTGAAAACCAATTACTGTCTAATTTCCTTTTCATATCATTCTTCCTAAGAGGTCTGGAGGAAACGCAGGAACCCCAGGCAGATATGAGCAGCACAACATCACCTTCAAATCTCCACTGATATTTTTCTTTTGCTTTGGCCTATCTGGGATACCATTCCTGTTTGTACAATGTTGTACCATCTTTCCCTATATCCCAATCTATCCCTAACATCTGAGGGCCAGAAAAAAAAAGTAATTCTACATTTGTTTTTTTTTACCAGAGCAAAGTACTTATCATTTGATAGTCTTACCATAAAATGACAGCTAACAGTTTAGAAAGAGTAAATCTGTCTCCACTGTTACTTGGAAATACTGCAGCTAAGATTAAAGTAAAAAGCCCTGTGGAAGATTAAAACAAAGTGTTAATTAAATACTGTCATGGCTGTACACTGACAAATATTTTTTATGAAT
The DNA here is from genome assembly GCA_028658325.1 of Potorous gilbertii. Lineage (NCBI taxonomy): Eukaryota > Metazoa > Chordata > Mammalia > Diprotodontia > Potoroidae > Potorous > Potorous gilbertii. The sequence goes on from CM053771.1 coordinate 252,407,712, forward strand.
AAGAATAACATGCTTAACTTTAGAATTAGTTCATATTTTATATTTAAATTACTTTAACAATGATACTATAGTTAGTAGGAATCAATTTTCCACTGATCAATAAAAAATACCTGTAAACTAAATGACAATTTTTAATATAATTCAAGAATGGACAAATCAATGCATTTAAAAAACTAATGCAACTACACTGCACAGATTCAAAGCAGTATTCTGACTTCATAACCATGCATGTGTGACAAAGCTATTTTTAAAACATCAAATTTTTTTTTTATCTTCTAGTTTGAAGTGACTCAACTTTAAAAATAAAAGTTATCACAGGCCAGACTACAGCTCAGAAATAGGTGATTATATTTAGTCACAAGGTCTGGAAAAATTCCACTCCAGAATGTAAATGTGAGGAGATAAGACAATTGTATGATGAACAGTTGCATTATAAAAATGCAACAAAGGACCATATGTATATATCAGTAAATGCAATAGTCTTTTAAGTTCTCATCTTTGACATCTTCATATTTTTTTCATTTTGCCTTTGTATCCCGAGCACCTAACAGTCGCTTGAGCAGAACTGACAGCAAACTAATGTTTACTGGGTTGGATACTTTTACTAGCCTTTTCATTCTTGATACTTATTCCTCCTCTGGTTTCCATGATTTTTTATTCCTACATCTCCTGTCCTATCTGATTGTTCCTACTATTAAACTTGTCTGGATTCTCATCTCGCTACCACCTCCTTAAAAATGGGAACATAACACATTTCTACATATAGCATTTGTAAGTGTGGCAAATAATTTTCTTCATAAGAACTCTGAAAGAAAGGCATCACAACTGATATTATCACCCCTATTTTATAGATAAGGAAACAGGCTCTAAGAAACTGTGTGGCACACATTGCAACGTCTGCAGCATGATTTGAAGTCTCAAAACTAGTGCTTTACCAGTCATGCCAGCACTTAACTCTGGCTCTGTCCTTTGCACTCTCTCTTTTCTCTACACCCTCTTGATTAGCTATAGCTTCTACTCTGACTGCTTCATTTGTCACTCTATATAACTAATTCCCAAATTTGTCCCTCCCCCTAACCCTCTCCCTAAAGTAGTCCTAGCCTTCCAATTGCTTGTTTATTATTTCCACTTAGATGTCCTGCTTATGCTTCAAATTCAACATATCCCAAACTGAAATTATCTTATTCTCCTCTCCAAACCCGCCCTTCCTTCTAATGTCTTTAGAACTACTTTTTCCTGGGGTCCATGCTCAAAATATTTTGATCATCTTTACTTCTTCACTTTCTATCATCTCCCAACATATATAATGAATTTTTACATCTAATATCTCTTGAAACCTTTCACTGCTATTGCAACCACCCTCACTCATATCCTCACATCAGCTGTATTACTGCAAAAACTTATGTAATACAGAATAACATGCTAAAGAGTTAAGAGGGCCTTCAGAGAAGAGCTAAATGAATGATAACCTCATTTTAAAAATCCCCAGATAATGGTCATCCAGCTTCTACTTTAAGATGGCCAATGAAATGAGAACTCAGTGGCTTGCAAAGCAGCCCACTGCAGTATTAGAAAGTTCTATTAATAAGAGATATGTCATTCTGTAGCTCTAAATAAACTTCTTTGAAACAGTTCTCGTTTTCCCTAATTCTGTCCCCCAGAAACAAACAGAATTTATCTAAAACTTCTTCTTTCTAACCCCCTTTAAAGAAGACATACATTCTTTAGGTCACCTGTAATTTTGGTTCTTCTGAGACAGTGGTATTCCATGATTCACATCTATATGACATCATAAGAGAACATAAGTGATGAAGAAATGGGCTTTTCAAAAAATAAACAGCAAAGAAATAAATTACTATTGCAATTTCGTAAGAATAATTTAGCCCAATCTCCTCACTTTGGAGCCCAGCTCATGTTTGCCTAGAGCACCTGTCTGAAACATGTATGATACACACAGTATCCCTCTGGGAATTTTCATGAACTTTGTCTTCCTAATGTTGATGGTCAAACCAATCAACCTTAAACAATTATGTGTTTCGGAGGGGCAGAGTCAAGACAGCAGAGATTAAGGCAGGGACTTGCCTAAGCTCTCTCAAATTTTGCTGCAAATGATTTGAATGCCTCAAAACAAATTCTGGAGCAGCAGGACCCACAAAAGTATGGGGTAAAACAATTTTCCAGCCAACGATATCATAAAAGGTTATCAAGAAAGGTCTGTCACACCAGGCTAAGTGGAGCACAATCCAGTACAGGCCACACCAGGGTAGACAGGCCCCAGCAAACCAAGAACAGGCCTTGGAAGCAAATGAATAAGCAGCAGCTCCTTCCAGACTCTGAGCCCACAGATGTAAAGGGGTTTAGACAATTGATCAGAAAGATGCTAACAGGGGTCCCTTTGCTGGCACTAGGGGCAAGACTCTGTTGCAATGCCAATACTCACATCCGAGTCATAGTCCTGGGTGGCAATTCCAGGGTGACAAGGAGCATTAGCACACCAGAGCTTGTAGCTACAGGGGAGCAGTGACCCTGGTCACAGTTTCAGGGCAAAAAAGAGTGCTTATGGGTTATTTACATACCAGAGCACAGTCCAAGAGAGTAGTAAACACACCTCTCATAGATTATGCCACTCTGGAAGAACTGAAAATTTACAGGTTTCTAGACTTATCTCTGAAAACAGCTGCACAAAAACCCTGAAGGTTGGAAAGTGTACCCTCAACCTAGAAACAGAACCCCCCACCTTAGCATAGAGTTAAGTCAAGAAATAGACTGGAAAAATAAGCAAAGAAGAGAAAAAATTCTGGCAATAGAAATTATGATATCAAGGAAAATCAAAATATACTCCAAGACAACAAAATTAAACAATTATGTTTCAAAGAGAATGTGGAGTGTAGCACCCAGATGCAATCACTATAATGCTGTCTATGTATAAAGAAATTCTTAAGAGATAATCAACACGATATTCTGTTTTTTCTCTACAAGAGACATCTTCTATGACACTGGCAAACACCCTAAAGCGAGGCAAGTTTCCCCGATTTGATGCTTCATTTAATATTAATGTTCAATGGGTTATGAAGAAATTACTCTCATTGTCCCATTTTTCATAGTATACTTTATTATTTTAACATAATAACTGGAAGAGCACTATTGAGAAAAAAACTTAAATACAGCAGAACCTTGTATTCTCTGTCTCAATCCAGTGTATAAATGGATATATAAGACATATCTGCTATAGGACAGTGCCTGTAAAAACCTGTTCCTTTTGTATATTTAGAACAAGGATACCCTCAATGTATGCCTAAGTCATTTTCAAACATTTTTTAGATGTGAGAAAGCAAGTATGAGTTTGTCATCCATTTTCCTTTTTAGTTGTTCTTTTGAAATGTGTCAACACCCTCACTGTTGTACAAGTTTCATACATTAAGATAGCCACAACTTTTTTTGATTAATAATTAACAATACTTGCACCTTCTTTTATGCCACAAAAGATGACTAACCATGCGCTTTCCCTACTCATAAAGCTCTTATAATTCCCTCTTGCACCTAGATTAAAACACAAATTTGATTTTTAAGGATAGAAGTCAATGACTGGACCTGGAAATTTATTACCAAAGGGAACTCCTGGACGAGGAAAATCTCTCTACCAACATAGATCAGCACCTTTCCCAAAACATAATTTTGGAGAGCTGCCCAAGGCATTGAGAGGGTAAGTAATTTGTCCATGATCACACAGCCCATCAAGAAGCTTGAATTGAACCCAGGTCTTCCCAGCCCCGAGGATGTCTCTCAAATACATCACAGCACACTCAACATTTAAAGTCTTTCATATCCTGACTCCTAACTGCTTCTCCAGGCTTACTGCATATTACTCTTCTTCACATACTCTTAGGTTCCAATCCCAAAATTATTTACTTGTTGTTACCCTTCCATGACATTCCAACCCTCACCTCAGTAATATTGCACAGGCTATCTTCCATGTCTGTAATGACATATCTAAAGAAAACCCTATACCTAAAAGAAAACCCAACAAACTCTTGCTTCCTTTAAGGATCAAGCCCCACCTTTTACAGCAAGCCTATAATCCTCTCCCATTTAAAAAATGTTCACACTCCCTTTTCCTCTGGAAGTTACTCTACATCTACACTGCATCTATTCTGTATGTTGTTCTGCATAGATTCCTGTGCTACACCCTTCCTTCCTTCCTTCCTTCCAATTGAATGTATGCTGTTATACATTTGTCTTTTTAATTCCCAGTGTCTAGCACAGGAATATAGCAGGAGCTTAATAATTACTTAAGGGCCACTTAATACTAAAGGCCATTATTTATCCTTTCTGCTTGATACGTTTTGCATTTCTGTTCATCTGGCTTCTATAGTAAAAAAATAAATCACCTACTTGCCAACACACAGTTGGCCTATGCTATTTTCACATACACAATAGTTCCATACACAATAAAAATGTAACATGTAGAAGGATAATTTTATTATGAAATGTCATACATTTGCAAAGATCTATAAAGGTACAAAAATATATCAAGACTCAGAAAGCCTAAGTATTACCTTTAAAAATGAAATAATGTTATAATTTGATATAAAAGAGAAATGTCATAACTCTTTAGGTATATCTACCCTAATGCTTCTTAATTTATTCAAGTAGAATGACAAAATAAATCTTAACAATTAAGTAATTTACAAATTGCATTATACAATTAATATCTTACCAGAAGTTGAAGACAAGATGTTAACTATAGCAACTTGTGTGTCTGAAAGTGCTTCCTGATATGACAAATTTGCCAAAAACCACTAAGGAGCAGAAAAAGATTTCACATGTGAGTAACATACATTTACAACTAAAATTACAAATTATATTTCTTTCCTTCATTCTCCTCTAAATATTATTCATCACCTCAGTTTTCAAAGCTGTTCTACAATGAAAAAGCAACTTTAAAAAACTTAGTTTAGGCTAAGACTCCTACTATCAACATCACCCAAATAACTAATCCTAGCTATACCCTTAAGAAAAATTATGTAATTTAGCAGATCAAAGTAGGAAAGAACTATATTTGTTTCTAGAGATAAGAATAGGGATTGAATCTGTGATTTCATTAACATAGAGAACTCCCAGATGATAAAAATTCCTCTCTGCTCTTGCAAGCTGGCCTTTTCTCTATGATTGAACAGTTTTAAAGAGTCATCTGGAACACTGATAAGTTAAGTGACTTGCCCAGATTCACACAGTCAGTAAGTGCCAGAGGAAGGACTTGAAGCCAGCTGACTCTGAGGCCAGTAATTTCTTTTTTAATAAGGGCCAAATAATTTGTTGGATCAATATTAACCTTTGTTTTGTTCAGTATTGATGGCATTATATAAAAAAGGAATAGCAGTTGACTTCAAATATTCCTACATTCAAAGGATTTTCAATAGTAAGAGAACATTTAGTTCTTTACAAACTGACAAATTTCACAACAGTTTTAGGTGAGACTGTGGCCACAGAATGAAAGAATGTGTAAGATTATACAATTTTATTATTGCTATTCTTGGCTTTAACTAGATAAACTGTAACTTTACATTTCCTCTTAATATGTAGAAATAGACAAGTAAATAAACAAAAATAAAACAGAATAAAATAAAAAAAAATTAGTTTTCATCATAGTGGGATGATAGTTTAACTACGAAGAATCCACTCTTATTCTTTTTCTTCTATTCAACTAACATATGTCTATACTTGTTCTTATTTTAACTTAGATAAGAAATCTGACATATTTTTCCGTTACCTATTTTAAAAAACTGTAATAGAATACTAAATCATTTAAGTCAATAAAATGTAAGCCTAACACTACTACCTTTTTCATCAGGAATACAATGACTAGGAGAGATCAATATATTCCTTCCTCAAAGAGTCACTTGCATCTCTTTAAAGAAGTGCTTTGTCTTTTCAGATACTGGAATTAAACCACCATAATAAATCTTAGCCAACTTAACCTTCAAATAACTGGCAATCATCTTATCTCAAAGAGTCACCACTCCTGAAAGCCTACTTATGACTAGGAGCTCATGGTCTCCCTTCTGTCTCCAGTCAATGCTAAGGCTGGAATAAGGTTATGACAGTTATCCTGACTCCATCTAAAGTTCTCCTCTTTCCTAGTCATTTGCATCCATCGAAATAAGAAAATAAGGTAGTGAGATAATCACTATCAAAGAAAGTCAGCAATATAAATTACACTGTCATAAAAATAATTAACTCATCCATCTCATACACTTTTACCACATTCTACTTTGTATTATATTTATTTGTGAACATGTCTTATCTCCCCTACCAAAGCATAAATTCAAGGAAAAAGGGGCCGTGTCTTACTCATCTGTTTCCTCCATGTTTCTGTGTTATTGCCTTGCACATAGTAGGTGCACATAGTAGCTGCTGAACTACATCTTACAAGAATTAGTTTCTCCTGAGGGCAAATATCTCCTTAATCTCACATGAAATAAGAAATTCAGATTTATATCTGGTTCTATTTTGTTCGTTGTTTTCCCCATATAAAAGCACTATTCAAAAATAACCTAGGTCTGAGGCAGAAATATTTGAAGGAGATTCTCCCATATTAGAACTGTAATGAAAAGGAGACCAGAGCTTTTGGTGAAAAAATCAGTCATTTACTACAGTTACAAATCAACTCTGTGAAACACATTCTAGAATTAAATTACAATAGCAATGATCCAAAGACCAAGGGTCACTATTCTGTTGACACTCATCCAGGTCTAAGTTGGCATTCTCTCTTAATCATTCCCTTCATAAGCTTTCAATACTTTTCATTTATCACTTGCATTTTCTGCTATAAATTATCCCTTCCTCTTGAACACTATTTACTACCTCTGTTACATTAATGACAACAAGCTAGAACAGTGAAAAAAGGAAAAGATTTGTCTAAATATTTTACTGGAAGTTTACAGCAAGGAGGAAACAATACAGATGACCATAACTGCAACTTCCATAACCATCTTTATTTTACTATTAGTATAAAAAAACATTAATTTTCTTAGTCAAAAATGTTTGCTTTCTCAGCACTCTCACTGTTCTCTGCTAATATTAAGAAAAGAGGAACATCTAAATAGCAGGTAATACAAATTACAAATACACATCTAAATCACATCCTCTATCTACCAGTTCTTTCAAGGGACTGCTGCTTACTAGTTTCTATGCCTTTCCAACTTGTCAACCTATGTTCTAGACTTAAGATACAGTTTTCCAAAAACCAGTCAAGATAATTCTCTACTATGAATTTATGAATTTGTTTATGCAAGAGTTGTACACTAGGCCCCTCCCAGTATGAATAAACAAACAAACACAAACAAGAAGGGGAAGGTTTCCAGCATATTGAGTAGAACATCAACAGTAAAAAGACATGTTAAAGAATCACAAAGGATGTATAGGTATAAAAGTGATAGTGATCTGCACAGCCGGAGACAACATCCAAATCCATGGAGTGAATAAAACATAGGTCAACTGTAGTTTTTGAATAATGTTGATGAAGAGTTAAGGGTAGCTAGAAAAAAGCGATACAAGTAATCTATTAACAAGTAATTTATGTGTATGAATACACAGAGTGAATACAAGTGCATACAAGTGTGCTGTATGTAAATATACGTATATTTACATATATCTCACATAGACATACATACACACATCTATTCAGAGTGTACACATATACACATATATTTAATTACGGATAATAAAGACTCTATCTATGAGGGAATGGGTTTTGGTGAAGTTAGTATCTAAATAAAACAATGCCTGGTGAAGGGCAAAGTCAGATGATCTGAGTTTGAATCCTAGCTTCAATTTCTGTTAGCCTGTGACTCAGAAATACCACTTAATACTTCATAGAGTTATGAATAAAATGTTCTGTATCCCTTGAACACACGTTACACAAAGGAGTTAGAACTTTTAACAGCACCAAAGAATTCCTAATTTTGAAATTCTCTCCACCAGCTGAGATTACCACCTAGGACTTAGTAAATAAATTAGTAGTAGTTGTCTAAGGCTTCGAGAGGTTAAGTGATTTACCCAAGGTAATGTAGCTCCTAAGTCTCAGAATCTTGACTTGGACCCAGATCCTTCCTGACTCCAAGTTCAGCACACTATCTTAAATAGCAAGTCTAGGATCAAGAAAAGGTCTAAAGCTAGAAGGGACGTCAACTCCCATTTTACAGATAAAGAAACTGAAGAAACTGACACCCTGAGAGATTAAATGATTTGCTTAAGGTAAGGAAACTAATTAAACCCCAGAGATGGGATTTGGACCCTGGTCTTCTGATTCCAGTGCTTTTCACACTATATACCACTGTTTCCAATACCCTGTTACTCGGAATTATTTTACTTTATGAAAGCTTTAAGGAAAAAATTCTCTAAAAGAAAACTGTCACTATGATTTGAAATGAAAAGATAATGTTTCTTTAAAACTACTCAACAGAGGCTTTTTAAAAAAAATGACTACATTAATTTGTCTCAAATTTTTTCCATGTAAAAGCCTTATTAACTCAGAAAAGACCAAGCTAAAGTTTATGGTTCTACCACTGGTAGGAAAAAAAGATAATTAACTAAAGCAATTAATAATAACTATAAAATTTAAATGAGAAATTTTTACATTTATGAGATCAAACTGTTTTCTGACATTTATGAAGCATTCAACTATAGAGAAGTACTAATAAAATACTTACATATATATACTTATGTAGAAATGTAAGTATATGCATATAATTTTTAAAAATAATACCTGTGTGATTTCATTAACACAGGACCCTCCTGGTGAAGTACTTTCTCTTCCAATACACACTGGCACCTTCTCTGAACTTTCCTATTACTGTCAAGGATACAACTATTCTCCCAATTAACCAGGCTCCTAACTTGAACTCATCACCTTCCCTTACCCTACACATCCAATCTGTTGCTAAATCTTGTTATTTCTACGTTAACATTTCTCCTAGATGTTCTCTCTTACTCCCAAAGCCACCAATTTAGTACAGTGATGAGTCACTCCTTGGCTGGTCTATTACAACTGCCTTCTGATTGGTCTCTCTCCCTGCCTATTTTTTCCCTACTCTAGATTATTCACTCAGCTGTCAAGGTTATCTTCTTAAAGTGCAGATCTGACCATGTCACCCTATTCCCACGTCACACCCCAATAAACTTCTATGGCTCCCTACTACCTCCTGAGTCAACTACAAAATACTCCATTTGGCATTTAGAGTCTTTCACAACCTTGCCCCTTCCTAAAATTCCAATCTTCCCACATTTTACTTCCCTCCACACATAATAGATCAACACTGGCCTTTTTACTATTTCTCACACATGTCACCTCTCATCTTTGTGCCTTTTCGTTGGCTACCTCACATACCTGGAAGGTTCTCCCTTCCTCACCTCTACCTCCAGGCCTCCTCCAAAACTCAGCACAAGATCCATTTTCTGCAGTTCATCCCTGGTCCCTCATATTCCTAATGCCTTTCCTTTCAGATCTATATTATATGTAAATTTTTTTTTTTTGCAAATTAGCTACCGCATTAAATATGAGTTCATTGAGAGCACAGACTATTTCTGCCTTTCTTTCTGTGCATGCCCACTTCTTAGCAAAGTGTCTGGCACCTAGAAAGTGACACATGAATGCTTGCTGACTGACTGTAATTTATATTCTTGGACAGTTGTCTAGGATACTGAGATGGACCTAAACCTCAGTATTTATGGTTCCAAGATTCCTCTTACTCCATTATAACAAGCTGTTACTATTATAAAATATTATTGCTGTTAACAAAGGTGAAATTGGTACTTTTCATGAACTCTAAATCATTTCTAGCTTGTTCTTTAAAGGCCTACCACTATACAATTTTTGATATTATCCAGATACCTCAATATACATTTTCTCCTGCTATCATGCATGCACACAAGTTGTTCCTCATGACTAAAATATACTCTTTCAACTCTTATCTCAAAATGAGACACTTAAGTGCCAACTCATCCATGAAGCCTTCTCTTACCTATAAAGTTGTTAAATTTTCTCTCCCTCCTAAAATTAAATATTAATTTGAGGGGCAAGGGGCAGTCTGGAAGTCATGATAATTGGATTCAAATCCCACATCTGACAAATATTGGCTGTGTGATCCTGAGTAAATCACTTAGCCTCTCAGCACCCTAAGTAACTCCCAAAACCTGTAAGTTGCAGAAGAGTAGCCAATATGCTTGGTAAAAGAAGACTCCTTCAAACAAGCTCAATACTCCGACAAAATCAAAGATTTGACCATATTCAATTACTTATTTATATACATATTAGTAATTCCATCTCTACTCCACTCTCAAAGGAATGGCAGTTCTTTTAAGAAAAAGTGTATTCTTTTTGTCTCTGGATACCTAGCTTTACACACAAAAGGAATTTAATGAATGTTGAATTAAAAATTACAAAGCTTCAATAAAATTACAATCCAGATTTCTCACTAATTCATAAGCTTTCTGTACAAATAGTAGAAATTAGTGAAATTTTATGATTAATATGAAAAAATATGAATTCCTTGATTTTCTACAGAGGGCTACTAGTCAGCATTAATGCTACTTCATAGATTTGAAAAAAAAAATCAGTCTTAAGATTTACACACAGATCTCATAATCAAGCTTTCAACAACAATCTCCTTAAGAGAAAATGATTTGTTTTCATTCGTGAATATCATAATGAACTTTAAGATGCTATCCAAGTTCTTTTGTTTTACTGTTATCAACAGTAATGCTTGAAATACACAAGCCATAGGTTAATAAATGCTTAAAAACATTCTTATCAAGATCTTCATTTTAAGCTAATAACTGTAAGATTGGAACTGATTTAAATTAATATTACATCAATATAAAATCATGAAAAACAAGTATACTTATCAAAGCAAAAAACAGTAAATCATCTTATCCAGACTTCATTATCAAGTCTAGCATAAATTCATAGCCCAATCACTTTATAATGATGATCTGGGGAAACTATAAGATTCTGAAGTGTCTCTTATCTACCAAATGAACATCTAATTAGTTTTGTATAGTTTATCATTAAAGTTTATTTATTCTCTTTAAATTGGTAATCCACACATGAGTTTAACAATAGTTTTTATAACACTTGTTAAATATACTGATAAATTTTTCACCCCCTTCTAACGGTAACTATCCACATGTAAAATATTTGATTTATAAAGTATGAAGAGACCTACCACAAAGCAAAAGAAAAAGCTAATTTTTGCTACTTGAGCTGCAGTAAGTTTCCCTACAGTTTTCAGAATTGACTCTTGTTCTTTCACAGTAGGATATGACATTCGCGATAACTTGGCTTCCAGTGCATGGCTTGATGGAAGTTGTCGGATCTCCATAATATTACTGAACCTTACACGAGATTTTTTAGGTGCTTAAAAGAAAAAGTATGGCACAATATCATTAGACATTCTCTACCCAACAAGAGAAGGTTTTTAAAAAGTGAGTTTATTGATAATATCACTATACTTAATATACCTGTCTCTGGTCAAACCCAGAAAATCTAAGAAAGCATGACGTACAGTTTACATGGACAAATTTTAATCATTCAAAATGGCAAAAATAAAAATTACCTTTTCAAAAAATAGCCAGCTTAAGTATTTTTAAAAGTTTCTATATATGACCAGTTGTTAAACTGTTACTCAGTCTACTGAACATATTAAGAGATTCATAAACGCAATAGGATTTTCTCTGTCTGTTCCTTGAGAGAACTTCCATACATACTTTCAAGAGACTGAAAACTAGAATGTTTTACTGAATTAATGCAGCAGCAGACAGCCATGCAGGAATTATTAATTGGCCTCCTAAGTAGATATTGTACATAAATTCCGTATGTGGCACAGCCCTAGAGATTTCTGATAATTCAACAATGAATAATTATAAAAGTTAACAGTCAGGCAAATGCTTTACCAGCCAATACTCACAATTCAGAGAATCTGTATTACTTGACTAAAGCAGTAAGAAAGAAGATGTCCTGGATCCATTATGTCATCTTTAAAGGGTTTGAAACGAAACCCCAAACATCTAATAACTCTAAATCTTCCATAAATATATTTGTAAAAATAATGATAATGATGACAACTCGCATTTATACAGTAACTGATGGTTTGCAAAGCACTTATTAAATCTGATCCTCACAAAGTTCTGTGAGTTGAGGTGCTAGAAGCGTTAAGAGTTGAAGTGACTTACCAGAGCTGGAAGTATCTAAGACAAGATTCAAAGTGAGGCCTTCCTAAGTACAAATCCAGCGCCCAATCCACTGCACCACTCAGACTCATCATTTCTAACAGTAAGCATCATATATTCAGCTCAAGTGTACAGCAGGACTTCAATTTGTTCAAAAGCTCCCTCTTACTCACTTCCAAGAATGATTCCTAATTTTACTCCTCCAAAAGTGAACAAGTTCAATTTTACCTTATCTGTCCTGACCATGAAATTCAATAATTCATCACCGACTATGAAGTAAATTTAGGGTTAGAATCGATTTGCAGTCAAGGTTTTTTATAATCTCTGGGCACCCCAAATCTTATCTCACACGACTCCCTGTCATGCCTGCCAAATTTAACATGCCCCTAAGTCATAGTTTACTGTCTCCGTATCTTTTCTAATGCCTATGTCTTGCTTGATCAACCCACCAATGTCTAAACATCTTACACACTTATCTTCTACTTTGAACTACTTATTTGTACATATCTAATTTCTCCACTTAGGTTCTGTGGACAGAAAATATGTCATCCAATGTTGTATTCATCCCTTACACATATTAGGTGCTTATTGGTAAGCAAATAAGCTGATTATTCTTCCCATGCCTTTACAGATTGTAACCTTAATCTTGTCAATCTCTCCTCCCTACCCTCAACTGATTTTAATTGGCTTTTTCTAGATACATTTGTTTTCTTTATCGAGGTAATCACAACTGCACAATGTTCCATGATTTTATACAAAGGAAAAAAAAATATTTTTTATTTTGTTTCAAATGTCTTAAGAATATTTGCTGTCCTTTTTTCCTATTAGCATATTAAAAATAGTTCTTTAGTAAATCTTTTAAAATTACCTCAGGAGTCTAACTTGTAGCTTAAAACCCATCAACCTGTGAGTGCCACTTGAGGTAACATACTCTAAAGAATTTATGTAATACTTGCCACAATGAAGCTCATTTGGCACTTTACTAATATGCAAAATCTCTCAAGATATTTTTGGTTAACAGCCTGATATTTCACTCAGGAAGAATATTATCTGCAAATTTGAGCTATTTCATTGTATAATTCCTCTCTAAGATCATTTATACAAATTAAATAAGATAGGCATCACCACCAATCACTGCAAGTATACCCCATTACCTACACTTCACTGGGGGAATATCTCTATTATTTAGGTTATTTCACTATTATGATTCTTGCTTCTTGAAAGGGCTATCTGAGTGGCAATTAATCTTATACTTGGCATTCATCCCTCATTTTCCCTCAAAATTTTACATACACCTCTTGGGCTTCAGATATGTTGCACATGTGTAAAAAATACCTATTTCAGCAAAGCCCTTTCAACATGAAAGACCAAGCAATCTCTACAAACTTGACACAACAATAAACAGAACACTTAGACTACTGTCACCTGACAACACTAGCTCTGGCTTCCCTTTAAAACACCAAAGATCTTGGAGACTGAAGTAGAGTGGACCTTCATTAGGGTGAATTCAAAAGAAATTTACTCAAAACTTGCTCCTTCCATTCACATATGTAGTTTCCATTTTTTTTTAAACATCCTAGTCATGTAACTTTAACCTCTCAGGAGCAGCTTTATTTTATCCCAGTAAAATGAGATCAGAATAGAAAAAAAAACTCTTAGATCTATTCTAGTCCTAAGAGTCCATAACTGCTAAAAGACTACCTAGAAGGTGTGAGTACTGTAAGCTATGATTTATTTAATTCATGATTTTGGAATTACCCTTTATCGGAGGCCTTTATACATGTAATAATGGGCGGAGGCAATAAAAGAGAAAGCCTAAGGGGTCTCTTTATACTTTCTGAATTTTCACATATCTGGAGAACACCAAGTTTATACTCACATCCACATAAAGTGATATTATATATAACATTATTTATAAATTATTTATGCTTATTCAGTGAATGTGCCAGCTATAAACATTCTTATGCAAAAGCATTACCTAAAGCACTCTGTCCAAAAGGGACAGCAACAGGAATGTTTTACGTTCAAAAAATAAGTAATGTTCAAGACATAGCTTCTCCTCATTTTATGCCATGAAATATTAAACATGATGTAGAAAGTAAAACTTTTCATATTAAATGAAGTTTCTTTCTTAACTTCCATTATTATTTCAAAGATGCATCCTCAACAGAGACAAAATTGGTCCTTAAAAAACAACAGAACTACACCCTCTATTTGTTGCCTATTTGCACTAAACTCTCCATCAACTTTAGAAGGAAAACACTCTGCATATGCACTAAAAATATTTTAAAATATTTTAATTCATTCCATTTCAGAGGGAGTTCCCAAAGGCTCCATAATGTGAGTATTTTTTACATTCCTTAATGCAATTATTACAGATATGCTAACAGAACTCATTAGACAGGAGTCACAATTTTTCCAGATCTCAGTGGTTCTCGAAATACATAAAACATACACACAGTGAATTATGCAAAAAAACATTGAGTGCCTCGGTTAAGCTTGATGGAGGTCATTCTGACCTCAAAACTTTTACAAAGAGCCCCGCAATTTTAGTCTTTTACTTCTTTTAAATTTTATTTTGAATATTAAAGACATCAGAATTTAAACATGGATCTTTACTGTATTTTATTATAAACATCTTTGCTACAGAATATGGTTAAAGTAAGCTTGTCCTATAAATACTTGAAAAGAATAGCATAAAATTGTTACTTAACCAATGAATCCTATTGTACAGTTACCTGAAAACACATTTTTGTCATTGATAAATTACCTGCAGTTTATGATAAAGGTAAGAAATTACAGTTTTAACTTACTTTTTTCATTCTCACCATTAGTACTTTCAGGTTTTTCACTTGCCAAGTCATGAAATTTCACAGGAACATACAAAGGTTCACTCTGATATGGAAAAAATAACAACTGAAGTTAAACCAAAAACATCACTTAAAATTTATGTAGGCAGTAATTAAATATAGGTATAATTATGAAAATATCATTCTCAAGAAGATTTATAAGACATAACTTTCTATAAATTGAATTTAAGGGTTTTTAAAAGCTGTTGATATGAAAAAAGAATGCAACTAAGCCATATAAATGCTAGTAAATCCAGTGACTCAACAATTTAATTTAATTTGGTAATCTGGTAGAAAAGTTGGCATTACGTATCACAGATTACAGATAAATCACTTTCTGCCTCTCATTTTCTACTCGATTGGTTGCTTTTCCTTGAACAAGATGCCTCTCTTTTTTGCCCAATTGTTTCCATCCCTTCACTTAAGAAATGACTTAAAATCTATCCTGTATCATAAAACTATTATATACTTCTTAGAAAGTAAACAAATAGAACTTAATTAGAACAAAAATGAGAGGGGCAGCTAGGTGGTACGGTAGAGAGAACAACAACCCTGGATTTAGAAGGAACCAAGTTCAAATCTAGCCTCAGACATGTCATTTACTAGCTGTGTGACCCTGGGCAAGTCACTTAATCCAAATGATCTCAAAAATAAAAAAAAAAGAGAAGGTAGCATCTTAATTATAAAACTTCCTTCCCTTATACAGGCAATCTATATTGATCTATTTTAAGTCCCAAACCATCAGGGCCTGACTCATTAGCAACCACTCCTGGCTGAAGGACAAGAATATTTTTCTTCCACTTTGCAAAGGCAATAACATACTCCTTACATGCACTTTCTTTTCCTCTCTATAGGGTCCCCTAAAAGGATTCCTTATTTTGAACTACATCTTGAAGAGAAAACTTTCAAGATACAACCCTTAAGAGAATTGTCAAAGACTATGAAATGCCTAAACACAATATGCTTTTATCTCTTCTCCACGATTCCACTCTACTACCCCATTTCTGATGCATAAGTCCAACAATTGCCAGATACATAAAAAAGTAACAAAAATAATTCTAAGGTAGTGCTAATTCATGTGTGGGGATTAGGAAAGCTTTTTGTAGATGTGACACCTGAGAGAGCTATGCTTTGAAGGAAGCTAGAACACAGAAGTGAGAATGTAGTACACACCAGACATGGGGAACCATCTGTACAAAGACGTGGAAGCAGAGAATGTAATGTCTCATATGGGAAATAGATAGCCAGCACACTGCCTACATGAAGACAAGAAACATGAAACAAAGCTGGAAAGGTAGATGGGAACCAGAATGTAAACTACTTTCAACCCCAAGCTGAGTAATTTATCAAAGAACTCCGAGTAAGAGATGGTAACATGGCCTGATCTTTATCTTAGCAATATATTCTTAGCCCGTTTTGAGAAAGAATTGAAGAGGGAAGAGAATGGAGGCAAGGTTATCAATTAAGAGAGTACTACAATATCCAGGTATGTCAAGGTTTCATGAGTAGAAAGAAAATAATAAAAGTGGCATTTATATATTGCTTTATGGTTTACAAAGTGCTTTACTTATGTTACCTCATTTGATCACCAAAACGATTGTGAGAGGTAGGTGCTGTTATTAGCTCCATTCGACAGCTGAGGAAACTGAGGCTGGAACAGGTTAAGTGATTTACCTAAGGTCATACAGTTAGGAAGTGTCTGAGGTAGGATTTAAACTCAAATCTTCCAAACTCCAAATTCAGCCATGTATTCACTGCTCTACCTGGATACCTCAGACAAATGAGAGTGGAGATAGGATGAAAAAGGCTAATATCTACTTCCTTCCTCTATCATTCTTTGTTTCTCTTTTCTTTCTCTTCTTTCTCCCTTTAGTACCATCTCTCCAACGATTTGTGGTTTTGGTGCCCAAAAGACGTGGCGCTGATGGCCACTGGGTGCTAGTCAATGAGAGTGGTCCCTGAATATTAACCAAAGAGTGTTTTTGTAACTTCTATACCTTTGGCTCTTCTCTTTGCTTACGTCTAGTTCACTGCTATACCGCTAGGTAGAGGTTACCAATCATATGAAAACCAAATAACTTAGATATTACTATATTCACCTCAATATTAAAATATTTCACAATGTAGTATAATCCACATAAATGAAAGATATGATTTTGGGAAAATATTCACTCTAAGGATTCCTTTCAGTTTTGACAAATGTATTATATATGACAGAATGGATGGTTTTTGGCTTTTTTGTAGCCTTTATATCAAGACTTCAAATAGAACAATTGAAGTGGAATTCGAGGCAAATTCATATTCATTAAATTTAAATTTTTCTACTCATTAGTAATTAACCATTTCAAAAAATCTTCACAACTTCGTTAATATTTTGTTAGCATTTAAGCAAATACCAAAGTAGGATTTTAAGTTATAGACCAATTCACTTAATAATAGCTCTAAATTCTGCAAATCAGGCAAAACTTACCAAAGAACTATTCATGGTATTATCTGTAGTACAAGCAGCAAAGTAACCTTCAGCATCTGCAAACTGAATAGAGGAAAATTAGCTTAAAATTCGATTAAAATCAATCACAATCAAAATCTACCATGAATTTACCAAGTACAGACGGTAAGCCTTCTCTTAATTCACCACTCTATGACAGCCAAGGAACATGTCAAAGTATCTTAAGAATTTTACCAATCTAAGACAATCACCTGGAATAAACAATAACATCATTACCAAATACTTCCTCTTCTTCTTCCACTATCTCACATAAACCGAAGAATACTATATTCTATTAGAATTTAAGTTTCTAGAAATTTTCATTGTTAAAAATGTTTGGAAAAAATATATTCTCAATGCTAGTCTAGGAAATTAAAGAACATTCCATATGTGAGATTCAAGTTCCAGACCTTCTAGGTAAATTCTAGTCATACAACATTTTGTTCATAAAAATAAAACTTTTATGTTATTATCAAATTCAAATGTTAATAGTAAGTATGCCAAAGGTGAGAAAAAAAGGGCCAAACCAATCTCTAATCAATGACACTAATTTTAACTCATATCTCCAAGACACAAAGGCTTTTCTGACAAAACGTGGAGAATTTTTCAAGATCCCTTCTGGAGAATCACACCAGTTAGAAATAACTATCCTATTCAAAATTAATGAAAATGGGTACGGGGGACCTAAAAAATCAGCATTGAGACTATTCGCTCTTATTAATTCAAAGTCACATTTTTCCCTATTTCGATTACATAAAGAAGGTACACTACTATGACAACTTCTAATTCTTTCTGTGCCATCATGGTGTTTATAATGCTCTTTTAATGTTAAATGGAAAATCCGGTTCACTGAATATCTGAAATTCAGTTTGTAATAGGCTATTTCCCCCCTAACATAAAATATTAATTTTGCAAACGAAATCAATTTCGTTTCTTTAAGATTGTGTCTCCCTGTCTGGATTAGGACACAACTACAGGGGGCTCCTCAAAGGCCCAAACCCACTACTGATGAGCACAGCAGCTTCTGCTGGTTCCATTTCCAGCCTAGGCTGGTCATCCTGCTGTAGGCTCACAATTTAATATCAAATATTGTGCAGAAATCCAATAGGATAGCCCACTGAAGTTCAGAACTTTGGAGCTCAAAAGATCTGCCAACCACAGCCTTAGAGTAGCAAGGATTCAAGGTGTATATGTGCCATCACACAAGGCTACACAAGTCAACTTCCAATTAGTTAAGTAGTTTACTACTTCCTGTAGCTACTGGTTGCTTTTCTGCTTCCTTTTTTCCCTCTCTCTACCTTTTTTTTTTTTTTGCTATTTTGCTAGACTTTAACAACTCTCAAAAATATAGGAAAAGGAAAAGAGATAAAAACTCAAATGTATCTATTTTGCTCATTATTAACATTTAATTAATAGTTTAGACATTATTAAAACTATTGGCTATAATCAGGAATCGTTGGGTTTTTTTACTTCTATGATTCCTCTACATGTCTAATACCATTGGCAATTAAGATGTGGCTGCCTTACAAAAATTTAAACATCTCCAAACTCTGATAAAATATATACTCTATCTCCTCTCCAAACACAGAAATTACAAAACTTACAAAAGCAGCATGTCTTCCACGAAATCCTCGTGTGCACTGTTGCCTCCATGGCTTCCAAATAATAAAGCCCAAGAGGTATAAAACAAACATTGATGTTTTTGCAAAGGTGCTGAAGAATGGTTTATTATATTGAGTAAAAACATACTGTGGGGAAAAAAAAGTTACAAAGATCACTATTAAATCACTGCATATTACTATTAATCTTTAATAAAACAAAATTAAAATTTTTTGACCATTTAAAGTTTTATTGGTGAATTAATGAAAAGAAATGCTAGGAAATCAATGAAAAGAAATGCTAGGGAAGGTGACCTAGCACTACCAGATCTCAAATTGTATTATAAAGCAGCAATCATCAAAACCACTTGGTACTGCCTAAGAAATAAAGGGGTAGCAGATCAGTGGGATAGACATAATAGTTAATGATTATAGCAGTCTACTGTTTGATAAACCCATGGACTCCAGCTTCTGGACTAAGAATTCACTGTTTGACAAAAACTGTTGAAAAATCTGGAAAACAGTGTGGCAGAAACTGGGAAGAGATCAATGCCTGACATTGTAAACTAGAATAAAGTCCAAATGGGTACACGATTTGGGTATAACAGCTGACACTATAATTAGGGAGGCAAGAGATAGTTTATTTGTCAGATTTATGGAGAATGGAGAAATTTAAGACCAAACAAGAGATAGAGAACATTATAAAATGCAAAATGGATAATTTTGATTACATTAAATTGAAAAATTTTTGCACAATGCCAATGCAACCAAGATTAGGCGGGAAACAGAAAAGTGGGAAAGAATTTTTACAACTAGTATCTGTGATAAAGGCCTCATTTCTAAAATATATAGAGAACTGAATCAAGTTTATAAGAACACAAGTCATTCTTCAGTTGATAAATAGTCAAAGGACATGAACAGGCAGTTTTCAGAGGAAGAGATTAAAGTTATAATCATATGAAAAAATGCTCTAATTCACTATTGATCAGAGAGATGCAAACCAAAACCACTCTGAGGTACCATAATCACACCTATCAGACTGGCTAACATTACAAAACAGGAAGATGATAAATGTTGGAGAAGATGTGGGAGAGTTGGAACACTAATTCATTATTGGTGGAGCTGTGAGCTGATCCAACCATTTTGGAGAGCAATTTGGAACTAT
Source organism: Potorous gilbertii (assembly GCA_028658325.1). Taxonomy (NCBI): domain Eukaryota; kingdom Metazoa; phylum Chordata; class Mammalia; order Diprotodontia; family Potoroidae; genus Potorous; species Potorous gilbertii. The sequence goes on from CM053771.1 coordinate 252,428,040, forward strand.
GCCCAAAGGGCTATCTATAAAAATGTGCATAATACCTTTTGACCCAGCGACAATGCTTCTAGGGCTGTAACCCAAAGAGATCATAAAAATGAGAAAAGAACCCACATGGACAAAAATATTTACAGCAGCTCTTTTTTGTGGTGGCCAAGAACTTGAAATTGAGGAGATGCCTGTCAATTGGGGAAATGGCTGAACAAGTTGTGGTATATGTAACAGAATAATAATATAGTGCTATAAGAAATGACGAACAGGCAGACTTCAGAAAAACCTGGGAAGACTTATATGAACTGATGCTGAGTAAAATGAGCAGGACCAGGAGAACATTATACATAATAATAGTCACAATGTGCAAGGACTGTTTCTAATTGACTTAGCCCTTCTCAGCAATGCAAGAACCTAAAAGACTTTTCAAAGGACTCGATGCAAAATGCCATCCACAACCAAATAAAAGAATTGTAGTGTCAGAATGCAGATCATTTTCTATTTTGTTATGTTTTGGTTCTTCTTATGGATTTCTCCCATTTGTTTTAATTCTTCTATGCAACATGACTAAGGTTAAAATGTGTTTAATAAGAATGGATATGTAGAACCCATATAAGATTGCATGCTAACGTGGGGAGGGAGAGGGAGAAAAATTTAAAACTTATGGAAGTGATTATTGAAAACTGAAAATAAATAAATTAATTATTTTTTTAAAAAGGGAAAAAAAAAGTTTCATTGGCTTATAGCCTTTTTGAAGTTAGGGTATTTATTCCTTAGTTGTGTACATGTGACTGCTCCCATCAATGTGAAGGTGTACAGTTACAATTTATTGGAAGATTAACATTTGCAGAAATAACTGTTTGACATATTATATCCATGATCATTTGGTTCATTGTCCTATTTATCTGCCTTTTTAAATTTCTGATAAGTTTTAAACTTCTATGTGGTTGCCAGTTCAGGCTAAGAAGCAACACAACTATATGTATGTAAACAAAAAACAAAAAAACCACCTGGGAGCACAAAAACAAAAATTAAAATACGTAAGAATTCAGATTCTGAAACATATTGAAAGATTTCTTTTCCATTAATTTAACCCACTTCAAGTAAACACTTACTGAGCAAATAAGTTCAAAGCACTAAGCTACCCATCAGTGAAACAAAGACAAAAATTAAACAATCTCTATCCTGAAGGGCCTTTTATTCTACTGGGGAGAATAAATGTAAAAAATGTATATATTTAAGTAAATACAAAGTAATGGAGGAGAAAAAGCCTAGTAACTGGGGGTCCTGGAGCTTCACCAAGGAAGAAGCACCTGAGCTGAGTCTTAAAGGATTTAGAAAGATGAAGCTGAGGAAGATGTCAATGTTAGGCATGGGTGATAGCTTCTGTGAAAACACAAAGGTAGGAAATGACAATGTCAAATTTAGGAAATAGTTTGTAGTACAACTGGGCTGGAAAATCGAAGACTCTAAATCCCAAGCTATAGAGTGTATATAAATGGGGAGGGGGGTCCCCTAAGATTTTTGAAGAGGTATGGCAAGATCCATGGCTTAGAAAAATTGTTTTATTAACTGTGTGAAGGATGGATTGCAGCAGGGAAAGACCAGAAACAGAAAGATCAATGAAATGCCTTTCACAATAATCCAGAGGAGAGGGAAGGCTGAAACAGGCAGGCAGTAGCTTATGTGGAGAAAAGTAGATGAGTGTAAGAGATGTTATGGAAGTGAAATCAACAGGAAATGGCAACTAACTGAACAGAAGGGATAAAGGAAAGGAAAGAATCTGGGAAGGCTCTTTTATTACATGTGACAGCTTTAATGACATAAAACTATTATTCTTAATTGGCTCCATATTATCAGAAAGTAAGCAAAACTGAGTGTTCTCTATATCTGGGGAGACCAAGTTCTAACTAAGGTTGAATGAAATTTTTTTACTAAATTTGACTACGTAACTAATATGAAAATTATTAAGATTAAAAAATATATATAACCTAAGGTTCTTATCCTTACTATCTTTAAAACAATTGTTTATTTTCCTGAATTCAGGTCCAGAACTCATGTTGTCTTACAAGCATTTAAGTCATAAAGGTTATCAGCTTCACCAGTGAAAACTACTTATTCTGGAAAAAAAATCACATTCCCTATCCTGACTCCCTGACTTCTTAACATAATCTAACCAAGGTCTAGGAAAGCATGGATGAAGCCAACTAACAAATTTATTAAATATCTATCATATTATAAGTGTGATATTATGTTTTGTTATTTAAATAATGATACTTATGTATACAAGTATATATAAGGGCCAAAATTGACTACATTAAGATCTAGTTGTTTCTAAAGGAAAAAACTCATCTTCATAAATTGTGTTATTAACCAAATAGGTTCAAATAGTAATTATACAAGCAGAGAAAAATAAGACTCCAAAGTTCTTAATGAGCTCGTTACCTGAGTGCAATACATAAACATTTACTAGAAAGAAAGCAGTTAATTACATAATGTATAGCATGTCATGATCTTTTCAGCATCACCATAAACAAACACATTAAGAAAATTGTGGGAGGAGACATATTAATGGATATATCATCTGCAAAGTTAAAACTCAGTATTATTTTGTTTAGTTATCTTTTTTTTTAAATCTTAACTTCTATTCATTGAATAAAAGCTGTTTTGTATCCTAGATATGTTATACTAAGAAAAACACATTCTGAGATATACTTACCAACATAATTTGTTGGTAATAATAACAAAAATTTGGAAAATCTATATTAACATTCCATATTTCTAGCTGAAAATAAGACCCATTCATATTACCTTCCCTAATTAAATGCAAAGAAACCAACTGAAACCAAACTTTCAGTTTAAACTTGGGCTAAAAATAATACCTCATCAAGAGAAAACTGAAAAAATTGCACAACAGTCCTAAGGTTAGCTAGTCCTTTTGTAAGTTTGCTTTTTTATTAGGTACATGAAGTTTTCTTAAAATAAAATTATCTTCTGAAAAGTTTTAATTACTTACTGAAGTAAGTTCTGAGGAAGCAACCCATATAACATCCACAAGGAGGAGAATAACAATTCCAAGAGCCATTCGCCTTCGCTGGGTAAAAGCACTGCTCTGGGAATTCATTCGGTTCATGATAAATACCCACACCATTTGCAGTCTATTAAAATAAATACAGACCGTATTAAAAGACATATGTGGAAAATAACCACATAAAAGTAAGCAATTTAGTAGAACAGAAATATTCGATATTTGTTACCTAATATAAATGCAAATTATTTCACAATCATGAAGCAAATAATGGGCCTTACACTAACCTCCCTTTAAAGGCCTTTTTCAGGTCTTGGAGAGAAAAGGTTGAAAGCTTTGCACAGCTGAGAATATTACAGGCTGAAGAATTCAAATCACCTATAAACAACAAAAACAAAAGCTGAGGCTTATTAAAGTAAAAACTTAAGACATAAAAAAACATTAACACTTCAAAATTTTAGCTTCCATCTAGAACCAGGGGGCAAAATAAATATTGAAAGAATCCACTGATCACCTCCTGAAAGACAGCCAAAAAAAGAAACTCCTAGGAATATTGTAGACAAATTCCAGAGTTCCCAAGTCAAGGAGAAAATATTGCAACCAGCTTGAAAGAAATAATTTGAATATGTGAAAATACAATTAGGATAATACAAGAGGGGACTGAAGAGCGTGGAATAGGATATTCCAGAAGTCAAAGGAACTAGGACTGAAACCAAGTATCACTTACTGAGAAAAACTGAATATAATACTTCAGGGGAAAAAGTGGTCTTTCAATGAAATAGAGGACTTTCAAGCATTCTTGATGAAAAGACCAGAGCTGGAAAGAAAATTTGACTTTCAAACACAAGAAAGAAGAGAAGCATGGAAAGGTAAACAGCAAAGAGAAATCATAAGGAACTTACTAAACTTGAACTGTTTACATTTGTACATGGAAAGGCAATATATGTAACTCTTGAAAAGTTTTTTTCAGCATCGGGTGGTTGGTGCGATCACAAGCATGCGCGCGCACACACACTCACTCTCTCTCACTCTCCCTTCCTCCCTCCTTCCCTCCCTCAGGTGTGAGTTGAATAGGATGAAATCATATCTTAAAAAAATGAAATTAAGGGGTGAGAGAGAAATATATTGGGAGGAGAGAGGGAGAAATGGAATGGGGCAAATTATCTCTCATAAAAGAGGCAAGAAAAGACTTTTCAGTGGAGGGAGAAAGGGGAGGTGAAAGAAAAAACATGAAGCTTACTCTCATCACATTCGACTCAAGGAAGGAATAAACACTCATTTTGGTATGAAAACCTATCTTACAATACAGGAAAGTGGGGGAGAAGGGGATAAGCAGGGTGGGGGGGGATGATGCAAGGGAGGGCAATGGGAGGAGGAAGCAATTAGAAGTCAACACTCTTGGGGAGGGACAAAGTCAAAAGAGAGAACAGAAGAAATGGGGGGCAGAATAGAATGCAGGGAAATATAGTTAGTCTTACACAACATAACCATTATGGAAGTCATTTGCAAAACTACACAGATATGGTCTATACTGAATTGCATGGCTTCCCAGTGGGGATAGATGGGGAGGGAAGAAGGAAGAGAAGTTGGAACTCAAAGTTTTAGGAACAACTGTTGTGTATTGTTCTTGCATACAACTAGGAAATAAGAAATACAGATAATGGGGTATAGAAATTTATCCTGCCCTACAGGACAAAAGAGAAGATGGGGAGAAGGGAAGGCAGATTGGTGATAGGGGTAATTAGAATGCTTGGCATTTTGGGGTGGGAGGAGGGAAGAAAATTTGGAACTCAAAATTTTGTGAAAATAAATGTTGAAAACTTAAATTAAAAATAAAAAAACCTTAGCTTCCACCATCACTTGAAGTTAGTGCTATTCAAAATTGACTACACACAAAAATAATGTAAGTTCTGTATGTCTCCTCTTCTTCAAATATACCTATGAGAAGATTTCAAAGATAAATAAAAAAGATCAATCAACAAATATTTATTTAAACATCAGTATTTGCCAGGCACTGTGCTAAACACTGGGAATATAAGAACATGGAATTCATCTAACTCCCTTTTCGTAAACTTTAAAGACAGTGGTTATAAATCAAGACTACCCTCAAAGATGAATAATTCACATAGAATAAAAAACACTGTCATAATGCACATAGGAGATTTTAATAAACATCTAAGGAACTGATTTATATGACCTAGTTGAATAACAATATGATCAATACCCTAGAATACATCTTCTCTGAGGTTACACATAATCCCAGAGTTAGTCAACAGTCGTTTATTAAATGCCTACTATGTGCTAGGCACTGTGCTCATTCATCACAGGAGATGAAAAGGCAAAATTCCCCCAAGAAACAAAACGTCTCCCATAGTCTAATGGGAGAGACTATGCAAACAACTATGTACAAACAAAATACATACAGGAAAAAACTGGAGATAATCAACAAAAAAGTGGGGCTCTAACATTGAAGGGTGATCAGAAAAGGTTTCTTACAGAAGGAATTAGCTGGGGTTTGAAGGAAGACAGGGAGGGAGGTCAGGAGTTGGAGACAGAAGGGACATAAGGCCTCAGACACTTGGGACCCTGGGCAAGTGGCTTTATCTGTAAAATGGAGATTAACAACAGCGCCTACAGCTACTGACAGAGTGAATCAAATACAGCACGTAAACTTGAGTTCAAATTCGATCTCAGGACAGAAGCCAGTCACTAGCTATGGGACTCTGGGAAAGTCACTCCACTTCTGACTGTCGGTTTCCTCCATGGTAAAATGAGGTTCCTAACAGCACCTACCTCCCGACATGTGGTAAGGGGTTAAACGAGGTAATAGAAGTAATTGTTGTTGCCACCTCGCGTTGGACTCGCTGTGACCCAGCAGGGGGTGGTCTAGGCAAAGGCACTGGAGCGGTTCAGCAGTCCTTTCTGCAGCCGATTAAAGCAAACAACGTATGGAGACTTGCTCGGGGTCACACTACTAACGACGGGGGCTGACTCCAGGCCCAGCACGCCGCCCACTGGGCCACCCAGCACCGCCTTCCTCGGCCCAACACTGGGAAACACGATAAAGGGCTCTCCTAAAAGCTTACGACGGCGCAGCTGGGAGAGGGTGTGAAGGGCAGCCTTTATAAGGTTTCGGTCACCGAGGCAGGGCACGGACGGCCGAGCCCGGACTCGGAATCTCAAGTTCAAGTGCGGCCTCGGACACTCATTAACTGGGTGAAATGGCAACAAGTCACTTGACAGCCGTCGCCTGGGAACCGCTCCTAAGGATCGGAGTATGTGTAAAGTGGGCAGCCTACCTGGAAGATCTACAGAGATCCCCCCGCATCGGGATCCGCTCGGCAACGCGGGGTTCCGGAGCCCCCACCCCACGGCTGCCAAGGTCGAGACCCCTCCCGCCCCGACCGGGCAGCCCCCAGCAAGCCTCCCCAACCGTGCCCCGACTTTGGCAATGCCCGAGGACACGAAAACCGAGCGAGGAGGGAACAGCTGCGGCAAAGAGCCCGGCCCGCGGCCGAGGCGGGGGGCGGCCCCGGGGACGCCCGGACGGAACGGGTCACGCACCGACCCCGGCTCCCGACGCGGGCCCGGCTGCGCAGGCCGGCGCCCCTCCCGCCCCTCCCCCGCCCAGGGTCCCTCCGTCCCTCCCCCGCCCAGGGTCCATTCCGCCCCAAAATGGGGGCGGGGGCGAGCTAAGGTGTGGTGGTTTTTTATTTCTTCTTTTAAAGCGGAGAGGAAAGCAACGAGCTGGGGAGGGAAGTGTAGGAAAGGAGGGAGGGAGGAGGACCGGAGCCGTCAGGGGCGCGGCGCCCACCCCCACCGCCCCCACCTGCGGGGCCGCCTCCCGGGTCCCCTCCCCCTCCCTACCTGGCCGTGCTGCGCCGCGATGGCGTCGTGGCGACACCATGAGCGGCCCCGGCCGGGCCGGGCCGCGCCCCCCCTCCGCCGCTGCCGCTCAGTCCGCGGTGGGGGACGTCCGCTGAAGGGGCTCACTGAGCCCGCGCGCTCGTCATCTCTCCCGACACAGGAGCGGGGAACGCAGGCCCCGCCAAAGCCTCTGGGCTCCCACGGGGAGAGCGTTCCCAGCAGCGTCTCTCCTCGGGAGCCCGGGAGGAGGGCGGGGGGAGGGGGAGCGGGGCCCAGGAGGGGGCGGGGAATGAGCGGCGATGGCGGCGGAGCTCCGGCTCCGGCCCCCGCCCCCTCCTGGGCCCCGCCCCCTCCTGGACACCCGCCCGCTGACGCCTCGCCGGCGTCACGGCGGCTTCTGCGCAGGCGCCAGGACTCGGCTGGGCCCCGCCTCCTCCGGGAGCGGTGTTAGGAGGTGGGGTGGCAGGGAGCCTTTAGGTTGGGGCTGGGGGAAAGTGTCGAAAGCTGACGACCCCAGAAAGGTGAGGACTAGGAACGAAGAGCTAGGTGTAAAGATTAAGCTATCTACGAAGGGATGACCCCCCCCCCAGCCCTAATAGCATTTTAATTCTGGATAGGTGGAAGTCACTAACCTTCATAAAGCCGCCGAACTGGTTGGGGAGCCGGGTGGGCACAGTGCCGGCCTGGAGTCAGGAACCCGAGTTCGAGTTCAGCCTCTGACATACGAGCTGCGTGACCCTGTTTGCCTCAGTTTCCTCAACCCTAAAATGATCTGGAGGAGGAAACGGCAAACCCTCCAGTGTCCCTGCCAAGAAAACCCAAATGGAGCGGAGAAGAGTTAGGACACGACTGGGCAGTTACAGAATGTGGAATGAAGGCTTCCAGTTTTTGCCAGCGTTGAAAGTGAGCCCAAAGCTTATAAAGGGTAACGACCTGGCTGATGTTGGCATGAAGGCGTTAGAACGGGAGTTTTTAAGTTCCACCGTGTCCCTTAAGTTGAGTCTTGGAACTTGAGTGGGGCAAAAAATTACATCTTTATTTAATCTAATTTTTAACTGAAATTTAGCATTTCCTTCGATTGTTTAAAATCTGAGTATACACATAGGTCAGCTTCCAGAGCTAAGAGCCGAATGCATTCGCATTCCAGATCCATTACCCTTCCAGCAGTGTACTATATAGCTTAAAGTAAAAAGGCTTGTCTTAGTTTATACTCTACTTTGGGTCAGCTGTTTAGGGAGGGTGTTCATGTAGCCAAAATCATATATTTAGCTGGAGTGGGTTGCATAGTTTCACTCTGCTTCATGGTCATGGGATACCTCTTCTTGGCTAACTGACTCTTACAAGTGCAGGCTGTCATGCTGTTAACAGGTCACAAGGGGTCTAGTCATAAAATCTGGAGAGATGAGTGAATACTTCACTACTTGGGGGTGGGGGCGTCTTATCCGCCCCCAGGCATTCTGGTAATGGTGCATCAGTTTAATAGGACACTGGTTTAAGAATGAAAAACAGATCCAGAGAGATGAAGTAATTTCCCCATTGTCACATAGCTGACAAGTGTTGGAACTGGGACTTGGGCCCAGGGCTCCTGATTCCACTGTGCCAAACTGACTGTAACTTTTTGGGGTACAGGAGAATGGCTTGAGGCCGTACCTGTCAGTCCACCAAAGGGATACTAATTTAATCAATTTCATTTTTCATACAGTGTCATCACACAAACATCTTTCCATATCCCAAGAATCTTCTTTGAATAGGAAAGAAAAAGAGCAGAGAATCTGAAACACAAGATCAAAGGACTGAGAACTGTAAGGCCCTGAAGATCATCTAGTTAGTTTTACAGATAAAGAAACAAAGGACCAGGCAAATGAAATTACTTGCTGAAGGTCATAAAGCCTGGTTAGTTGAGTGGATGGTTAGGTTGTCCTTCATTCTCATTTGTTAGAGTCAAGTTAAAGTGTGTCTCACTGTGTCTGATCTGACCAATATAGGCTAGGAATGCTCTACCACAGGTCGGCCACAAATTGTCCAGGTGCACTTTTGGGGTTAATTCTCTAAATTTGTACATCTTGCATTTCTTTTGAGTTACGTCAATTCTGCTTTGCTCATAGAACACAGGACCTTCTCTGATGAGGGCACACCATGCTGACCAGTCCTATTCCAAGTCACACAATCAATTCCAAAGTTCTATAGAGAGATCTTGAGAGTGTCCTTGTATTGCTTTTTCTGACCACCATGTGAACACTTACGCTATGTGAGTCTTTTAGGTATCTTACACGTGCCTTACAAACAATTTCATAGCACTTTCTCATAACACATAATCTTTGCGCTTTCCAGGAGCTTTATGTATACAAATGAAGACCCAAAGGCTTTTGTTTTAGTTCATTTTGAGAATGCATCCCTTAATATTCCAAGAAGTAAAATCTTGGCAAGTATTCTCATTCATTGTTGAAAAAATAAGACATGCAAAGGTCAAGTGACTTATGGAAAGCTGTTTAGTTTGGTTTCAGTTATCAAAATTACATGAGGACATAAAATGTTACACAATTTCAAAACATTTCAAAATCACACATTTGTGATTCAAAAATACCTCAGAGATTCTCTGGTTCAACCTCTAGCCAAATCCCAAATCCCAAATCCTCAAGTTTATCTTCTGCTAGAAATCTAGTAATAAAGAACACAGCTCAGCTCTGTCCCTCTCCCTATCTCCAAACCTCAATGAGGAGGCCTGCTTCTTTGAAACATTCCTAATTCTCAAGAAGTTCTTTATATTGAGATGAAATCCATTTCCCAGCTACTTCTACTCATTGGTCAAAGTTCTGTCTTCTGGAACCAAGCAGAATCATTTTAATTTCCACATTACAGTTTTTAATACATTTAAAGACTATTGTTCTATATGCTACTCCTTATCCTCAAGTCTTTTATTCTTCAACTCCCCCACTTCCTTCAACTAATCTTTGTAATGACGTGATAGTTCTTTCACTATCCCAGTCACTTCTTGTCTTGGCAGCTAGGTAGTGCAGTGGATAGAGCACCAGTGCAGGAGTCAAGAAGACCTAAGTTCAAATCTCACCTCAGACACTTGACACTGACTAGCTGTGTGACCTTAGGGCAAATAACTTTTAAAATCTTAAATAAAGAAAAACAATATTTTGAGAAGTTTGTTACTGTCAATGAAAAGTATTGACTTGTATCCTACAAAACATCTTATTTAATACTAAAAAGCCCTATACAGTAGACGATGATCCCAAGTAACCTGCTGCTATTAAAATGTCAGAAATAGTTCAATGGAAAAAGTATGGGGATGAAATTTGTAAAATTGTTTTATTGAATCGCTTTATTTCCAAAAGAATTTCTGAATTTAGTAATGACCAATTGTAGCAGATTATTACTAGGCTTAAGGGCAATCCAAAGTTTGCAATTTGCTTAGATGAAACCACTGATATTTCAACATGGCACAATTGTCACTTTATGTAAGATATGAAGGAAGAATTCATGAGGAATTATTTTTTGTTGCCCTTTGGGAAGGGCACTCAAGGGGGAAGATAGATAGATAGATATAGATATCTTAAAGTTAATGAATTTTTCACAAATAAAGGTTTACAGTGGAAATATTGTATTGGAGTCTGTCAGACAGTACTGGAGCAATGATGGACAAGAATGTTGGATTTGTAGCAAAAGTTAAAGCTGGTAGCAATAAACATATCACTTTTACTCACTGCATTACCATCGGGAGGCACTCATAACCAAAAAAATATATCACCTAGAGTTAAGCGTTGTGTTTCACGATACTATCAAAATCAGTAATTTCGCTAAAAGCTGTGCCCTTAACAGTGGTTTGTTTTCAAATCTTTGGAAAGATATGAACTTCAGTTACGAAAACTTATTACTGCATGCAGAAGTAAGGTAGCTCTCAAGAGGGTGAAATTTAAGCCAATTATTGAAACTGAAAGGTGAAGTTGTTATATTTTTGACTGAGCTGAAATCTAGTTTGAAGTAAGTGCTACAGATATTATCCCCATTAATGAGGGCAATAGAGAAGAGGAGAAGAAGCTGAAACTGAGAAATATTAAGTGATTTTTCTGGGGTCACACAGCTAGCAAATTGTCACAGGCAGAATTTGAGTTAAGGTCCTCCTGACTGCAAATCCAGTGTTCTCTACCCTATACCTTACCTCCCTGAATACCTATCCCTGACCTACATTATTTCCCTAACTTTGTTTTCTATAATTTCCTAAAAGATACCTTCTATTCCAGTCAGACTAACCACTTCACTGTCCTGCAAATATATTCAGAATATAACATAAGATCTAAATTCTTGGAAAATCACATAACTTCTCTAGGCCTCAGTTTCCTTTTATGTAAAGTGAGGGAGTTGGTTAGACTCATTGACACCTAAGGTTCTTTCTGGTTCTAAATCTATGATCCTATGATCTTATCAGTTTGAGTTCCCTCTATCTAGGCAGATTGCAAACTATCCATGCCTGTTTATGCAATGAGACTCAATATAGGTTTGTCATAGAGGGTTCACCTCGTGTGCTAAAAATCTTCATATACTCTTGACATTGCAAGGTTACCAGGAGATCACTTTTGTTGTCCACTTGTCAACCCTCTTCAGCTAACCAGTCCATATTCTCTTCCTCTGGTACAATTCCTTAACGATGTCCTTTAGTCTTACCTTTCTTCAGAGTTCCTCACTGAGTGTCTACCTCAGCCTGTTCACATCCACCAAGGGCATCTCCATTGTCCTATGAATGATGCTTATTTTTGATTCTTCAGAAACAGGTATATCCTATGTCTTATTGTCAAATATGTCCTGGGAAAAACTACCTTTATTCATACTACTCCTGTAGCCTGTAATGCATTAAATATCCCTACTTATCTAAATCATGCCTTCTTTCAAATTACATCCTAAGTGCTGCTTTCTCCCAGAACTTCTTCCAACATGAATTTCTGGGTTGGAAGACTATGCAAGAGGTAAATGGATAGGAGTAATCACATTAGAGAAAGATGGGGTACTCAGCAGCTGAGCAATTATTTTTTTTATTTTTAATTTAATTATTTTTAGCAATTACATCTTGCCTATTATTTTCAAAATATTATGTTATGCACTGAAAAAGATAACAGGATGCTGTCTAGTTGGGAAAATTACAGAAATTCATGAAAACAAATGACAATGAAATTTTAATAACAGTTCAAGATAATAAAAAAGGTTTACATTTGACAAATTACCAGATGAATTTTATGACTACTTGCCTCCTTAGTTCATAGATAAATGAGATTCTAGATTGTGATGGTCATGAATGGTTATAGAAGAACTAAAATATTTATCTAGCTCTAGATGATTAAATTTAGATAGATAGAGATGAAGTGAGGTAGGCATTCCAAAAGGATGAAACATCATGAGCAAAAGCACAAAGGCAGGAAAGGGTTGTAAGGCATTTGGTGTATGACAGTAATTGAATCAGGTTTGTGTAAGAGAATAATGATGGGGAAAGAGGAATGAGGTTGCTATACTAAAAGAGGCTTTGAATATAAGGCAAAGTAATTTAGTTTTTATTTTATAAACCAATGATAGGGAGCCACCGAAGTCCTTTTTTGAGTAAGAGAATTAACAAGAACAATCAACAAATATTTTCTGAGTGTTTATCACATGCATCATTTTGTGCTTGGTGCATAGGGCATATAAAAGAGGAATAACATATATAACATGGCATCTGCTTTCAAGGACATCATTACTATGTTAAGGAAATAATATTAATACATTTGAAAAATTTAGAAATACTCAGTTTCTAAGTTTTATACCACTGAGTAAGGGTACTACTATGTTTACCCTCAGTTTCCCACACAGTGCTAAAGCTACGGTCACTGTCATTTATCATCTGGTTGGGGGGGTAAGATGAAGAAATAGATGGTCATGCAGATAATCAACACTACAGGATTTTAGGAAAAGGAGAAATCATTGACTGGTACTAGTTGGAGAATGGGAATAGGGATGGAGAAGATTTGAGAAAAGGTGGTAGAGGAAAATAAAGAGCTCACTTAACGTCCTAGGAAGGTTTTTTTTTCTCCTACAAGAGATGAAAAATACTAGTGTCTTTTTGACTTAAACTCCTGACGTATGTAGACCTGACTTTTCTAAAATAGCTAGACTTTGAGTTATTAAAAATTGGGCATATAATTTGGCCAGGTAAGGTTTTTTTTAAAGGCAAACAGCAAAACTTTGATAACATTCAGACTGCTATTTCAACTTTGAGAGATCTTTTTGTTATTTTTAGGATGAATTGTAACAGCAATTGGAGTAAGACATAAAGCAAAGACTTGCAAACTGTGGCACTGGTGGATGCAGAGAAGATAAAGCAAAGATAAGCCCTATCTTGGAAGGCTTACAGCTTCAATGTCTTCTCTAAGCCAGGAGGCAGCCTCATTAATGTTATTTTTAAAAGAGCTGTCATGAGTGAAACAATGTGTTTGTTTTTAGACTACTAAAGATAATGAATTTGTGGAAGAAATTTACAAATTAGGAAAATAGAAAAAAATAGTTGGAGTACAACTTTACCTACCAGTAAATGCTATTGAAATGGCTAATTAATATTTTCAGCAAAAACTAAGGAAGTTGTTTTCTATATCAAGAAATTAGATCATTTTTCATTTGATTTCACAAAATCATGGAATCTTAAAGTTGGAAGAGATCTGGAGTCCATCTAGTCTAACCTGTCCCTGAATAAGAATCACCTGTACAGCAACCCAAACAAGTTATTACTATTTATTTAAAAGATGCGAGAGTTATTATCAGTGAAACTAGGATTTTTTTCCCTGTCAATGAAAATAAAGGAAGACAATGTCCATTTTATATGGCTTTATATAACTATAATTGTTAGGGAGATCATCAGTGTTCAGAATTTGTATGTGCTTATGTAATGGGGTACTGGCCAACGTGGTGGGAGTATTGTCCCACTACTTACATTTCCTAGCTTTTTGACCATAGCCAAATTACAACCTCTGTATGCTGCAAGCAACTCGTTAGGACATGTCTATTGAATGTGCGTTGGTAAAGGGAGCTCCCAAATTGTATAGATTCCTTGCATATGTGCATATATATAAATATATACTATATATATATATATATATATTATATGTGACATATGTGTACACACATGAAAAGACTACAAGCCAAGACCAAAGTGGAGGTTTGTTGGTGCATGATTTTCTGTTTGCAGATGATTGTTCACTCAGTTCAACCTCCGAAGCTGAGATGCAACAAAGTATGGATCAGTTTTTTGCTGCCTATGCTAATTTTGGCCACCACAACACCATCCATATTTGGAATCATTGGTTACAGAAAATGGAGGGCTTTGAATGCTGTGGATAAGTTCCCTTACCTTGGCAGTGTACTTTCCAGGGATGTACACGTTGGTAATGAGGTTGACACATGAATTACCAGAGCTAGCTCAGTGTTTGGGAGCTCTGAAGGAAAGCGTGGGAGTCAAGAGGTATTAGATTAACCACCAAACTGAAGATCTACAGAGTCGTTGTGCTGACCTCATTGTTGTATGTCTGTGAAACCTGGACAGACTACCAGTGACATACCAAGAAACTGAATCACTTCCATTTGAACTGTCTTAGAAAGATTCTGAAGATCACATGGCAGAAAGAATAAGGTACCAGACAATGAGGTTCATTCTTGAACTAAACTTTCAAGCATTCAAATTCTGCTTCAGAGAGCACAACTCCAATGGTCTGGTGACATTGTTTGAATGCAAAATGTACACTTGCCAAAAAAGATTATGTTATGGAGAACTCACACAGGGTAAAAGTTCACATGGTGAGAAGAAGTGATACAAGGACACTCAAGGTCTCTCTTAAGAACTTTGGAATTGATTGTGTGATATGGGAGACACTGGCACAAGACCATTCAGCATGGCGTATCTGCATCAGAGAGGGTGCTATGTTCTATGAGCAAAGCAGAATTAAAACAGCTCATAGGAAACATAGGATGCACAAATTTAGAGAATCCACCCCATATGTCCGCTAGGACAGTTTGTACTTGACCTGTGATAGAGCATTCTGAGCTCATATTAATTTGATCAGCCACAGTTGGACACACTGAAATTTTACTCTCGTCATTAATCATTAGTGATGTCATTTTGGTCCTCTTCAATATTGAAGGATAACAACCAACCATGTACACACAAATATGGAGTGTAATTAGTAGGTAAAGTGATACAGAAGTAATAGAGGCCCTCTCTTCAAGATTGAGAGACAAATCTATTGCAACTTATAATGTTAAAGGAATTTGAAGATCTTCCCTGCCCCTTAATAGGTCCATGTGACCTGCTTTGACCTTTGGTCCAGTCTATAGCTTGAGTCACATGGAATCCATGGTCAGAGGAGCTTGCCGAATGGGTAGAACAGGAAGGAGACAGCCAGAAGAAAGTCTGGGGCAGATCTGGGAGAAAGCAAGGCAGAGCTGAAGCAGAGCTGCTAGCTTGACTGAAAGAGGGTGGAATTTTGCCTAGGGGAGCTTTTTGTAGGGAGGCCTAACGAAGGGAAGGCTTGGGGATGATGGTGCTCCTCAATCGTTATGTGTACAAACTTCATTGTTATCATGGTGGAATTGGCTTTCTGGTATCTAAATAAATATTTTGATTTCCTTTTTGAGGAAGAGAG
This sequence comes from Potorous gilbertii, assembly GCA_028658325.1. Lineage (NCBI taxonomy): Eukaryota > Metazoa > Chordata > Mammalia > Diprotodontia > Potoroidae > Potorous > Potorous gilbertii. The sequence continues at coordinate 252,443,580 of CM053771.1, forward strand.
TTTATATTTTGCAAATTTACCCTAGAAATACGCATCCATGGTGGCTGCTGTGGGTGTTGAATTGGTGTTATACTACTTCAGGGGAACCTGAATATTACCACAGGTTGAGGCAAAAGTGGTATGGAGTATTTTCTAATGTAAATTCTCCAATACAGGTACTTTGGAGAGTGATAGTAGGATAGGAAACCATCATTAGGGATATATTAGAAAAGGTGAGATTCTCATGTAAATACCAACAAAAAAATCCAAAAAGGGAATACATCTAGTACACAAAGTAGTATACCTTCATCCCAGTTAGGTCATAAATTTATTGTGCTACATTCAGGGTCTTTTGGTTTACTTTAGGTTATTAACCTTTTTTGTTTGTCAGCTTGAGCTGGGGTGAGAATGCCATTACAAAATATTTATTTCTACTTCTTACATCTTTACCCAAACTTCATTCCAAGATCCTAACTATGCAATACAGATTATGGTTACTTAATCATTTTTAGTCATGTCCAACTCTTTGTGAACCCATTCAAGATTTTCTTGGCAAAGATACTGGAATGGTTTGCCATTTCCTTCTCCAGCTCATTTTACAGATGAGGAACTAAGGCAAATAGGTGACTTGCCCAAGGTCACACAGCTAGTAAGTGAGGCCAGATTTGAACACAGAAACATGAGTCTTCCTGACTCCAGGCCTAGCAGTTCACCACCTAGCTCCTGATTTTCTTTATAAAAGCATTGCAGTACCAAAGTAGTATTCACAGAGCCTACAATAGCCATGAATATGCTGGTGAAATTCTGAATCACAAAATATAACAGACTCCCCACATGGAAGACAGAACCAAAACATTTATTCAGACACCAGAAAGTCAAATCCATCATAGAAACAAAGAAATCTATACATAATAACAATGCAGAGGGCAACATCATTCCCAAGCCTTCCCTCTATTAGGCTTCCCACAAACCAGCTCCCTTAAACAAATCACAAACAAGCTCTCTTATTCATGCTAACCAGGTGCCTTTCCCAGGTCTGACTGCTCTCAATCACTTCCTCTCAGTTCTACTCTACCCTTCCTTTTCCTGCAAGTTCAGTAAGCTCTTCCCACCACCTGTGGCTTAGACTTCTATGTGATTTAAGAAAGTCACACGGGCCTATTAATGAATGTGAAAGATCTCCCAATTTAAATTACCATTACAAGGGTGTCCCTAAAGTCTCAGCAATTGTCTTTTCCTTTGTACTGCTGTATCAGTAATTGACTTTTCCTTACTTAGGCTTCTTCCCCTCATGGGGAGCAAGCTAAAGTCAAAAAAAAAAGAGAGAGAGAGAGAGAGAAAGGCCTTTCAAGTAGTTACTCAATCAATGAAAATTACTTCCTTCCCAATTTGGTGTCACAAGGAAATTACCTCAGAGGAGCCACTTAGATTATCTCATCAACCATGATCAGTACCAGAACAGCAATGACCAACAGCCACAACAGCTGAGTGGTTTTCATTTTTGGTTTCTTGAAATACAGATCTGAAAAGACAGACTTTTAAAAGTCCATTGTGCTTTAGCACAAATCACTCTGACTTTCATTGAATGGCCAATAATAGCCCTGCCCTAGCTTCTCTGGCTCGTTGTTTGGGTTTTGATGGCTTTGAGTGTAAATAACAAATGTTTTTAGTTCTAGCCAGAAACTTAATAGGTCTCCCCTTCCTAGACTGATATTTTTTTCTGATGATAAATTGAGCCATCTTTTGTCCCAACTCTTACTCAGCCCCAGTCATTGAATGGGCATGCCCTCGGACAAACTGAGACCTTGGAAAGACCTTTGTCTTGCCACTGGACTTGGATGACTTTGGAGGAGAGAGGGGCTGAAGACTTTGTGCAGCTCTGCCCCATTCATAGTGAAGTGGACATTATTCCTCCCTGGGCCCCTAGGTTGAGAGGTATCTGTTAGGTTGCTGGGCAGGGTTGGATAACCTGCCTAGTAACAGGTTTTTGTTGGGCCCCTGTCAAAATGTTATTCCCCTTTGGGTTGTGAAAAATCTGATGAATTGTTAAGTCATTTTTTGTTTAATCCCTTTGCATGGTAACCACCTGTGCCCCACTAATGTTAGACCCCTTTTGCCAGGCAACTATCTTCTGCTGAGCACCCCCCACTTCCTGACAACTACTTTTTGTTGAATGACAACCAGTCTTTGATTGGGTCTCTCTCCTGGCACCTCTTCTCTGTTGGGGTCCTCTGCCTAACAGTACACTGACAACCCCTTCTGTTTTGGGGGCTCTTGCCTAACAACAAGCCCCAACCCCGCCCCCCACCCCGCTCTGTCAGAACTCTGTTTGTTATGGAAACTGCAAGGCTGTACCGAATAGCGCCGAAATGCTTAAAATGCACACACCTACCTCAGTTCGGGGCTGTCTCCTCTGGGTTTTCCCATGAGGCAGCTAATAAATGATGCTCTCGAAATTCCTAATTGACTTTTGCCTATGAATTATTCTCGGTCTGTCCATTTCAATATCCAGTTCACATGCAAGTTAACATCACTTTCCTGGTATCACTGGTCTTCTTGGGAAAATTAAGGACAAACAACAACAAGCAATAGTGGCCATTGGTCTCAGAGATGAACAGTAGGATATCAACATGTCCCCCAAAATGAAGGCTGAACTTTTAACTCTGAGTCTTGACTCAGAGCCCTTCTTTCTGATGTCAGTTTCCCAGAAATCCTCACAAAACTCTATACAGAAATCTCAGTTCCAAAGGTTATTAGCTGATATACATAAATCTTGAACCATAAAAATTATTTTCATACAGGTCAATGTTTCAGCAACCAAGACAAGGGCTCCCAGTCAATTGATCTCTGTTGACTAGTTTCAAGACCAGCCAGGTGACATAGCATACTCCTTTTTGATGCATTCACATTTTCATGGAGGAGAAAATATCTAAGTTTCTGTCTCCTGGTCTGATATTCTCAGAATCTCCTTTCACTGCCCTTTCCATATATCACCACAGATACTGAGTTACAACATTGTCAGGATCCCCATACCAAGACCATTCCTCTCTTTTTATTCTTCTCTTTCTACTATCAGGAAACACCCTGTTTTTGAGAGCTAAAGTCCAGCAAGCAAGCTGTGCCCTGAGCTTGGCATAACAACAATCCTTTGCTCTCATCCTCTGTATGACCTCAGTCACAACAAAATCCCAGAATTATTTCATACCATCCCCACGGTGGGTCTCTGAGCTCAGACAAGCACCTATAGTACCCGTGTTTCATGACCGTGTACCTGGTCATGAAATCCTGCTGTGAATCAAACTTGTCTCGTTGCCATTACCCCTTATTGTCAGGGTTACCACTCACTGCATAGTCATCGGCATACATATTGAGATTTGCCCACACTAACAAGAGTCTCCTACTAAAGGGGGCCTTGGTACATGTGTCTAGTTTCCCTTTTCCAATGGAATAAAGAAAACTTTTTGCTTATGACCACTGTTAACTCTTTTGTTTTATTTTATTTTATAGAGTTAACTGTGGTTTTGATAACTTATGTGAGCTTCCTGGTTTGTTTGGTTTTTTTAGAATTAACAGCTGTTGCAGAGCTGCTATGGCTTTTTGGTCATTTGTTCAGGGTTGACAGTCAGAATTGGTAATTAATTATATGGCTTTTGGAGGACTCACCAAGAAAGATCACAATTGACAGTGGGAAACAGGATGGCAATCACACTTTAATTTAACACAGAGAAAAGTGACAAAAAAAAGAAGTGGTACAGAGGCAGACAGTGGTATGGGGACCAGGGAATGGGATAGTGAAGGAAGAAAACAGTAAAGGTAAAAGGATGGGAGGAGGATGAGGCAGAGAATATCATTTACATAACCATGGATTCCAGTTGAAAGCACTAGGTATCATGGATCCAAAGGAGAGGGAAGGATGCTGGGGGCAAGAGTTTGAAGTGTCATTTTTATTAGGTTGTTTGGGAAAACAGACCAACTCCTATCTCTGCCACTTTGGAATTAATTTGCTAACATATCCAAAACATCTCAGAGTTACCTGTAAAACTTCAAAGTCATCACCCCAAAGTTATCAACACCTTTTTGATGCTCTATAATTCTGGAGCTGCAGAAGTGTGAATTCTTTTATATATCACAGGCCAGAAATCTTGACAAGCAGTGCCTAGATGGTTTCCCTTGATTCAGTGCACATACCAGGATGTGAGTTTTAGTGAATATATGATATAATTTATAAATTATGCTCATTTGATCTTTGGAAGAGTTTGTACATGACCTCCAGGTTCCCTTGTGCAATGTTATTTCCTACTAAAACTTAATATACTGACCAGAATATACTGACCAGAACAAGATCCATTTTAACACAATTTAACCTGTCAATATTCTCTTATCCCATCCTCCCATTCTCCCATTTCTCCAATGATTAAGTAGATCTTGTAAACTAATAAACTGATGTAAAATTGTTAAACTCAGTCATTTCTTCCTCATAAATTGTCAATCAGTATTTTAAACTTCGATTGAAATACAGTTTCCTATTTGCTACATGAGGCATGCCTTACTCTTATGTGTTCACTTCCAGGAGAATCATTAATAGGTATAGTTCAACCAGCAAGAAAACAATAGCAATGCTGATTGAATTAGTCCAAGTTAGGCATTATGCTGTAGGACCTACTAAACAGTAACCTAAACCTAATGCTCTCCCATCAATATCCACACCTCAGCAATGGATGCCAGTAAAAATGGGCAGAAAAATAATAAATAGACCCTTCTTAAATAAAACCACTGAGTAGCATTACAAATTCATCAAGTGGTACAGCTATTAATTTATGGCTATATACTAATACAAATTGTATAAATATCAATTATATAAATATAAACTGTAATTTAAAGTTCATGGTTATCTGTGATGCTTTGAGATTTTAGTAGCTTTTTTATGATAGAACGGAAAGAGCTTATTTGTAGAACTACCAGAGTCCATCATAAGAAAATTCTATTTGCTTTAAGGTTTTAGTTTAGTTTTTTGCTTGAAGGCTAAAGTAACTTCTATTTACTGGAGCTAGAGTAAGAAATTCGATGATATAACTTGGCTTTATGAAGCATGAGAGAGTAGGCCTTTATTTTTAGTTTAATTGAGAACTATTACAGTGCTAAAGAAATTAGTGTTATGGTTAAAGCCACAGGAAGAAGAGACAACTTTTTATTGACTGACAAGTAGAAGTTTTAACATAGTAAATCCAGTGAAAATTATTTCCAAATAAACTAAGGCCCAAAATGATTCTTTTCTTACTCTGAATTCTTTAGTAGTTAAGAGTTCATGTTTATATGAAGAAAGAATAGCTTATTTTGACACTATCAACACTTTGTCCTTTCTCCAAGCCTAGCTAAGTGATACTCCCTTAGGCATGATTTAGGTGGACCCATGTATTGACCCATGATGGGAACTGAAAAGAATGTTTATATCCTAACTCAAAGAGTAAACCTAACTCAAAGAATGGTAGCTGAAAGAAATGAAAAGGAGTTCAAACAATATTCAATACCTAAAAACTTTTCAGGTTAGCTATGACCAAAGGTTTGAATCACAAAAGAGCTGAAATAGATACTGTGAATAAAAGCTAACAGAGCATGGTATCTCCCCCTATCTCTGCAATCTACATTGTAATTGTAATTCAAAGGACCAAGGATGGCAATTATAGAAACTCAAGAGAGCAATTCAGCAGAGATATAAACAAATGGCAGAGCAGCAATGGGAGGAAAAAACAGTTTAAGTTTCAATGACATTATATGAACATCAGATTCTGCAATTCTTCAAGGCAGTAAAGAGCTAGATAGGAGAAATGTGAGACACAGAGATGTTCCAGTGTGAATGCTACCCTAGCAACATGAGCTACCATGGCTACTTTCTATTCTTGGCCAGACCACGCATGTACTCTATATGTCTGACCTCTTCATATAAGTTCCCTTACACTATGTATGTTCCTGCTTCCATTAGTGGTATGGTGGTCTGTAGGAGAATTTACCCCATGTGCAAATGGTTGTTTATTTTGCTATTCCATTTAATTATCTTTTGCTTTGAACTGAGTCCCCTGGCTGGTTAAAGAAATATTAGTGATGGTTCATGAGCTATGGTTTGAATAGATATTGATCCCGATACACATACATAAACAAATTGGCATGTACATATGAATATTATGAGCTGCAAAGCAGTACATGTGTAAATATCTACATGGAGGTATTCGTACATGTACCGCTTTACGGTTTGCCATTTACAAAATGCTTTCCCCTACAATAATAAACACTCCTGCAATAGTCCAAGCATTATTATCTTTCTTATTTCTTACAAATAAGATAAATAATAACTTAGGAAGGTTAAGTAACTTGTCCAAGATCCCACAACAAATCAGCATCACAGCCAGGGTTTGTTCTGATTCCCAACCTAGTGCTTTTTCACATTTATACCTCATCATACCTCAAATCTACACACATTATTTCACACTTGTTTGTATGTTGTCTTGGAATTGTTTTCTGATTGTTTGATGTAGGTGATTCTTGTCCTCTCAATTAGATTTTAAGTTAGGACCTGTGTTTTCTATATCTTTATTATTTGTTGTTATTCAGATCAAACATAGCGATGGGAATGCAGCAAGCATCTTATAAATGCTTGTTGAATTGAATGAGTTGATCAGACAAGAGAAGACCAAGACTTGAATAAAAGGTTGCAAGTGTCAGGCTGAAAAGGAAGAGAGAGATGGGAGATTTTATAGAAACTGTATTAAACCTTGGCAATAGACTACATGTACAGAACAAAGAACATTGACAATTCAACAAATTCCGGAAATGGAAATTACACCTTTGCCATCTGTTACAAACATGACTGCTTACCTGGATACATTAAGGCACATGTGTTTGAGATGGAATTTTGCCAATTAGCCAACATATGCCAAAGGTATATTTGGATGATAGCCCACAAAGATTTGGGTATATAAAATATCTCCCACTCTGTGCCAGCTAAAGGTGAACGGCCTGGTCCTTATTTCCTATACTGTTAGGGAAGGAAGGAACTTTTAATCTCTCTTCTTTTTTTCCTTTTTAATTTCTTGATTATTCAACAAGAATTTGTTTATGTGTCAGGTATTATGCTAGACTCTGGAAATATAAATACAAAGAATGAAATAATATCTACTTGTAGTAAGCTTACACTAATGGAAAAGACAACAAGAACATATTAAAAACATATCAGGCATAAATATGAAATATATGTGTTTATACACACATGTATATACATATATATGTTAAATACATAATAGTTTGGGAAGGAGGACATTAGCAGGTGAGGGGATCAAGAAGAGCTTCATGCAGAGATAGAGTTTGAACTGTATCTTAAAGAGACTATATGAGATGGAAGTAATGAGGGAGTGTATTTCAGGTAGGAGGGATGGCCAGTGCAAAGCATGGAGTATCATGAGTGAGGAGCAGATAGAAAGCCAGTTTGGATCACAGAGTACTGGGGGAGGGGGGAGGAAGCAATATCTAATGAGGTCAGGTAGTGTAGGAGTTTCTACTTTGTCCTAGAGGCAATAGAAAGTCATTAGTAGTTGCTGAGGAGAGTCTCATAGCCAGATTTGTACTAGAGAGACTTGAGCTAGGAAGATGAGTTAGGAGACTGTTGCAAAAAAATCTAAGCCAGGGATATTGAGGGACTGAATTGAGTAGCCCTGTAAGTGAAAAAAAGGAGCCAGATGTGAGAGCTGTTTGAAGGAAATTGTTTGAAGGCAAGATTTGGCTGTAAGACAGAAGGAGATTCTAAGATATGCTGAGATTATGAATTTGAGACTCTGGACAATGATGGTGCCATAGACAGAAATGGAAGTTTGGAAGCTTTGAGGGGAAGGGTAACAAATTCGGTTTCAGACAAAACTCAAAGTGGTGGCATGATGAGGGAAAGGAAGAATAGCAATGGTCATTCAAAAAAAATATTTTCCTCATCATAACTTAATTCAAAGCAGGAAGACTATTGTATACTAAATCCAGCCTCACTTCCCATGGACTAGTGATATATACATAAATTTTCCTGTTGGTTTTCTCATATTCATCAGATTTCTGCTTACCCTGGGTCTCTGTCAGACTCCTCCTTTTCTATACTTTGGAACACATCCGTATGACAGTAACCAGTGTGTACTTTCACTGACTTCCTCATGGTTCCCTCATTGAAAATGGCCATTTCTTCTCTGTCTCTACTTTATACCTTGAAAGTTTTTGATTCCTGACTATGAGCTCATTTTGTTGTGCTAATAGACCTGAAACAGTCTGGAATTGTGCTTCGGGGTTGTTTTTATTCAGTAGTGTCCAACTCTCCATGACCCCATTTTGGGATTTTCTTGGCAAAGATACCGGAATGGTTTGCTATTTCCTTCTCCTGCTCATTTTACAGATGAGGAATGAGGAAACAGGGTTTAAGTGACTTGCCTAGGGTTACACTGCTAGTAAGCATGGGAGGCTGGACTTGAACTCATGAAGATGAGTCTTCCTGATTCCAAGCCCAGTGATCTATTTACTATGATGTTTTGAAGTACTCTTGGAATTATCAAGAGTTTCTATATTTCCAAGCCCTGGAACCCTGCATTTCTCTATATTATGTTTACCCTCTTGTGCTGGTGTAGAATTAAAATTACAAAGTCAGAACTGTTGAGCCACTGTTTGCACACATTCACCAGTTGCCTTTGTCCCTTCTCAAGATTCAGGAGTGGCACTAAAAAGGTGACAAGATGCTCATCTTAGCACAATAACTGGAAGGAGATCTACTATCAGCTCAAAAATGCTTTCCAAACTGTCTTCATCCAGGGGTTCATCAAAAGGTTTCCCAAAAGCAAGTAGGGCTCAGTTTACTCTATCATTAAGCCAGTAAATAGAATGCCAAATCTCTGATCTCTATGACCTTCTCATAACTACCTCCCCACACCTGAATATCTATTTGGAAATCACTACAGAGATCAGCTGGGCTAGAAATCAGCTGGCTGAGGTTCTAACCTAGACTCTGCCAGAAATTAATTTTATGACTTCATGGTCCTCAGTTTCTTCATCTGGAACATGAGGAAGTTGATCACCACTCCCTTCCAATCCTAAAACTATTTTTCTATAATTGCTTTCTGTTCCCTTTATATCTACTTTAAGTTATATCTGCACAACTTTTCAGTGTCATTTCCTTAATCAATCCTATATAATGGCAAACATTTTTGCAATGACCATTTCAGATTCTGAACCTATGCAGTAACAGAGTAAGAGACAAAAGTATTTGAGAACTTGGATTCATAGATTGCGATATTTCATTCCGTTGTTCCTCCTCACACATGCCCTGATAGTCAATGGTTAGGCAGAACCTGGGATTGTAGGTTCAAAGAAAATTTCCCTTATCATAACTTAATTGCATGCAAGAAGATTATTTTACATCAAATCTAGCCTCATTTAAATGGACTGGTGAAGAAGTTGTCTTGATGGTTTTCTCATACTCATCAGGTTTCTCCCTACCCTGGGTCTCTTTCAGACTCCTCCTTCCCTATACTTTGGAACAAATCCATATGACAATAACCAGTATGGCCTTTCGCAAGCTCAGGGATTATATGAATAAACAGGTTATATGCCCCACCCATCCTGCTGCTTGTTTTCCTACTCTGATCACCAGCTAGCAATTCTTATTTTCCTTTTTCTTAACTCCCTTCCCAATGTTTATCTCTGCCCCCATCCTTCAACCTTTTTTCCCTGTCATCCCCTGACCCAGTATCCTGTTTGAGCCTGCCTGCTGACTATTATGCATCAGGATACTGGAGATTGAGGTCACTGTCTTCCTCTCTCTCTCTCTCTCTCTCTCTCTCTCTGATTGTTCTTCTGCACTAGTCACACTACTCAACATTATCTAAAAAAATACTCCTAAACTCCAACTAATGGGTTGTTTGAAAAAAAAAACCCTCAGCAGCTAATATGGATACAAAGAGTTTTCTGAAATCCATGCTCCTCAGCCTGATATTCCACAACCAGATCCGACCTTCTAGCCTATGTTAATCTTCTACTGCTTTCCATTATGAAGCTAACACTCCAGCAAGATTAATGTGTTCTCTCTCCTCTGAATATCCCACACTTACTTTTTTTCCCACCTTTACTTAAGTAATTCCCCCTCCTGGGGTGTCCTCTCTCCTCCTTTCACTCATCCAATCTCTCATCCTTTAACTAGGTCAAGGCCCATCTATTCTGTGATACCATCCCCAACAACTTTAACCGACGTTGGTCTCGTTCTTCTTTGAACTTCTATTGAATCTATTATGTGTGCACTAATTTTAGTTTTTGGTTTCTTCCCATCTGGTACTGTTAGTTAATTGTCACATTGCATACTCTTAGAAAATTGTCACAGTCTAAGCCATTTCTCATCAGCTGGCTTAGAAACTTCAAGTAGAGAGATCAATTTTTATACTTTCCTTTTATCTATTGAAGAGTACTACACAGGGTTAGGCACACAACAGTGACTCAAACACTTGTTAAGTGTAACAGAACTAATCTGAATTTAATTGAATTGGAAAAACCCAAAATACATGTAGATAAAGCAGCTTTGTAATTGATGGAAAAGTGACAGAATAATCTCAAACTACAGGTAAAATCCATTTTAATCCTTGGCTGTAATGTTCTAATTTTATACACAGTGCACCTCTGTCCAGACTGAAAAAATGATGAATGGTGTAAAGTATGAATGTGTTCCTGTCTTGTTCTCTCTATGGATTAGTTTGGTGTGGGAGGATGAAGGTTATTCTCTTTACCTCTTAAACATTTGGATGGATCACTGCTGTCCTGGGAGCAGATCACAAAATTCCAAATCACAGAGCATGCACTAGGGTAAACCACAATCCTTTCACCGGTGAAGTTCACAACCCTCTATACTTTCTAATCTTATACTTATAAACATATATATATATATAAAATTCTTCTCCGGACACTGTAGGATTTCTTTTGATCATTAAAATTCTATTTATATCTATCATGCCCTTTGAATCATCTGCAGTTTTTATTCTTCTGAAATAAAGATGTTCCTCGATACATAGTCATTTATTATCATTAGAATAATATGTGAAGAATCTATTAATTCTTCAACGTGGGGAAGTCCATGGATGGGAACTCCTTTCACCAATACAGATCAATCATTCATCATCAATCACAGGAGAACATTGGTGTTAAAAATAACTAGTTTCATGTCTCTAAGGATCATTGAAAGTACATATTTAATTTCCTCAAAATGAGCTCATCTAATCTGCTCTTACTCAATTCTAGACTTAGTTCTTTGCCATTTGTAGAGCCCAGACTGAATTTGGATGTGTATACTAATGGCATGACTATCTAACTTTACACACACATATATTCATACACACACACGTGTGTGTGTGTATATATATACATATATAGGTATGCAGGTTTATGTATAGACATGTGCACATATAAACATATAGGCATGTATGTATATACATATATGTGTATTTACACACACATATAAACACTTTCTCGGTGTTTTTCCTTCCCTCATTTTATCAACTACAAAGCCAGAAGTAACCACCTCAGGCAGAGACATAAGTACATCATAACATGTATGTGTACATAATACATCAAAATCCATTTCTAGGTTATATATCTAAAGCTTCCTCAGATGGTCATGTTTTTGATTCCCTGTCCCTTGGAATGTGGTGTAATAAAAAAGCAGACACAAAGTTCTGCAGAGGGGAAGTACTCAATTTGGAATCATGGGGCCTACAATCAAATACTGACTATATCACTTAATAATCTGTGTGATTTTTGTGCAATTCCTCTTGGGACCTTAGTTTACTGATTATTGTAATATGAAGAGAATGAACTAGATGACTTCTAAGATTTCAACCAGGGATGTGCTGGTAAATATTTTATAACCAGCTCTCTGAAAAGCCATGACATACTTTGTGTGATCTGCATTATTAATATTTTCTCCCTCATTTTATTAAATCTAGACAATCAAGGAAACAATAACTCAAACTCTGATTTATAGCATTCATTAATTTCTGAGGTATAAATGCTCATACTGAAAATTTAACATTCACCTCTTGGCAACCAGTATAGGCTGGCTCCAGCATAAATCTATAATTATATGTTTGACTTCTGACTTCTGTTGATGGCTTACATTCAATTTAGTTTTTAATGGCCATTCCCTATACCTGAAATGAATTCCCCCCTGACTCTTCCCTCTTTCTTCAAGACATAGTACGATCACCACTTTCTACAAGAAACCTTTCCTAATCTCCCAGCTGCCAATGTCCTCACTCCCTTACTACCTTGTACTTATTCTCTTTACATATGTAAATATGCATTATAAATATGCATCTATAATATACGCATAATATATACTGCATATACAATTTGTGTATGTATATATGTGTGTATATATAAACATATATGTATGTACTATGTGTGTGTGTATATGTATACTTGTTGACTGCCCTTTTAGAATGTAAATGCCTTGGCTGCTTCAATTTTTATTTGTATCTCCAGTGCCAAACACCACTTCCTGGCATGTAGTAATTACTTAATAAATGCTTATTGATTGATAGTAAAATTAACTCAGTTCCATAATCACTTATTAATCACCTCCTACAGGTAAGGCCCTATATTCTTCACTGGATATACAAAGACAAAACTCAAATAGTTCTTTCTCTCAAGAACCTTAAATTGTGCTGTGGGAATTCAACTTATACACAGATAAAGGAGGTAGAGAACACTCACACTAGGGAAGATCAGAGAAGGCTGTAACTATATTGACCTAAAGGAAGACTTGAGTTGAGTTGAGTTGGGAGTTGGGGTGGTGTGTGCAAATGTATGGAGGTAGGAAATAGAATTTGGAAAATAGTAGTCCAATATGCCTAGACTATATTGTGACTATAATATGAAGAGAGAGTAGAAAGGTAAGTTAAGTGGTGCTCTGGTAAATGTTTAACAACCAGCTGGGGGGGATATACACAGATACACTTTTAAGTTTAATCTGCATTATTAACATTTTCTCCACCACTTTCTTAAGTCTAGACAATTAACAAAACAGTAAATCAGGTCCTGATTTACAGCATTTGCCAATTTCTGTGGTATAAAATACTCACATCAGAAATATAACAATCAGTTCACTAGTTGGTATAAACTAGCTCCAATACACCCTGAGTAGGATGGATTTAGATTCATTGAAGATGAGTATTTTATAGTTAGCATTGTGGGATGGAGGAAAGAAGAGGAGGATTCAAGTTGGGAAAAACATTGTCAACCATCTTGTCTTCAAATATAATGACTATTACATATTAGCGAGGCAGTAATTTTATTCTCTGATTGAAACTTAGTAAAAAAAAAAAAAACAAAAAACCCAACTAAACCTAACCATAAAAACACTCGTATTTTTTTTGTTTAAAGATAATTTTCCACAATCATGAAAACAACTTAATCTTTCAATGTTGGAATAAAACCTCCACTTATATGTCATAAACTGAATGCCACAGGACCTATCTACAAATTTAAAAATCAAATTAAGCAAATACTTATATAAAATTGTAATGTAAAAAAACTATGATGTAATTGTAAGTAAGCAAATACTTATGTAAAAAATCGTGGTCAGGGATTACCTAATTTGTTGGACTGGAGCACCACCTATGGAGTTGGAGAGGAGCTGTATCTCCTTGCTGAGAGACATGCCACAAGCAACTCCTGACTGGTTACATTGGCTGTCCCATATACCTGTAATTTGCCTCTTAGAATGCTTAATTTCTTTCAAGGATTGGCTCTAATTCTACCTCCTACATAAAACCTTTCCTGATGCCCAAGCTGCTAATACATTTCAACCCTCTACTGAATTACCTCATAAATATTTTGTATCTGCTTTGTGTAAACATGTATGTATGTATACACGTATACCTATACCCATATATTTACATACTTAAAACATATGTATAGAATAGAAATATAAAAAACCTTATATGCACATAAATATATAAAACACATATAAACATGTAGTATATATGTACACTACAATACATATGTACAAACTCAGAGGTCACACTCCTCAGCACTGTCTTCAACCATCTACCTACTGAGTCTGTTTCCGGCTGGGTGCATTAACTCCTATTTGGCAAATAGCTGTAACACAAGCTACTTTGGTTGAAGATGGCTGGTGGAAGTGGGGTGAGGGAATGAGGAATTCCTGTCCTCAGAAATAAACAGTAGTTACCTCTCAAGCACTTGAGGAAGAAAGACAGCACTGTGGATAGAGTAATGGACCAACAGTCAGAAAGACCTGAATTAAAATTTGCTCTCAGAAAAATAAAAATTGCTCTCAGACACTTCCTAGTTGTATGACCCTGGGCAAGTCACTTAACTTCTCTCACCTTCAGTTTCCTTATCTGTAAAATGAGGATAACAACAGCCCCTACCTCCCTCGGGTTTTGTTAGGATTGAGTGAGATAATATTTGTACAATACTTTGCAAACCGTAAGGCACTATACAAGTACAAGCTATTATTATTTAAATGTCAGAACTAGAAGGAACTTTAGAAGTGATCTAATCCAGCACTTCTTAAACTGTGGGTCATGACCCCATACGGAGCAACAATAAAAAGGTTTCTAAATAAACAGAGACCAAAAATTAATTAAAAATCGAATGCATAATGAATCTGAGATGTTTCTGGCAGCGCTTGCCTAAATTGTAACCAAACCTCACCTCAGCCTTTGTTCTGAACAGAAAAGATGCACACTTTGCATTGCACATGCCCTCAGGCCGTCACAACTTGGTCAAAATATGAGAAGAGGTCTCCAGTAGAAGAAGTTTAAGAAGCCCTGATTCTAATCCAATCCTCTCATTTTAACAAATGAGGAAATTGATGCCCAAAGACATGAAATTATTGCCTTACCCATCGAACAAACTACTATGAGAAAGGGAGAACCAGCAATAATATTAACCCTTTTGAGTGACCCTAAGTATTTGATTAAGCTTTGGAATAGGATTGATTGGCCCAGAAATGGCATGTGTACCTACAAGTTGTCCACTTGTGGATAGAGAGATAAATACCATTTGTACTTTAAAAACAAGAATCTTATTCACTGGGAATCAGCTTCTGACCAATATACAATGAGTTGTCTTGGTATCCTACATGAGGTGATTCTTTTATAATTTTTTTATTACAGATTTAAACATAGACAAACATGAACATTTCAACATACAGAGAGTAGAAAAGAGGATTGTATATTAAATTTTAAATTGTTACATAGCTAAAGTGTACATTAAATTTAATGCAGTAGTAACAAAGCCACCCTAATTGTGCACCCTTTTGAACTGCCTTTCACTCTTTCTTCTATGTATTTTTAATGTCTCATAGATGCCTTATTCTTTCTTTTGGGTGAGAAACATAATTAACAACTACTCACCAACTTCTCCCTAAAGCCAGATAGAGTCCATCCCTTCTAACAAATTAGTATAGACAAGCCAAAAAATAAACAAATTGACCATGTTTGAAAATGCATGTCTCCTTCTATGCCTCTAGTCTATCACTTCTTTGCCAAGACATGGGAAACATGCTTTATCTTTAGTTTTCTGAACTATGATTTTTGTAGCATCGATAAATGTTCTATCCTGCCATAGTCTCTCTAACAATTGCCATTTTCCTATTTTTGTCTTTTTTGACAGTCCTGAGCCCAAAGTCACCTCCCTAAGAAAGGGAATCATTTTAACAGGATAAGAGGAGACTAGCCAGACATAACAGATATAAAAAACAAACAAACAATAGAAAACAACAACAAAGATTGCAAGTAAAAATTGCCTATGAAATTTGTAAACTCTACTAGTAGAGGGAGTCTTGCGTCAATGAGACCATGGAATCCAGAAGAATACCATCCACAGTGTGACTTCAGGGGTTCTCAATTGTTCTGACCTTCCTCTAGACTCTCTTACTAATTCTTCATCATCATTATCATCATAAGAAAACATTTATAAGACATTCAATTATACATTGATACTGTGCTGGAGAGGATATTCATGGCTACATTGTCTGTCTTACTATAGATAAAGGTTGGCAGCTCTTGCTTTCCTGCCAATGATGGCATGAAGACAGATGTATTTTGGCAAGTGAACTAGATAGTATTGCTACGGTCCATTGCGTAGGTCCCTCTGCCAGTCTGAGCTATTATCTGAGAGTTAGGGTTAGTGACCTGACATTGGACTTAATTGATGCATGGAGCTCCCAGATAAGGAAATTGCCTTTATGAGTACAAGTTGGTGTCTCTGCAAACTGCAGAATTGTCTAAAGGACTAAGAAGTTAGGTGACATGCCCAGAGTCATACAACCAGTGTACATCAGAGGCACTGAACCCAGGTCTTTCTGGCTCTGAGGCATCTATTCAGTATGCTTTGCTGTCTATTACCATACGAGTTAGCAGTTTTAATACTTCCCTCTCCACTTACAAGTCAGCAATTCAATAAATCCTGTGGAGCTCAACCTCTTTGACCTCAAAAGTCTGTGATTTAAAATCGATATCCTCTGCCCAGGAAAGAACTCAGCATTTTGACTTACCCCTTTCCAAAAGGTTATTAAGTGAATATATAATAAGAATAATAAATTAATCATACCTTTCAACACAGCAGTTCCATTGCTAGGATTTTATCCCACCAAATCATAAAATGCTAAAAATGTAGAAACCACCAATACTTATAGCAATTGGAAGATGCTGAATGAATTCTAGTCCTTTTTTTTGCTCTTGGATTTAATGTAAATCTAATACATTAAAAACCATAAATATGAACCATGCAAATGTCACCTCTGTTTCAAATATATCTTCTACAGAGTATTATTTATATTTAAACTAGCAAATATGGAAAGACCTAGAAGAAGTGATAAAATTTATAGAACCAAAAATGTTTAACTATAAGTACATGAGATGATCATAACTTTGACTCAGGGTGGCAAAATTTTGAGGGTTTGCCTAGGTTACAAGAATAACTAGTTTGAAGAGGAAGTAACTACATGGTCTATATCCTCTCCCTGGCAGTGTAATGTTCCCCTTTGGAAGTTCCCTTCCTTCTCCCTGTCATAATGCCACCACCCCACCTCCAGCAATGTCCCAAGTTCTCTGTTATCACCACCCACAAGTAAATTGTTTCATGCTGCTTTTCTCAAGGGCAGAAATGGCTAGTTTACCTCTGACGGAAGGAAGGAAGGAAGGAAGGAAGGAAGGAAGGAAGGAAGGAAGGAAGGAAGGAAAGAAGGAAAACAAATTGAGAAGGAAGGCCAAAGGTTAATCTGGTTCTACCTTGTCAAATTTTAGAAATGTCATGCAAGAATTTACTTGTTTTGAATGTTTGTTGGTTATAATTAAGTTTATAAGAGAACATTTTTTAAGGTTTATAATTGAGGATTGCTTCTCTAGAAGCTTACATCTTTTGGGGGTATCGCCCTTCTGTTGTAAAATGCATAAATGAGATTTAAATGGATCTTTCTTCATTCTTTTTCCTTTTCATCTATTTTCTTTTGAGTGTCTCTGAATTTATATCTATTGACTTTGGATACACATAGCTCTATATATTTGTTGAAAATATGAAAGTGGTGATCCACCTCCTTCTCTATTTGTATTGTAGTGCAATCCACTTGTTACAGTTAGGGCCAATTATGTTTTCTCTTACCATCTGCACACTGTTTGAGCCATAACATTGCACATTTTCTTAGCAAGAACTCTGTTGCCAAAAATGAACCAAACACTAAGGCCCATTTCCTTGTCTGTTCTTCACAATATATTATTGCTGCTCAACAAATGTTAAGTGGTAATAACAGCAAGGGCATAGACTAAGAGGGATTTACTTTTCATGTCTTTCCAATTGCCAATGTATTGCAGCACATCACAAAATAATAATGTAAAAATCATACCTTGTACTTGTAAGGTTCCTTTTCTTTGACAAATGCAAAGAAACTCTTGCCTTATGGGAGACTAGACCAAGTTATATTTTCTTTATCTTACCAGATAGGCCTAGAAAAGTTAAATGAATTAAATGCTCAGTAAGGCAGGGAGATAGCTTGGAAAAAATTGGTGTTTTATCTCGTAAGACCCCTCCATACCCTTTCAAACCCTCCTAGACTCACCTAATTCAAAGCTACTTCTCCATGGAAGATCATGTCAAGATACTGCCTTGGAGTTATATGACCTTGCCTGCTTAGTAATACAAACTCTCACCAGGCCCTATAAGTTGCCTTTTTTTATAAGAAGGGCATTTCAGAAACTATATAAGGATCTTTCTGGGAGTCTACTTAATTTCCACTTAATTATAAAAGAGAGAAAGATAAAGTTAATCCTACTTATGCTGTTTGCCCTTTAATACATAAATTGCCTAGCAGTAGGGTGAGCTTCTAGGAAAAGGACAAAAAGAACACTCCTAGGAAATCCAAGGGTGACTTGTCTATTGTTCCAACCTACATATTTGTCGACCCATGCATTTTTCTAAACACTACAACAACTAAGCCTTTTCATGTTGCTGAAGTGAAGAATAGCTAATGGAAAATTATGTTCTATCCATGGTTATATTAAGTGGCCATTTCCATCACTTAAATGTAGCTTTTTGAGAAAGCTGACAATATAAAAACTGAGTAGGAAGGCTTTCATAAGGATAAGATTGATTCTCTCCAAATTAGCATATTTTACATTGAGGTATTTGGGGAAAGATTGTGAGACTTAAAATTGGCTTAATTAAATATTTTAACCCTGATGCTTATTTTGTATGTATCACTGACAATGACTTGGCAGGAAGCCTTTGCAGTCACAGTTCAGTTAGCACCTATGGATCTTTGGATTCAGTGAACCACCCATATTTTGTATGCTCTGGAACTGTTCCTCCCACCCCTGTTAAACTTGCTTGGTTACTTGTACTAAATAGTTCACCAAGCTGAAAGAATTGTTGAAGGTCTATGTTGTTGTAGGAACAAGATTTCTCCCTAGTCTGCTGATTAATGAAGATAGAGTATCTGGAAAGGGGAAAGGTGTCATGATGCTACTGCTTCGTATGAAGCTCCTAAAACATCAATAGTTTAGAATCAAAGGATTAATTCAATAGGTATATAACAATCAGAAGTTTGAGGAGAAATGCTATGAGGAGCTATTCTTCATTCCTGACTAAATCACAACAGTAACATTTACACCATAAGTGTAACTATTGTCCCAAGCTGAATTTATAGCTATAGCATAATAGGAACTAGAGTCACAACTAGGGTGGAGAAACTAGGGCTGTGACCCAGGATGCTGAATTTAGAGGGTATCAATAGCACTTGCCATCCTGTAGTCCATGCTGAAACAGCACAGGGGGAACAAAAGAGCTCAGTGCCTAGTTAGCAAAAATTAATTAGTTGAAATGGGAAGCTACTATTTGGCAGGCTGAATTGGGCTGCTCTGTTGCATCTTGTTCCCCAGTACCTGAGAGGTACCTCCCCTGCCTCAGTCTTGAAATTTTGTTCCACTGGTTCTAGGTATAGTTTGTGATATTTGACATAAGCACAAAAATTACTAATTACAGTTCTGATAGGAACTATAAATCATCTTTACCACAGATCATCTGTAGGGGATAATTTGAGGGAAGCTACTGGAAGTGATCCATGCCTTCAAATCTCCTTTCCACTGGGTTGCCAATGTGTCTGAAATTCACATGATTTAGAGATTTATTGGATGAAAAGTAGTAATCAGTACTCTTTTTAAAATACAAGAAAAGTAATATGAATCCTCTAGAAATAGTTATAGAGCACATAAAAATAAAGCAAGGCAGAAGAAGGAAATAGACTTCCAGCTGGGACCTGGCCAACCTCAAATTGAGTGTCCAAAAAGCGTAATGTTTATATATACTGGTCCTGAGACTGACAAAAAAAAAGTGTGTGGGGCGGGGACGGGGCAAAGGTACTATCCTTTTATAGAAGATGGTGTATCTAAGTAACTAAGGAAATAAAATTGACACATTACATTCAATATACTTTTGTTTCATTCCCTTCCTGTCCCATATCCATACTGACCCATCCTATCCCACTCTGGTTTTCTTCCCTCCTGGATCACCTTGTTTCTGGTTATCTGTCTTATTCTCTCCCTGAGCATAATGCGTTGATATTGATTATTTCATGAAAGAATGTTTTTGAACTTTGATATTTGCCTCTTTCTTTTACCCATAAAACAAATGAACTCTGATTACTGAGATCCTCTCTGCTTTGAACTCTGGGAACATGCTTCTCTCTGTTGATTCTTTTGTTAAGGTCTTCAGTTGCTAATTATCTTCATGGAACCTTTGTTTTATCCCTGGAATCTATGGTGGTAGTGGTCCAGCTGAAACTCCTCTGTCATCTTTACCCTCATTCTCATCATACCTCAGCTATCCAGGCCACAACTAGGAAGGCATTTGTACTTTGTCCCAAATGTTCAGGACACTAGGTACAAATACCAATGGGATATTGCAAGTACCCATGTGAAGGTAAAATAGTAGTCATTATAAGCTATTAACATCATAATTAGGATTAATCTGATTAATGTGCATGTTGCAAAGCGTTCAAAGAATAAGATGGGGAAGTTTTAATTGGAAAAACTGGAAAGACTGGAAGGAAGCTGGGCTGTTGCAAAGAGAAACCTTAGGCATCTAAAGAGGACTGGATTTGGAGTCAAAAAACCTAAACTTTCCTATTACTAGCTATGTGATTTTGAAAAAGTCACTCCACATTTCTGGGCTTCAGTTTCCTCATCTGTTAAATGAGAATTTTGGATAGATGGTTCTTTCTAGACCAGAGATTCCCAAACTTATTTGGTCCACCACCCTCTTTTAAAAAAAATCACTCAGCATTCCCTGAAAATCTACTTTTTTTAACCCTTTAATGATTTTTTTTTTGAAATTTGCATTTCAAAAACAAAATATTTTAAATGATGTATCTCATATTTAATAATTTATTGTAAATTTGAAATGTTTTTCTGCATTGAAATTTTGATGACACAATATTGCATAATGTAACTCTGTAGTATGATATTATAAACAAGTCATTGTGTGCACATGTTCCTTCCGATGCATGCTGGACTTCTTCCTGACGATGAACAACATGCTCCCCTGCCAACACTTGCTTCTTAAGACCTGTGAGCAGACTTGACTACTGATCAGTTATAACTTGCATTTTGTTTGTTTATTTGGAAAATAATATTATTACTACAATTTTAACTCTGTCACACAGCAGATGAAATATGTATAGTTTTTCAAAATTCTCTTCTTTCCTTACGCTTCTACTGCTCCCTTATTGTTATTCAATGCCCCTCAATTGCACCCAGGACTACTACCACCCCCACCCCCCCCGGATCATTCTG
>CM053771.1:252465032-252477065 GCA_028658325.1 Potorous gilbertii
GCTGAGATATCTATTTGTGATACTCCTGTTTAACAGCTAGGTGGCACAGCCGATTGACTTCTGGGCCATCAGAAAGATTCATCTTCCTGAGTTCAAATCTGGCCTAGACACTTCCTAGCTGTGTGACCCTGGCAAGTCACTTAACCTTGTTTGCTTCAGTTTCCTTTTCTGTGAGAAATGAGCTGGAGAAGAAATTGTCAAGTCACCCCAGTATCTTGCCAAGAAAACACCAAATAGAGTCACAAAGAATTGACATGACTGAACAGACATAGTGATACTCAAATGGTCTGCAATCTCAAGAGTTCCCTCCAATTATGCAGATTGTAGTCTATCCTAGCTTGCCTGTTTGACCTTAGTCTGTGTTCTCCCAAAGTTTGCCATAGGTTGTCTACCTAATATCCATGCAAGAAACCATCAGTTACAACAAATGAAGAAGTCTTGAATGCTGTGGATAAGTTCACTTACCTTAGTAGTGTACTTTGTAGGGAGATACACATTGACAATGAGGTTGATGCATGCATTGCCAGAGCTAGCTCAATGTTTGAGAGGTTCTGAAGAAAATTTTGGGAAAAGAGGTATTAGACTGACTACCAAACTGAAGGTCTACAGAGCCATTGTGCTGACCTCATTGTTGTATACCTATGAAACATGGACAGTCTACCAGTGCCATGCCAGGAAACTGAATTGCTTCCCTTTGAACTGTCTTAGGAAGATTCTGAAGATCACCCAGCAGGACAAGGTACCAGACACTGAGGCCCTTGCTCAAACTGAACTGCCAAGCATTCAAGCTATGCTTCAAAGAGCGCAACTCTGATGAGCTGACCATGTGGTTCTAATACCAAATGTACACTTGCCAAAGACTATTTTATGGAGAACTCACGTGAGGCAGGCAATCACATGGTCGTCAGAAGAAGTGATACAAGGGCACTCTCAAGATTTCTCTCAAGAACTTTGGATTTGATTGTGTGACATGGGAGACACTGGCACAAGACCACTCATTATGGCGTGCCCACATAAGAAAGGGTGCTGTACTCTATGAGCAAAACAGAATTGAAACAGCACAAAGGAAACATAGGATGCACAAGTTTGGACTAACCACCCAAAATGTTCACATGGACTCTCTGTGCCCAACCTGTGGTAGAGCATTCTGAGCTCATGTTGGTCTGATCAGTCACAGTTGTACACATTGAAACTTCACTTTATCATGGTGATGTCATTTTGGTCCTCTTTGAGAATGAAGGACAACCACCACCATATATTACCTTTAACACTGATTTTTCCCCCTGAATCTTGCCAATCATGTTCCTCCCCTCACTTTTTTCCTTTGCCTTCTTTCTCCTCGTTTCCCTTTATTCTTTTTTTTAAAATCTTATTCACACACTAAAACTTTGTTATAATACCTTTAATATAAAACATAATTTATTGTGAGGTAGAGCCATCTTGGAATACATTTAAGGTTTAGTCATGGAAATACTGAATACTGAAAGGACCTTTGTTATAGGGAGAACCCAGGATATGGACCCCAGCACACATAGTGAAACTACATCATGTACTTTCCTCATCATTTCTTTTTGTAGCTCTCTCTCTCTTTCATTCCTCTTTCTATTACACTTTTTTGCTCTTCTGACCACTTACTTTCTGTTTTTAATTACCCACTTTTTGCTTTTTATTATTCTTTCTACACTAGTCCCATCTTACATGTGTGTTATCTGTATAACTCTGTGCATGTGAGATGGCAAAGACCATAGGATCATAGATTTAGAAACAGAAGAACTTTAAAAGCCGTTTATTTCAATCTCCTCATTTTGTAGATGAGGAAACTGAGGTCCAGAGAAATTAACTAGCTTGTCAGGTAGGAAGTGATAAAGTAACGGTTTGAATTCAGGTCCTCCGACTCTAAATATTGCACACTTCTAATAGCATCCAGCTGAGACGGCTTTAGCTCAGCACTTTGGAATATGTTATGGGGTTTTCTTATCATTTCTTCTCGTGATCAAAGTTCTTTATGAAATGAGGGAAGATATTTAAAGCTTAGTTGCAGATTACACACTACAGTCTGCTTGTGCCTTTCTAGTTCTCTTAAATATTGTAAACTAAGAGGAAATACCTGAAGTCAGAGTGAAAGAAAAAGAAAAGAAAATCTTGATGAAATTTTCTGCTAGGATGGAGAAGGAATCGTTTCTGTCTTTTGAGACAAGGATCCCTTGGATTTGGCACTTAGTACCAAGTATTTAGGAGGTTGTATGACAAAGGGCTTGGGAGTTTGCACAAAGAGTTTCTGTATATGAAGAGCAAAGAACATGGATAGGAACATCAAAGAACACTGCACTTTGCAGCTTATTCAACTGCTTCATTGAGTTCAGAGTCAAAGAAATGTTTGCTCAATGATTTTTAACAGGCCAACATGGATCCTCTAAGCCATGGATGGAACTAGAGAAATGTAGTGTAAGTGGGCATGCTAATGAGAATAGTCACTCATCTCTAAGTCAGTACTGTCCTTATTTAATTACCTCCCTCTTTTACAGGCATCTATCTTTCTAAACAAAAAGAAATAAAAATCGGATCCCTCATTGTCTTTGCTCGGAAAAGACAACTCTAAAGTAATGAAGTTTTAAAAATTTGATTCTTCCTTTTTATAAAACTCTGCCACAGATCATGAGTAAAAATACGTTTCATTTATTGAAGACCATAAAAACAATTATTCAGCAGCAGCAATGATTTCTAAAAATCAGACAATAAAAAACTAATCGCTTTCTGCCTGGGAAAGCAGAAAAGACTATTTTTAAAGTTCAGTCTCGCACTTAGTCTTTGTGAATCTATTATCATCTTACTTTTTGGAGTTATTTCTACTTTGGAGTGCAAAATCCTAGAACTCATAATAATAGCTAGCATTTATATAGCACTTAAAAATTGCAAAGTGTTTTACAAATATTACTACATTTTCTGTTTTCATAAGAGCCTTAGGAGGTAGGTAGTATGATTACCCCCATTTTTACAGGTCAGGAAACTTGGCAAGTATTCGTTAAGTGGCACGCCCATGATCACATGGCTGGTAAGGATCTAAGATAGGATTTGAGTTCAAGTGTTCCTTACTACAGCTCCTGTGTTCTAACCAAACTGTTTCAAAATTATGTACCTTAAATCTCTTCCTTTTTATTTTTTTAGCAAAGAAAATCACTTATCCAAGTCTGTAGTAAAACAGAAATTAGAGAAAGTAGACATAGTAGAACAGATACTAGAGTGAAGGAGTTTTCCCATTGGGAATGAGATAACTCAGTTCAATCAAGAGACAGAGTCCTAGATCTCATGTAGGGGGAAGTTCCTAAAGTCTCTAGTACGGCAAGTTAGTTTTCTTATGTTGGCTTCTTCCCAGAATATATTTTCCTTCAGAAAACTGAAGTGGCATTGGCATCTTCTATCTTCTCTCTCAAGGCTGGAAGGCAGAAGTACCCAAAGTGACTACAGAGCATAAAGAGACTTGAAAAGATTCCAAGATGGTCTGAAGATAGCAGAGCAGGGCTCTTCTCTCTCACCCCACCTGTCACTCCCTCACAAATAAATCAGCCATGGCAAGTCCAAACTATTACATTGCATAAACTCAAGCATCAGCAGTTCAAAACAACAAGGGTGGTTTTCCTAGCATCCTAGATAACCAATCTTCCATACCACTGAAACTAAAATAAAACTAATGCGCCTTAACGGCACATGCAATAGACATAGCACTATACTAAGTATCACCTGGAAGGATACTACAGAGGAAATATGGCTAACTACATAGAGGACTTTTCACAAGTACATTTCAAAAGCATATGCATATCCATAGCATGAAACAATCAATCAATCAAAAGCCATAAATATGGCTAACAAAGTAAAGTTATTTAATTACAATAATAATTCTGTCAATAGACTTACATATAGAATACAATTTATTCATTGACATTAGCATAATGCAAAACAATTAACAGAGAGACATTGCTGTAGCATGAATATAACGCAAAACATAGTCAAATGAGCATAACAGCAAAATAACACTCAAAGATGGAGTAATTCATATGTACCACAGTAAACACATGCAAAGCACTTTTCACATTGGCAATCTCAAGTATCATTGTCTAGATAAATGTGTATCTATACCTTCATGTTTTCTTGTAACATCCTACCTTAACCAGTTATCTTCAATCTCTTCAAGATAATGGATCAACTAACAAGCATTTATTAAATACTTCATATACTACTTTGTGCTAGCTACAGAGACAGAAAACATAGCTGTCCCTGCCCTCAAGAACTTTACTTTCTATGGGAGAAATGAGTACAAGTATAAGTACAAAATTTATTCACGCTAAATACAAGGTCATTGTGGTGTGTGGGCTAGGCACTTATATCTAGGGCAGGGGAGGATGGTCAGGAAGTCCTGAGTTCAATTCTGGCCCCAAATGATTATTTAGCTATGTGACCCTGGACAAGTCACTTAACCACTGTTTGCGTCAGTTTCTTTAACTGTAAAATGAGGGATAATTAGCACTTACTTCTCAGGGTTGTTATGAAGAGCAAATAAGAATATTTGTAAAAGTTCTTAGCTCAGTGCCTGGCATATAGGTGCTATTCAAACATTTATTCCCTTCTCTGAAAGGGAAGACAAGATTAAGCCATATTAAATACCCATTTATAATACTCTACAATAGATAAATGGTATCATGTAGGGAATAAATGCTGTGGATTTTATAGAAGTCTAGACTAGGCCAGAAAGTCTTCCTAGATTTGAATATTGATCTGGACCTTGAAGGACTAATGGAATGTGGATAGGCAGAGAAGAAAGGGTTCTGGAAAGGAAGAGGCCAAGAGAAGCACTGGTAGTTTTTTTTCTATGCTTACGGACATTTCTTCTTCCTCTGGAATGCACTTTCTTTTCTGATAAAGGCAAGGCTAAGGGTTATGGTATCAAGAGTAAAAAGTACTTCCCTCTAGAAGTTTAAACCAGAGCAAACAATATTTTTCATCCCAACAAGATTTAAATTGTCCTTTGCCTTTTTTAGATTTAAAGGTCAAGATAAGCAAATGCTGATGTCAAGGAAAGCATTGCCTTACTTCTGATTACTTAACAAATAAAATTCCAATTACTTTATTCAATGATTTGATGTAGTCTAAGACTGCCACATTGATAAGAAGAAAGGTAATAAAGCACTCAGAAACAAAATATGTACACAAATAGTAATAACACTTTGCATCGTAGGGCTTATCTTTCCTCACAGTTCCCCTATGAGGATGACACCACATTAGTTTTTCCATATGACAGATAAGAAAATAAGCTCAGAGAGGTTAAGGAACTTGTCCAAGGTCACGTAGACTTTTGATTTTGCAACTGATGTTCCTTCCATTATACTAAATATGATATAAAAGGTACATCTGATTCAATTTAGGAAGTTGACACAGTTCCTATTATGTAATTTTATAATGAAAAGTAAGTCAAAACACATAGAGATTGTATTTTTAAAAGTGTATTACTATATATAAGCTACAGTGTCATATGGTATTTCACACATTTCATCTACTCAGTACTACATGACTAAAAGAGATCTTATCTTTAGCAAGTAAAATAGTGTACTACACTGCCATTGTAAGCCTCTGCTAATTAAAGGGGTGCTCCTCTGTTTAAATTCACCAAGAAGGTACTTTTAATGGGGTGTTAATTACAAATGATAATACAGGGTGCAAATAATGAAAGGGTATATATGCAAACTCCCTGGTAAAAAGGACAGAGGTCATGCCTGACTATTTTCCAGTAATACAGGGGAACTCTTTTTCTTTGCTTAATAGGGATTATTAAAGATCTAGTTCCCTGTTTATACTGCGGAAGACAATGGAGACTAAGAAAGCAGAAAAAGTTCTAGATTGGGAGACAGAGCTTCTGACTTCAAGCAGAGCTTCTGAGTCACCTTTATCTGATGAGTAATCTTGAGCATGTGACCTGACTTTGCCCCTCTGAGCTGCGGTCTCTACCTCCATAACAGGAAGAAGTTGGATTAATTGGCCTTTGAGTTCTTTTCCCGTCCAAACTTGTGGTGCTATTATCTATATAACCCTCCATTCATCTCTTTCTAGTCTGGTATTAACCAGGCCCACAGGGCAGCTAGGTGGTGCAATGAATAGAACACCAGATCTGGAGTCAGGAAGACTCATCTTCATGAGTTCAAATCTGGCCTTCAGACTTTCTAGCTGTGTAACCCTGGACGAATCACTTAACCCTGTTTGCTTCAGTTTTGTCATCTGTTAAAAAATTAGCTAGAGAAGAAAATGGCAAACCACTGCAGTATCTTTGATAAGAAATACCCAACTGGGGTCATGAAATGTTGGACATGACTGAAATGCCTCAACAACATGAACTACCTGTATCACTCATGCATCATCATTTAAGCCATTTCCTTTGGCTCTCAGAGAGGTCACCAATTTCTATAAAAATAGTCCTTGTAAACAAGCATTGCCACCCTTTCACCATCTCTTTTTCAGGTCTGAACAACAACTACAACGCTGAGATAACATTAGAAGAGATTATCCAGTTCCTCCTAAATCATCCTGAATATATTCATATCTATACTGGGTCGGGAATTGTGGCAGTTAAATCAATCAGTCAACAACTATTTTCTGACCATTTAAAGAAGGAATGAAACCTATACTAAGTGATTTACAAATACCTCATTTTGAACTTCATAACAACCCTAGAAGATAGTATCACCCCCATTTTACAGATGATGATACTGAGGTAGATGGAAGTTTTGGATTTGAACTCAGGTCTTCCTGACTTCCTGACTCTAGGCCCAGTGTGCTCTGTAGCTGACGTAGACCTGGAGTTAAGAAGACCTGACCTGAGTTCAAATCTGTCCTCAGACACTTATTAGCTACGAGACCTTGGGCAAGTCACTTAATTTTTGTTTGTTTCAGTTCCCTCATTCTTGAAATGGGTATAGTAATAGAACCTACCTCCCGGGGTTGTTGTGAAAATCAAATGAGATAAGAATTGTAAAGAAGCAGCACAGTGCCTGGCACATACTAAGCCCTATGTAAATGTCAGCTGCTATTATCCTCTGTATCTCCTACGTTTAATATCCCTTTAATATGATGAGATCTCATATTTAGAGCTTAAATCAGGGTCAGAGGAGAGAATAATACACACGCACGCACACACACACACATACACACAGTTGGGAGCAGGAAAATATTTCACTGAACAGGAAAACTGGAGAAAAAAGGGGGAAAGGAGAGAAAGGAATAACAAGGAATATAGATTACTAGAGGGATTCATTGTAAGCAAAACAAACTAAGGATATACAAACAAATATTTATAGCAGCTCTTTTGTAATGTCAAAGAATTGGAAACTGAGGAATTATCTAACCTTCAAATGTGAACTCACTGAGCAAGTTACAATATGTGAATGTGAATCTTATTGTGCTGTAAGAAATTATCAATTTAGGGAATGGCTTTAGAGAAACTTTCAAAGACTTGTATGAACTGATGAAGATTTCATTTTTTTACCTAAATCTGGATTAGCCAGAATTAGAGGAATGCATGTTTTGACTGGAGTGATAGATTCTAATTATCAAGGAGAAATTATTGTGACATTCCAAAATTTAAGTGAAGAACCCATACAGTTTTGTAAAAATGATGGAATAGTTCAAGTGATTATTGTTTCTTGTGAAACGATGCCCCTTGTTGAAACTGATCCTCCTTCCAAAATAACTAGCAGAGGAACTGAAAGATTGGATTCTACGGATAGAATAAAATTGGGAGGTAAAGTATGAGTAAAATGGAAGCCAGATGATATTCCAAAAGCTGTGGAAATTATAGCACATGAGAAAGATAATACTGTAACTGTTGTTTATTCAGTAGAAGATGACTACCAAATTGTACCCTTAACTCATATACTCTACCGTGAATGAGGCTATGATAATGGGTTCATGGAGTCCAAAAGCATGACTGACCCTGTATCTACTTGTGGTTATTGTCTCCTTGTTTCTTTTTGACTTTTTGTCTGTTAAAATTGTTTGCTAGGTTTGTTTTTTGCAGCCTTAAGTACCCTCCACCTGCATATGACGGATTGCTTAAGCCAGATGTCACCCTTTGTCCATGACTGTGATGTGTCACCCCTGGACCTGGCATCAACCAAGCTCCTAATGCCAGCTAAAGAACTGACCTCTTAAATGGGACCTCTTGTGGCAGGGCCAGTTCTACATCCAATATCAGCAGGAAGTAGCTATGGAAGAAGAGATCTTTACCCCTTATCCCAAGATTTTGGGTCCCATTCATCTGAGGGGGGGAATAATGGAGTGCTTGTGCTCAAATCCCACCCTAAGACATTGTTTTATGTGCTTAATTTGTGTCATCCCTTTTATATTGTTGTAAAGTACTGTTGAAACCAGTTGCCCAAGATATTATTTTATGTGCTTATTTTCTGTTATCCCTGTTAAAGTTCTGTTCATACCAGTTGCCCCACCAACCTATGTAACAAATACAAGTTGGGACTGAATGTAATGGTAATTTAAATGGGAAAATCTTGCCCATTCATTAATAGGTCCATGAGACCTGCTTAAATCACATGGAAGCCTAAGTTACATGGTGGGAGGAGCTTGCTGAACAGGTAGAACAGTAAGGATGGAACAGATCTAGGAGGAAGTTTGTCAGGCTAGTCAGAGCTGGGAAGGACACAGGTAGGCAGGCCCAACTAGGTTCCTGAGTGTTTGTTTGTTTGTGGGAAGGCCCCAGTGGGGGCTGGAGGAGACAACTTGGAAATGCCTTTGTCCCTGTAGCGCTAATGTGTATTGACTACTTGGTTACTATGACTGACTTGGCTTTCTGGTGTCTGAATAAATATTTTTCTTCTGTCTTCTATATGGAGAGTCTGTTATACTTTGCAATTAAGAACTATGCTGGAATATTCATAGTCACCACGGGTGCTGTGAATATTGCCTTGGCAATATACAGCTCAGCCTGAAAAGGCTTCAGGTGCTAGATTACATATGTATAGTCTTAAGATTAGCCTACATAAGTGTGGAGAAATTCATCACCAAAAGATTGGACAGGAGATGATTTTTTTTCAGCTACAGCAAATCATGATTCACTTCTAAAGCATGGAGTGAGCGGACTTTATCAGTAAAATTACCTATTCTTAAAATAATAAAGAAAAATTACAAAAAAGCCCAATCAGTTCTATAATGTTAGCATACATTAATCCCTACCACAAAACTCATGTGAAAATCCTTAATGTACTTGACCATTTTTCTAAAGAAATCTCCTGTTTTCTCATAAAGCAAGGAATTTTGAAGCTAGAAGGAACTTTGGAAATCATCTAGTCTAAGCATTTTGTTGGAGAAAAAAATGAAGCTCAAAGGTTAATTAACTTTCATCATACAGTCTATAGTGATATAGCTAGCACTAAAAGCTTATTGCTTTTTCCTCAACTCTACTTTCCTATAGGATGAAGTTTTGCATTCCAAAGTGAGGTGAACTCAGAAGTGGAAAGTTCAAATATGAAAATCTAATAACAACTCAGAAAAACCTAATTTAGACACATTCAAACACAGATGATGCTCTGCACTGACTTTCAAGGTCTACAAATGGGTCACAGAAATCTAAAGCTGGAGGTGGAGGGGTAAGAAGCTAATGACCACCCCTACCAGAAATTAGGATGTATACATAAAACTTACTGAGGCAAACCCTGGGCCAATAAAATCACTTCAAGGCATCCTTTTTCTCTCTAATTAACCTTTTGATTCAATTCTACTAACATTTATTACATACTTACTACATAGTGGACACTACATTAGGAAAAAGACCTTACCTGGGGCCTCTTACCATCTTTTAAACATAGTGTTCACTAAATCTCATGGGGTATGGAGGAAATGAGACTGATTATACCACCTGTAACAAGCAATAGGTATTTGAAATTACTGATTTTTGCAACTAACAGAGAGGAAGATGAAGCATCAATGACTAGATCTCAGGCCACTAAAAATTAACTCATGTTACCATATTTGGCACTCTTGTCATAGATTACAGACGCCTGTCCTAGCCCCAATTTCAAGAAATGGTAGAGTGATAAAAATACATAAGATGACTAAACACCAAAAATGAGGACAATGAACTTGTCACAATTAAGTTGAGAAGCAACAGAAAATACATTCCTCAGGCTGCTTTTACTTTTAGAAGATGCTAAAAAATTCCAGTTTTATCATAGATTATCTCTAAGAAGAAATCGATGAGATCCTAAACTTAATCTTGAAGTAAAGACTAAATTAAAATTTATGACATAAAGGATTCATTAATGAATGGGTCTTTTAAGCCAAGTGAATATTATGTCTATGATTAGAATTTTGCACACAAGTTAATGACATCTACCTGAAACATACATTAAATAACATTTATAAACTATAGACAAATTGAAATACAATTCTTTGGAATGAGAGAGTATAAAAATGTAGTCTGATCATATCATTTATCAAAACCAAACTATTTGTATTCTCTAGGGGAGTAAATAGTATTACATTAAAATTGTAAGAATAATATAAATAATTTTTTTTGAAATCAGGAGTATTAAAACTCTGGAATTGGTAACATCAGAAAATAAGAATATCTGTAATTACGGAGGTCCCACAAACTTTTCTAAGGATTTCACTGAGGCTTTTTTTTTTACAGTAAACAGGAAATAATAAAGAAAATTAACAAACAATAATTAAAGAGTTATGTTTTTAAAAAGAATTTGACATTCTATTGAAATAACAAGTGTGCATTCCTACCACAATAGATTTCTGGCTTCTAGACATATACTCCCAGTTCTGAAATAAATGATGTTTCAAGATGTATTGTAGCTGTCTGTTTTATTGAAAAATAAAATAAAAACCCTTCTTTCCAAGATGCATGCAAGTAAAAAAAATTTGTAACTCAAGCTAATATGCCAGATTTTTTTCCTCTTCACATGATGAATTTGTGGTTTCTTAGCTGTTACACATATAAAAGGCATTTGACCAAAAATGAGTCAATTTGTTAAACAGCTTATAAACTTGTTTAAAAAATAGTAATTCTGTTTTCTGAAATTTGGAAGATATGATGGGACTCTGGTGACTTTGGCAATTCAGCAGCACATAATTGTTCAGTGACTGATGACTTTCACATGACAATCACAAGATTAGGATGTTGAGGGGAGGTGTTAGCCCCCAAATGCCACTTTGCTACATTTCAAGTTTCAGTGGTATATGAGTTAAACAGCAAAATCTTTCTGATGAACTTTACTCCAGATTCCATGCTATTTCCACAATAAATACTTCAATAAAATCTGGGTTTTAAATATGTTTCAAGATTTTCTGCTTGTAAGTACTCCAAACTAAAAAAAGGAAACATTGTAAACAAAATATTGCATAAAATATATGCATATAATGTTGATAATATTATTATGCCTTCTCTTCTTCCATTTCTTTCTACCATTATAGTACAGTCCATAAAGAGAGAAAAGACAATGTAGGGAAAGATTAATCCCATGAATGAGAATGTCCTCCAACTTTCTTTTGAGTATACTCATCACAACTAGAATAAAATAGGAAGCTTATAGTGAATATTTTTAGAATGTGGGTTTTATAGGCTGTGCCAAATGATTGTTACTTTCATAAGATATCCTCGGAAAATTGGCCTAAGAAAGTATTTTCAGATTTGGACCTAGGGATGCAATTACAAGAGTTGTAACAGAGAAATGTTTTCAAACTTAACTATTTCCACTGGGGAACTGTATTTATATATAACACTAAGACATATCATCCACAACTCAATAGGCTTTTTCATATCCTTGTGATTTACCGCGAATTATTTTCAAGGATACTTAATTCAGAGCTTTCCTTTCAGGGTGTCGCCACTTTCCCTTTTGGATATGAGTTATATCAGACCGACCTCTATTATTTCTGGATTACATGTCAGCAAAGGAAAATAAATTGAGTGCTTTGAGGAGAAAAAAATCATTACTGGAATGACGAATGGGCCAATTGTACTGGGGTTAC
>CM053771.1:252477565-252504377 GCA_028658325.1 Potorous gilbertii
AGTGTCTGGGTAGTTGGTAGGATTACACACGCATACACACACACACACACACACACATACACACAGAGCACAGGGTGAGTTGAATAGGATGGGATCACATCTAAAAAAATGAAATTAAGGGTTGAGAGGAATATATTGGGAGGAGAAAGGGATAAATGGAATGGGGCAAATTATCTCTCATAAAAGAGGCAAGTAAAAGACTTTTCAGTGGAGGGAAAAAGGGGAGAGGTGAGAGAGAAAACTCTCATCACATTTGACTCAAGGAAGGAATAAAATGCACACTCATTTTGGTATGAAAACCTATCTTACAATACAGGAAAATGGGGGAGAAGGGGATAAGCAGGGTCGGGGGGATGATGAAAGGAAGGGTAATGGGAGGAGGAAGCAATTAGAAGTCAACACTCTTGGGAAGGGACAAGGTCAAAAGAGAAAACAAAAGAAATGGGGGCAGGTTAGGATGGAGGGAAATATAATTAGTCTTATACAACATGACTATTATGGAAGTGATTTGCAAAACTACATAGATATGGCCCATATTGAATTGCTTGCCTTCCCAATGGGGATGAGTGGGGAGGGAGGAAGAGAAGCTGGAACTCAAAGTTTTAGGAACAATTGTTGAGTATTCTTCTTGCATACAATTAGGAAATAAGAAATACAGGTAAAGGGGTATAGAAATTTATCTTGCCCTACAGGACAAAAGAGAAGATGGGGATAAGGGAAGGGAGGAATATTAGAAGGGAGGGCAGATTGGTGACAGGAGTAATTAGAATGCTTGGCATTTTGGGGTGAAGAGAGGGGAGAAATGGGGAGAAAATTTGGAACTCAAAATTTTGTGGAAATGAATGTTGAAAACAAAAAAATTAATTTAAAAAAAGAAAAGAAAAGTATAAGCCTTCACTTTGGCTGGTAGTCTATGCATGTCCACACTCTGGATCTGGATTCTCAAACTTTTTGGTCTTAGGACTCCTTTAGGATCCTAAAAATTATCGAGAAATCCTCAAAGAGTTTTCATCTAGGTCGGTAATATTTATTGATATTTACCATATTCAAAATGAAAACATTTTAATATTATTATGAAAATAGTTTTGACCACAAAAACCCCTAAATGGGTTTCAGATTCGGGGCATCCCTAAACCAGACTTTGAGAACCATTACTCTAGACCAACAAGGACACAACATTCACAACAGTGATGATAATAAAGGAGGGAGATGTCGTACCAAAAACCACGACATGACAGCTAAACCATCATTTCAATAAGTCTTTCCTCCTCTATTCACTCTCTTAGTCTATCCAGACACTCTGTTCATCACTACTTGTAAGCTGGTCTGATCCGAGATATTCTGCCCCTTCTTATTAGCAGTCTCCTTAAATATTCTAGTAGAGATGCTGATACCATCAGCTTTCATTCTATTCAACTGCTTCTGGTAGTCCTGCTGATATGGGATACTCAGCTAAACTTCGTACTTGCTATGTGCATAGCAGGCACAGGCACCACCTGTATCCTCTCCACCTCTGGGCTTTACAGTTTTCTAGTCTACCTACTAAAATGACAGGTATTGACAAACCACTTACTCTCATATAACCTTTGCTTTCTGGAAATTTGTTTGTAAGACACATTGGGTGGCATCCAATTCTTCCAGCTAATAACTGTTTGCTATGACAAATGTTGGAGGGGATGTGGGGAAAAAATGAGACTTTAATGTATTGTTGCTGGAGTTGTGAACTGATTCAGTCATTCTGTAGAGCAATTTGGAGCTATGCCCCAAAATTATGCATACTCTTTCACCCGGCAATACTACTACTAGGTCTGTATCCTAAAGGAGTTAAAAAAACAAAAAGGAAAAGGATCTATGTGTACAAAAACATTTGTAGCAGTTCTTTTCTGGAGGTAAAGAATTAGAAATTGAGGGGAAGCCCATCAGTTGAGGAGTGGCTGAACAAGTTGTAATGTGTGATTATAATGGAATATTATTGTACTATGAGAAATGATGAGCAGGGTACTCTCAGATAAACCTGGAAAGACGCATGGACTGACACAAAGTGAAGTGTACTGTGTACAAAGTAACAGCAATGTTGTAAGATGATCATCTATGAATGACTTAGCTCTTCTCAGCAATACAATGATCCAAGATAACTCTGAAGGAATTATGATGAAAATGCTACCCATCCCCAGAGAAAGAACTGATATTGTGCCTGAAAAACAATTGAAACATACTTTTTAAACTTTATTTTTCTTGAGTTTTTTTGACTTTTCTTTCACAATATGACTATTATGGATATGTTTTGCATGACTACACATGTATAACCTATATCGAATAGCTTACTTTCTCAAGGTGGGGTAGAGAGGAAGGGAGAGAATTTGAAATTCAAAATTTTAAAAATGAATGTTAAAATTGTTTTTGTATGTAACTGGGGAAAAATAAAATACTAAATTAAAACTTAAAAAATGAACTAGCGTTGGGAAGGAAAAACAATAACTGCTTATCACTGAAACTCTAATGTTGAGAGTGGGGTTAGGGAAGAAACAAGGATTTGTGTGAAATGGGGAATTGTAGAGTGACTTTGCATGGCAAAATTCAGCCATGTCTAATAAATCCAATCAGTTGTCCTGGGATGGGTCATGTAACATGTTAAGTGGTACTTGAGGGAATATTTTTCAAAATATTGAGAATTAATATGCAATGGAGAGGTAAGCCTTTGTATGGAAAAGTGTTACTAGTACAGAAGAGGAACAGCTAGATGGACAGAGTACGTTAGGAATACTCATCTTCCTGAGTTCCTGAGTTCAGATCTGACCTCAAACACTTATTAGTTGTGTGACCCTGAGCATGTCACTTAATCCCTTTTGCCTCAGTTCCTCATCTGTAAAATGATCTTAAGAAGGAGATGACTCTAGTATCACATGCCAAGAAAACTCCAAATGGAGTCATAAAGAATTGGAAACTACTGAACAACAGAGCAGAACAATGTGAAGCTAATTGGGGATTCCCATAAAGGTGAGGTGATTGAGGAGTCTGTGTAGAACAAAGAATTTCTCAGAGGAACTGTTGGAGTGGCCCTAGCAACCAATACTGGGACTGCTGCAAGTAATGAAGTGAGATACTTTTGTCAGGGTGTCAATGACTACTAGAATTGTATAGCTGTCTCTAGGACTGGGAGTGGGGGAAGAAAAACAAAGAAATTCACATGATAACTTTATTATATTTCTAATATATATTAATATATTTATCAATATGTTTATAATATATTTAAGATATTTTTTATATTATATTTTAAGATTATTATATACTTTTAAATGTTTATACCTAATATATTTACAGTTTCATGTGCAATTATCTTTTTATTCTATTTTGTTATGGAAATGTTTGTTTATTTCATAAATTAAAAATAAAACAAAAATTTTTTAAAACTTTAAAAAATTTTAAAAAACTCAGTCATGCAATGATCCAAGACAGTTCCAAAGGACTCATATTGAAAGATGTTATCTACCTCCAGAGAAAGAACTAATGGAATCTGAATGCAAATCAAAGAATACTTTCAAAACTTTTAAGAAATCTTTCCCAGAAAATTGGTCTCTACTGCATTGTTGGTGGTGTTGTGAACTGTTTCAACCATTTTGAAGAGCAATTTGGAACTATACCTAAAGGACAATCAAACTGTGCATATTCTTGGATCTGTAATATCACTACTAGGTCTATAATCTAAAGAGATTGTAAAAAAGGGAAAGGGACCTATGTGTATAAAAATCTTTATAGCAGTTCTTTTTGTGGTGGCAAAGAATTGGAAACTGAAGGGGAACCCATCATTTGGGGAATGGCTGAATAAATTGTGGCATATGAGTATAACAGAATCCTATGTGTTATAAGAAATAGTGAGCAAGATAATTTCAGAAAAACCTGGGAAAACTTACATAAACTGATGCTGAATGAAATGAGCAGACCTAGGAAGACATTGTACACAGTAACAGCAACACTGTGCGACTATCAACTATGATTGACTTAGCTCTTCTCAGCAATACCATGATCTAAGACCTATTAAGAAAAACTTATGATGGAAAATGTTATCTACATCTAGAGAAAGAATTTATAGAGTCTGGATGCAAATCTATTTTCCTTTTTTTTCATAGTTTTCTCCTTCTGTTCTATTTCTTCTTTCACAACATGACTAATGAGGAAATATGGTTTACACAATTACACATGTGTATAACCTACATCAGATTGCTTGCTGTCTTGGAGATGGGGGAGGGAGGAAGGAAGGAAGAAAAATTTTTAACTCAAAATCTTTCAAAAAATGAATGTTGAAAATTGTCTTTACATGTAATTGGAAAAAACAAAATACTACTAAATGGAATAAAGGTCTTTCCCAGTATTCTACAACCCTCCAGTGACTTCCATCTGAGATTACATTAAATTTACATTGCATATATATATACAGGGGCCACAGGAGGATCTGGTCAAAGTCTTCCAGGTAACCCTGGTGGATGTGGGTGACCTGTACAACAGGGAGGTGGTCATTTTTGGGCCACTCCCACTCCAACGCCTGCTATGAGCTCAGCTACTTCCGGGTCTCTCAAGTTTCCTATTAATTTTTCCTACTTCCCTCCATCTTTCTGATTTTTCACAAAAAAAAAATGTGGCACTCAAACATTTATGAACCTGAGGATGTTTGCATTTCAATCTTTCACCTTCCAGTAGATGATCCCCAGAATGGAGAACTTCCCTCTGAATGATGGAACCATACTCAGAATGTCAGCACTATCTGCCTGGGTGTGATCTCCCTTCTCAGCGAATTCAATATCTTTTCACCAGCCTGTGTGGATATACAGGAAATAGAAAGACAGCAAAGGAAAGGACATGGAATCTACAGACATTATCCAGAAGCAGATCCTGAGGACCAAGGTAGATGCAGAATGGGATGGTGTAATGATTCCCAAAGTCCCTACATCACATGAAGGCTCAAACTTCTACAAAGACCACTATGAGAACAGTGAGATGGAGGAGAAGGCAGAGAGCTGCTGACACCACCTCCCCTGTACTCCCCAGACCTGAAATTAACTTAGAAAATGTTACCTTAGTGGAGGAATACAGAGACTCATTTGGAAATGAACCGAACACTGAACACAGGTCTGAGGTCAATTTCACTAACAACTTCAAGATTATGAGAGGGGCTATGATAACCCTACTTTTTTTCATACCACCTCCTAAGCACAAAAGCCTACTTTAAGAATCTTATACAGCAAATTGATATTGGGTCATTCCTGACCCATGACTGTCAGAAGTCCTAGTCATTGTATGCAGAACTGAAGACCACAACTTGTAATTCATAGCCAATCTGACAGATAACATAACCCAATCAGCTTTTTTCCCAGGCATAAAGAGCTAGGAATAAATTTTACAGGAGCTTACTGTAAACTGATCCCCCTCTGGGGTGAAGATTGTGATAATGTGAAGGGCAGCCAGCTAGGTGGCTATAGGTGTTAGCCTGGCAATTGTCAGATCAGATGTAGAAGTCTAGGTGGTTGGCCAGCCAACCTCCTAAGGGTTAGGAGTGATTGTGGTGATACCTGACCAGAACAAAAGTCATATTCCAGCTTTCAGGACAAAACATCAGCTTATGTGGGATGTAAGAAAAGATGAAACGAAAATGACTTAAAAGTAAGTCCTACTTCTTTGCCTGGTTGCCTTTACAGGGGTTTTTTAGGTGTTTAAAGCATTTGTGGTCTATCATCTGCATACTACTGGGATTTTTAGGCCTTATCAAAATGGGGCATCTAGGTTATGTAAATTACCTATACTGAGTTCTCTTGTCCAAATGCTATAATTTTGTTTTTCTGAGGCTAACTTTTGTAAGATGTAGGCACAGGGCTCTGGCAGGTTGAATGAAAATTTGAGAAACGATAGCCTAGCTCATGAT
Source organism: Potorous gilbertii (assembly GCA_028658325.1). Lineage (NCBI taxonomy): Eukaryota > Metazoa > Chordata > Mammalia > Diprotodontia > Potoroidae > Potorous > Potorous gilbertii. The sequence continues at coordinate 252,483,480 of CM053771.1, forward strand.
ATTGGAAATATCAATCTCCGTGACAAAGGGTCTATTAGAGTCTGGGAAAGTATCGCTGGAAGGCATCGTTATATCTTGTGTCCAGTGAAATATCCTGGGATATTTTAGTAGGTACACCAAGGACATTGTCATGTTGAATGAATCGGCAATGATATCCTACAAAATCTAGACTGAAGATACAGAGATTATGCTATAGATATTTTATTACCACACTTGAACCCAATTAAATAAAAGAGAATCTGCCTTCTACAGATCCATTTTTATCCTTTACCAATCTATAAGGTATTTCAAGATGTTCAGTTTTTGCTTTTTGAAATTAGCAACTTTCAATTTTGATGTTTGACTCATGCTGATATGAGAGTGTTTGAGGACTGTGTGAACCATCTGGACATGTTGAATGGCATCTTTAGAGTAAGTGAAAATGTTATCAAAGTAAATGACCACTTTATGGATCAACAGATTTTGAAAAATAAATTTTGTAACTTGTCGCATTTTTAGGAGGATATTCAATCTGACTGGCTGGATGGTATACTACATTGGCCAAACTGAGTTGAGAGGACTGTATTCTATTCATCCACCTCCAGAATCCAATCCAAACTGCAGGTCACCTATAAATGATCCAGCTTGATATATGACATCTTTGGCTGATTTGTGCAGCAGATTAAATATTAGTATTAGGCATCAATAGCAGCGTATGATAATAACATTCAGAAAATGACAGTTGTAAGAAAGACTTAAGTTTCCACTCTTCATGTATATAAAGAAGAGAGGGCTCCAAGGAATAGGGAGTCAATAGCTTTGTGAACGTTTTGCATTATTCTATTTTCAAGAGCTCATGGGAGGCCTTAATTTCCATTCCTATCTGGGAATAGATTTGAACTGTGGCATTGAATATATACTTAACAAAGTGATGGTACATCTCTCTCTGTTGCTTTGAAGACACCCCTAAAATCTTGTGATGGTAGTTGAGTATAGAACTGAGGAAGGAGAGAATTCTGAATCTGAATTTTAATCAAAGATGAGGCCATGGAATGACTACTAGGCCTGGAACACACTCAGCCAAGTATTGAGCCAAGGTTCAGCCTAAGTACGCTAGGAGGATGTTGACAATTTTTATATGGGCTAATTCATCTGGGACAGTATTGGCTAGCCCTCTTACCAATTAATACTTGCCCTTTCTTATTCTAAGGTAAGTCCTGAGACTGTGAACCCTGGAGGAACTGGTAAATTCAATTTTCTTCCCTTCCCCTTATTGAAGTCTGAATTTGGTGGTTAAAAACTTCTCTTGAAGGGTTACTTAAGACCTACCAGAAATCCTGAAAAAAAAATCTTCCCAGGAGCTCAGTGAGGGCTTATCATGAGATACATGGTCTCCCATTAGACAGAATCAAAAATGGCCTCTTGAAAGAGGTAGGATTTGTGGAAATTAGTGTTTCCAAAAGGAGTTGGTGAGGAGAGAGATCTAAGTTTGAAAGGACAGTCTGTGTAAAAGAAGGGATTTAAGAATTGGATTTTGAGGGCCAGGATGGCTGGAATATAGAGTGTAGGAGGAAAAGTAATACGTAAACAGCCTGGAAAGATAAAGAGATGCCAGGTTATGAAGGGTAAACACATACACACACTCACACACACATACACACACACACACACACACACACACACACACACACACATACTACTTGTCAAGAGGGAATGGATAGAAAAAATAGTACATCCAAGCATAAGGGGTGGGCTATGAATGATAAACCTGCAAAGGAGACCAAAAAGAATTAGTCAAGTAGAAAGTAAAACACCATAGACCAATGTCGTGAAAACTGAGGTAGGAGAGAAAATTCAGAAGGCATGGTCAGTAGGGTACAATGTTGTAAAAGGGTCAAGAAGGATGAGGATTTAAGAAAGTCCATTGTGCTTAGCTATAAAGAAATCACCATCACCCTTCAAGAGAGCAGTTTCAGTTATGTCTCAAGCCACAGGAGTGAAGCTACCCCAAAAGGAACTGGCCCAGAATTTTAACCTTTCATTTCCAACATTGAGTAGAACTGGTGATTTAGAAATCTAGTTCAATTGTAGAAAGCTTACAGGGGATCAGAGACCAGTACTTAAAATTAGCAAAGGTATAGTAGGCAAAATTCCATAAAGATACACAAGGTGAAAGTGATCAGGAGTAAAATCTCCATGTGAAGACTGTGATGGAAGCATAAATTATGTTTCTAAAAAGCTAACCAAATGAGATATAGAGGAGATTCATGGGGTTTACAGTCATTCTCTGGAAAGAGATTTTGCTTGACACGTTGCATTGATGAGGTCAGAAATAACATCTATTTCCACCTTAATATTTGGTTATTTTTATCTTCAATCCTCTCCTTTTACTACTTAACATACAAACCATTTCTTATGTGCTTAAGAGAGGTTACAAAGTATCAGGGCAAGTCTGAGGCAGAAGAGATCCTGGAGTGGTAGATAAAAGGAGATTTGAGAAGAAGTCTTAGAAAAAGTGGCATTTCATTTGTGTCTTGAATGGGAAGGACTACATCAGACTGAAATCTAAAGTAGTCATTTCATTTGAAAATATAAAATATATGGAGGGAAATGGTGTATGAAGGGTATGCCAGTGCCAGAAAATGGAGGGCCTTGAATGCCAGTTAGGAAAATCTTTCTAGAAAATGCTTCTGTCAAATTTTCCAAGCAAATTTCATGCATGATTCTTTTTTATTCACCTTTATCTTTTTTTTCTCTTTCTTCTCCATACTATCAGATTGTATAGCTAAATAAGCACCCATTAGTCCTGAACGTCTACAGAGTAATTCAAATTTTTGACTTCATAGTTAAATTTTATTATTTTCTGGCTCCCGTACCCTTTTCCTGAAATGTACTCTTAGTATTTTCCTTCTTTAATTTTTTAAAATGTGTCTACAGTAAAAGATATATAAATATACTTATTTAATCTTTTTTTCTTTCCCATTTGATATGCATGGTTTATCTATATACACACACATATATTGATTCAGGGCTAATATGTATCTTTTGAACATTAATATTTAATTAATGTTATGATTATGTCTAAAAATGTATGGTAATTCTTATTTATTAGTGGGAAGTTGAGTAAAGAAGATAGTGGAAAGAATACTGAATTTGGAGCCAGAGGACCTGAGTTCAAATCCCAGTTCTATTACCTGTTGACTTTCAAGCTAATTATTTAACTTCTCTGAGAGGTTTCCTCATTTGAACATAACCTCAGTCTCTCTCTACGCATCAGATAGTTTCCTAAGAGATAGCCCTATGTCCCTGCACCATGACTCCTGGCTGGCTGAGAGACCTCTGAGCTGTGTGCCTGCATAAACAGAAAAAATACTTTTAGATTCTAAGAAATTAGAAGAATTCTAATTTTAATAATTCTCTAAGGAGAATTAGAGATGGTGTTGATGATGTGGGTAGGGAGGTAGGAGGGCAGAAGGAAGATAAACTTTCAAATGGTGTATGAGAGATTTCCCTGGAGCTAAAGACACACAGGAAGACCTCCAATGTGTCCCTTGATTTCTAGTTCCTGCTTCCTAAAGATTGTTAAACAGGGACTTCCTTACCTAAATGAAATAATATTTGTAAAAAGTGTTTAATACAGTGCCTGGAGCATAGTAGGTACTATAAAATCTCCTTTCCTTTAGTTTTCTTCCTATCCTTAGCAAGATTGTTCTCATTTACAAATAAAGAAATTATTTTGTCTTGCATGTTCCTTCATCTCCTCTAAGTAGAGTAACTTCTATTTCTTTTTACTGCTTACTATGCTACTATGTATTTGTGATTGTCTTTTACGTAGCCAGTATTGGGTGGGAGGGTACTAAATTTGTGAGAGTAAGCTAAACGTTGCCATTCTCTTAAAAGCAATCATGGAAAGTGACTTTTATTCTGAACCCCTGAAAGAGAGTATCATCCTCATTGGTGAATCATTCAGTAATTTTTAAATCTTCATGGGGTTTTCTGGAGTGGTCTGGCATTTCCTTCTTCAGTGGATTAACACAAAGGTTAAACTAGTTGCTCAGGGTCATATAACTAGTCAGAGATCAGATGTGAACTCTGGTCTTCCTGACTCCAGATCCAGTGCCGTATCCACTGAACTTCGTAGCTGCCTCCATCATACTCATAGAAAACCACTACCTGAGGTGTTGTAGATTGAAAGGGCTAGAATTCATTTACCATTTTGGAGATGAGAGTGAATGAGGTAGACCTGCTTATCCCTCTTCCCCCATACCCCCAATAAGCTCTTAGGATTCAACCAAGCCCTTTCTCCTACTTTTGAAAAAGATAGGGTTTTCTTGATCCTGGACTGGATAGTTATCTATCTATGCCACACTCAAACCATTTGTTTTTTGTTAGAAAGTCAGGTTTTTATTACATGTAGTTTAGGAGAATAACACTACTATATGTAAAATGGGTGAGTTGCTCTTTAAGGTCCTTTCCAATTCTAAATCTTTGCTAGCTCAACCAACTTTTCTCAGCCATTTTCAATCTCAATCTTGAGATGATTTACATGACAGCCAGTGTAATTATTGCAGGGAGAGGAGGATATTGAAAAGAATCTCCTCCATCCAGTTCCTTTTTGGTTTTCCTAAGTGAATGTTCCAGGATGCTTACAAGGAGACCTAGGCTCTGCCTTGAGAGAAGGCAATGAATAAATGAAAAAATCATTTATTAAATATTTCCTGTGAACCAGGCATTATACTAAAGAACTAGGGATACAAATACAAAAGAGAGACACAGAAGTCACTGGGATAGTGAGTGGAGCCATAGATCAATGATTAATACTGCCTTTCCAGAAGCAATGCTAATGTTGATTTAATTACTGTTCCCAGAGCCTTAGGGAGGGAAATAAAAGGAATTTTAAACCATAACTTACATAAAAGTTGAAACTGAGGGACGCTGAGTGACAGCAGGAGAAAAAGAGTTCAAAAGACCATCTGTGCTTGAGGCTGTCTGCTTGTTTTTGCTTATTTCCTAGTTAGGTGTGTCTATAAAGAACCGTCATGTAGAGGTTACAGAGCAGCAGGTGACCGCAATAACTGAAGCCCAGCTGATGGTAGCAGAGAGCAGCAAAGGGTACAGAGCAGATGAGATTTCTCCCTCCTCCTCCCTTAGCACAAAGAAAGTAACGAATGCCAGGGAAGCAAAAAGGTATAGTGGAAAGAATACTATCTCTAGAGTCAGAGAATCTAGGTTCAAATCCAGCCTACTGAAACTTACCACCTGTGTGACCTTGAGACAATTTAATTTTCTGGTCTTCAGTTTCCTAAATGAAGGGGTCAGACTAGATGACCTTTCAGATCCTTTCCAGCACTATAGCTAAGATCCTATATTGTTGTGTTTGTCCTTCATTCTTGTAGGGGACCATGACTTCAAAATGATGACATGACTTGCAGTTGACTTTGATTTGAGTGATGGAGGGCTCACTTTCTCTTATCTATACCATCTTTTTATTAACATATACAGATCATCTCAAAGTTGTCAGTAAAATTTTACGGTTGATGTCCTCATCAACCCAAAGTTATCAGTAACATTTGGTGTTCTGGTCTCCGCTGAGAATATTTAGAACTTATCTGAGATTCACATGCTATAGGACCATGAGTTTCTGACAGTTAAGCCTAAATGGCTTCCCCTGATTCAACACATATTATCAGGGTGTAATTTTTGGTTCACATATGATACAGTTTGTAAATTATGCTCCTTTCATCTTTGGGACAGTTTGGATCTTCCTTTCAGCTATTACTACTTCATACTGGGTCCTTATCTACTAGACTTACTAGACAGGGGGAAGGGGAAGGGGGAAGGATCAGAACAAGAAATAATTTTAACACACCCTTAGGGTTCTGGAGGACATAATGGGAGGTAGTGAAGCCTACTGGTTCTCCATTTCACCAGAAGGTTTGTAGCTGATGACTCAGTTCATTCAAGCACTATAAAAATCTTGTTGCCTATAGGTTTGGTTAATGAAGGTTTGACAAATAGGCCAGGGGTCGGTCACCCCTACTAAATATGGAATACTTGTTTAGCAGTCCAAAGTCTCTTACCTTCATGGGATATGGAGAGAATCCAAGAAGTCTGAAGGGATATTTGAATCTTTCATTTTCTGCAGTCATTCATGGGCTCCAATGAGTCCTTTACACTTTATTTGTTTCTTTGGTAGGGGAAATAAAGGTTGTCCCATACATCATACCTGCATTGTACACTGAGTGCCATTACAAGCTTTGGGGATTCTATTATCCAGTTGTAGGAAGAGATAGACACAGTATACAGTTAAGCATTATTTTAAAGATTATTCCTGGATAAATTGAGGGTGGGGTCATGAGCCAGAGAAAGAAAATGACCCGTTTGGAGTTAAGGTCCCGGCTCAAATCTTGGGAGGCCTTGGGCTGCAAGTGACATTTATAAATGCAAGTTGTATTAGGAGCCTATAACATCACCAACGGATTGATAATTCTGCACCATGAGTTGCCCTGGCTACTCATGTCCCCTACTCTCTACAAAGCTGCTCTTTATTATGTGGACCCTAGCCCACATGTGTGTGTCTCTTCTCACATATTCCCTTACCCCACATCATATCTACACATATCCCTTTCCATGTATATTCTCTAATCTCACATCTTCACCTTATGAATCCCCCCACCCCCAAAAGTGGCTTGATAAACTATGGCAGAGTGTACCCCTATGAAGCACAGCTGTATGATTCTTGTCATTTATTTCCTATTAGGTTTGATTAAAATTTCTTTGCCAATTCAGTCCAATAAATATTTATTAAGTACTTATATTGTGCTAGGCCCTGTGCTATATGCTGGGATACAATTAATAATAATTTTTAAAAAAAGATAGACCTTGGTCTGAATGAGTTTACAATCAAAACACACAAAAAAAGGCAGAAAGGGAGGGGTGGCAGGAGGGGGTGGGCAGGGATGAGGGAGATGTGAATGATAGACCAAGGGACATTTTGTTCCATGGAGTTGAAACCAGGCAAGATAGTAGGTGCAAAGTGGAGTGATCTGAGAATCCAGTTTAATTTTGAACTACTGTGTTCTCTGTTTGGTCTAGCAAAAGAAACACATCCGGTAAAGGGTAATGAACTATTGCTTTGAGAACCTCAAACCGGAAGTGGCTTGTCGAGGTTTGTACATGAGAAGGTACAGGGATCCTATTAGTACTTGCATGACTGTTTTAGTCAGTGTAAAACACCACAAAAGACAGTCTCTATCCTTGCAATGAATTTCTTTTCTATATTTATCCATATGCTTTTGTACTAAAATATATCTAGTTTCCCTTCTCTCAAAAATATACAAATTTCAAGTCTAGTTTCCTGTATTTGTGGGGTACATCTTTAAGTTCTGCTTTCTCCTTGTTCCTATGAGAGCTTTTTTTCCCACTTTGACTCTTCATTTTTACCTCTTCCCCTTATCTCAGGCTCAGTATTGTTCTCCTGCCTTTCCCATTCTGGTTCCATCTGCACTGAGTCGGTCTGTCTTGTTTTTTCTTTCCTTCCATTAACTTTTCTGAATATTTTCCCAGCCTGTGCCTTTCCTTTTGTTGCTCCAACAAAATTTTCTTCTGCAGAAACTCACTTCTTTCAGCTGCATTCCCATCTTTTTCAGAAGTCTTCTACATTAAAGAACCCTGGATGGTTGAGCTGTGAGGGTGGAAAGAGCACTGAATTTGGAGTCAGAAGATCTAAGTTCAAATTTTGGTTATGCTAGACCTTGGACAAGTCCTTTAGCTTCTCAGCCCCATATTACTCATTTGTGAAGTGAGGGAACTGAACTGGATGGCCTGTGAGGTAGTTCCCTCTTAGTTTTAAATTCTATGAAAAATCCTATTTGCTGTCAGTAGCCTCTTTCCTACTCTGAAGCTGCCTGCAGTCATTAGATAAAAACAGGAAAGATTAGAATTTCTGGGCCAGTGTTTATTAGAGGTTGGCCCATTGCAGAGTGGGTTCTTTGGGGAGGGGCAAAGGAAAAGACTAAGTGAAATCCTTCATGTCAAAGCAATCAGATCTGAGGAGTCTGCTGTTCCTGGGAGTTTTCAGCCTGTCTTATGATCTCCTGGGTTTCATGTGTTCCCACGTAAGTCTTCTGCTCTGGCATTGCCATGACCTGACCATGAGTTTCTATTCACCAGAAGTACTCAGTCACAGGCTGGATGACTATCTGTTATAGGGATAGCATAGAAAAGTTCCCAGCATGAAAACATAGAGAAGCAGTATGGTGCAGGGATATAAGTAAACCAAGAATGAGGGACAGGATCTGAATTCAAAACTCCCTCTGATACTTATTACCTGTGGGATCTTCAGCCAATCACAGCCTCCTTAAGGATCTTTTTCCTCATCTGTTAAATGATGGAGCTGCCCTAAGTGGCCTCTGAGGTTCCTTCTGGCTCTAGATTTATGATCTTATGAGGCTGGGCTACATGACCTTTAGGGTACTTTCCAATTTTAATGTTCTAAAGTTGTTCCTCCTTTCAATGGAGAAGTAGGGGACTCAGCACAGAATGTTGCTCAGACTGTCCGGAAGGGTTGATGCATCGTTTGGTTTTGCTTAATTTTTTTTTTCCACTTTGTTACAAGGGAAAGTTCAGTGGTCAGTGGATGAAGGGAAGAATATATATATATATATATAATGATGATGCCAAAATAATAGCTAACATTTATATAGTATTTACTATGTGCCAGGCACTGAACCAATCACTTTATCATTATCTCATTTGATCCTCACAATAACCCTGGGAGGAAGTTCCTACTATTGTTTTACCAATGAGGAAACTGAGACCAACAGTGGTTAAGTGATTTGTCCAGGTTCACACAGTAAGTAGTAATTGTCAGAAGCTTGATTTGAACTCAGGTCTTCCTGACTCCAGGCCTGGTGCTCTATCCCCTGGGCCACCCATTATATCAGGAAATGATTGCAATTTTAAAAGAAAAGGCTTCAATAAAACTTTTTAAAAAGGGACTTGATGATTTCACTGAAGTCTCTGAAAGATATAACCTTTTAAATAATAGTAAAGATGAACCTTCTAAACATCAGTTAGCTCCTTGAGCATTTCCAGAAGGGCCATCTATTAGCTATTGAGACTAAGTCACTAACAATGAAACCCAGAAGTTCATTGAAACCATTTGTATGAAAGAAATTCTGGTTATATATCTTTTTGTATGTTCTCTTCTCTCCTTTGATGCAACTACTGCTCATCATACCCTCATTACCTCTCCTTTAGACTATTACAATAGCCTCCCATTTGGTCTCTTTCCTTCAAGTCTCTTCCCACTATCATTCATCCTTCACACAGTTGTGAGTCATTTTCTTAAAGAGCAATTTGGATCATCTCATCTTTCTGTTCAATCAGTTCTAGTGACTTCTTATTACCTCTCAGATCAGTCATAAACTCCTCTGTTTGACATTTAAAGGTGTTCATTACCTGGCACTTTTCTACTTTCCATTGTTCTTTTATATTATTTTTGCCCTTTTCATACTCTGAGGTCCAGCCATATTGGCCTATTTGCTTTTCTTCATGTACAATATTCCATATTTTGTCTCCATGCCTTTGCATTGGCTGTTCCCTGTCTTTAGAGTACACTGCCTTCTCATCTCTGCTTGTTGGAAGACCTAGTTTCCTTGAAAACACAGATGAAGTGCCACCTTCTATATGAAGCCTTTCTTGATACCTACAAGCTTCTAGTGCTGTTTCTCTTCAAGCTAACTTCGAATCATTTTGTATATACTTATATATGTGCATATTATCTCCCCAAAAGGATATAAATTTCTTGAACAAAAAGTGGAGAAGAGAAATAATGGGAAAAAGTGGGAAACGAAAAGGTCTTGTAGTACTAGATCTCAAATGTTCCTTCAGAGCAATAACCTTCAAAACCATTTGGTACTGGTTAAAAAATAGAAAAATTGATCAGTGGAGCAGATTAGGAACCTGTAATGTTAAGGAGCTTTGTGAAGATTTTCCCTACCCCTTGATAGACCCTTGTGACCTGCTTTGAGCTTTGGCCCAGCCCAAGCTTGAGTCACATGAAGTCCATGGTGGGAGGGGCTTGCTAAATGGGTGGAACAGGAAGGATAGAGCAGGGAGAGAGACAGAGGTAGAGTTGAGAGAGAGAGAAGAGGCAGAGCTGAGGCAGAGCAGAGCATCTAGTGTGAGTGAGAGAGGGAGTGCTTTTGCCTAAGAGAGTTTGTTTGTGGGGAGGCCTAGGAGGAAAGACTTGGGGATGGCTATGCTCCCTTTATTGGTAATGTGTGTGAACTTCTTTGTTATCATGGTAGAGTTGACTTTCTGATATCTGAATAAATATTTTGGTTTCATCACTGAGGAAGATAGTTTATATTTTGCAAATTTACCCTGGAAATATGTCTGCATGTCCATGGCAGCTGCTATGGGTATCTCATTGGCATTATAGAACCCAACATACAGAAAGGAACATAGTTGTATAGTGTTCAATAAAGTCCCAGATCCTGACTACTAGAGTAAGGACTCCCCACTAATCAAAAAATCTGCTAGGAGAATTGGAAAGCAGTCTGAAACAAATTAGAGTGTTAGTCAATTAGCATTTATGAAATGCCTGCTATGTGCTAGGCACTATGCTGTGTGCTAGGGATGCAAAGGCAAAAAAAAAAGAGCAAGGAGTTTACAGTCTAAAAAGGAAGACAGTATGCAAATATATGCAAGATGCAGACAAGATGAATTTGGGATAGTCTCAGAGGGAGGATGCTAAGATTAAGAAGGACTGGAAAAGGCTTCTTACAGGTGAAATTTTAGCTGAGGCTCAAAGGAAGCTAGGGAAGCCAAGAGGTTGAGACCAGGAGGGAGAAAGTTCCAGGCATGGAGACAGTCAGGAAAATTTCCTGGAGTGGGAAGAGAGAATGTTTTTCTCTAGGAACAGCAAGGAAGACGATGTCACTGGATAACAGAGTATTGGAGGTAAGTAAAGTGTAAGACGATTCGAGAGGTATGAAGAGGCTCAGTTATAAAATTTTTAAAAAGCCTAACAGAGGAATTTGTATTTGAGCATGAAGATGAAAGGGAGTCATTGGAGTGTTATTAAATAGATCTGAAATTTTGGAAGATCAGTTTGACAGTTGAGTAGAGAATGGACGGAGTGGGGAGATACTTGTGATATGGACATTAACCAGCAAGTTATTTTCCTATGCCACCTAGTGAAAAGGCCCTTGCCTTTTCCCAGGGCCACCTTCCCCTTCTACTATGGTAGCACCTGACAAAAGCCCCAGTAGCCCTGCTGTTGTAATAGCTCTGCCTATTACTCAATATAACACTAGCAAACAAGTCACAATATTACAGGAAAACAAGTTTTATTGAAAGGAGGAAGTGAAAAAAAAGTAAGCTTTGAATGGATAATCATTGGTGCCAAAGATCTATGTGAATTCTTAGTTCACATATAAAGACTCCTTTGACTGAAGCCCCTAGAAAGCTCCCCTTTCTCCACTGTTTTCAAATGGTTGCAGTTCTCAGATGGACTTTATAGTGGAGAGCTCTCTCATACCTCTGGCCATTCTTCAGTGCTCTATGACATGCCTACCACTTCCATGTATCAAATCCTCCCATTGGTGAGCTGCATGACTGGCATGTGAGAAGAGAGCCTTGAGAGATGGGACTGATAATATCTTTGCTGATTCTAGAATGGAAACCACGAGTCTGCCTGACTGACTTAGGGCCTGGACAATCAAAGACTCTCCACTTTGGGGTCCATCATCAATCTGTATAGGAGATTGTACTATGTGGCTGTAGGTACAGAACCCCACTATTCCCTTGACCAAGGAAAAGGTAACAATTGCTATTCAATAATACCCTGGAAAACCTCTGAGGAAGAGGAACCTACCAGTTCCTCTTTCATAGTCCATTCCATTTTTGGACTGATAATGAATAGCAGTTCATTAATTTCATACTCTCGTGGATTCTTTAGATTAATATGTTGCTAACTTCTCTAACTCTACTATTGTCTAGTTCCAAAAATGTACTATGTTGGTCTGTTGAACTATCTTAGATTCAAGGCACTATGTGGGTAAACACTCATTCAGAGCCATAACTCATTAACTAGCCCTCTTCAGTCTACTTCCTCAGTATATTTACTTTCACAAGTCAGTCAGAGGACACCTTTGTTGAACTCGAAAGACATTTAATCAAACAGCATAACAAATAATATGTCAAGCAAAGATTTCCACTATATACACTTGGGATTTGGTCTCTTGCAGCAAATACCTAGCTAGATATGTATTGGGTATCCTTTGATTCCTCAGTTTAGTAATTTTTTTTTTCTTTTTTGGAGGGGTAGGCAAGGCAATTGGGGTTAAGAAACTTGCCCAAGGTCACACAGCTAGTGTCAAGTGTCTAGGCTGGATTTGAACTCAAGGTTCTCCTGACTCCAGGGCCAGTATTCTATTGACTGCACCACCTAGCTGCCCCTAGTAATTCTTTCAGAAAAGAAATGGAGTTTAGTTTGTTACAATCTGTTTTTAATGAATTCATGGTGACATAACAATTACCTTTTACCTAGGTAGGTATTAAAAAAAGATCCTACTAATAATCCATTGTAGTAATTTTTTCCAGTCAAGCTTTCTTGAAATAGTCACTTTCTACCCCTTTTTTTGAATATCAGGATAACATTTTCCTATCTTGTGTTCCATGCTAACTATTCCATTGTCTACACTTTTCAAAGTTCTCTAATGGTGGCACTCCTATCAACTTCTGCCAGCACCCTAAGATGTGATTCATTTAGGGTCTTAAGGATCTTATGATCAGTTCGGGATGGGAATTTAGTGATCATCTAGTAAATTTTTCCTCATTTTACATATCAGAAAATTGATGCCCAGAGGACTTAAGTGACTTACCAAAGGTCACAAGGATGATAAAACCAGCAGAATTAGGGTTTGAACCCAGTTTTTTGGACTCCAAATTCAGCATTCTTTGCACTTTCTTATGCTGCCTTTGACTTCCCTGAAAGGCAGAGTGTATTCTTACTATCTCTTTACTTATCTTGGGTTTAAATTAACTCATCTTTTGTCTAGCCCTCAGTCATTAAATGGGTGTTGCCTTTGACAACTGAGAGGAGGGAAACCTTAATTTAGAAAGATCAAGTTCACCCACTGCATCCTGGGCCATTGCCAGCTGTCTTGACTTATGTCTTGTCACTAAACTGAGATGACTGTGGAGGACAGAGCGAGTCTGACAACTTTGTGCAGCTCTGCCCAAATTGTGCAATCCACGCCCAAATCAAGGCATTACTTTCATGACATCATTGGTCCTCTTGGAGAACAGAGGATGAACAACTTATTATGGGTGTCAGTTCCCTGTTAATCATTTTTGTTTTATCCTTCCTGATCCAAAGGTCATTTTGCTTGGTAGGAAAATGGAAGCAATATGAGTTAAATGGTTCTATCTTTTCTATTATTATTTGTCATTGTCTTGGCTGCTCCAAGCAGTAGCTCCTTCCTTGTTCTATATTCTGCCACCAATATAGCTAAAAACAAAACAAAAATCCCAAACTCTTTGTTCTTTTGTCCTTAGGTCCTCACATAATATCGATGTCATTGTGGTTTTCCTTACCCTAAGACTATTTTTTATAGAACTATTCCACTATTTTAAATATAAAGTGTTTGATCTAAAAACAAACCAACTATTCAGAGTAGTCTAAGTTGGTAGTGTTGTCACTGATTAAAATAAAATGTAGCAAAGTGTTTTGTTTTGTTTTTTGTTCTTTTGAGATACAGTCCTTTGCTGTGCATAGAGGACTGGTCTTTGAATCTTGATTGCTTAATAGCTCTGGGTAAATCATTTGACCTAGCATTGTCCCCAGGACACTCTAATACCATAATATACATTTGCATCAATGTAGGAAAATTCCACACTGGGAATCCTGCGGACTGATTAAAGCTTCACTGTTCTCAGCATGTTGAGGGAAAGGTGACCTAAGTAGTCAAAAATTCTATTTGGCCAAGAGTGATATGAATTGAAAGCCATATCATATATGAATCACAGCTGGAATAGAGCTCAGACTTCATCTATCTGACCTCAATTTATTGATAAGGTAACAAAGTCCCAGATAAGTAAAGTGATTTGCTCAAATTCACACCAGTCATGGTAGGGCTAGGATTCAAACCCTGGTCTTCTCATTTCAGATCTCAAGCCCTTTCCATTGTGCCACACATAGGTTATTGTATACTGGTAATTAGAAAGAATAGCTCAGGAGATTGGTTCTACATAGACAAAAACTGAGACCAGGACAGAATGAATTTTAAGGCCAAAGCTCATCAAGGACAAAGTGGGGAAATTGTTGGATATTGGTACCTAGGGTAAAACCCTGGTAGCCTATGCTACTTCCCCCTCTACTTTAAGGCTCTTTTCCATCAAGATGTCTCATGCATATATTAAGATCATAAAGGATTCTTTGATAGTTGCAGTAATAAAACAAACTTATTCAATCACCCACTGATTATAAATCTTAACTAAGGTATGAATCAGGAAGATGGGTTTGCCAAAGATTTTTGTTACTGTCACAGAGTACACCATCCTAGGAAAATTCCAAATGGAAAAGAGAGTTCCTATAAATAATCGGGCCTGTCAGTGGTCATGTTTGTAGATTCTGGCATACTATTTTTGCATCACATCCAAGAATACTTAAAGCTGAATAAAAAGTATAAAAGTAAAAACTTTCTTGATTCATGCACAGCAACCATTTCTGCCTACTAATCTTCCCCTTATTTCCATTCTCCTTAAAGAGATGTTTGGTCACTCAAAAGGGATAGAGGGTAATCTATGTTGGAAAAAGTAAATTGATGAAAAATGCCTCCTGTTCAGATCGTGAAATGCAAATTAATGGACAGTTTATTGAATTAGGCTATCATTGAGCATGTTTTTATACAGGTGCTGATGAGTAGGACCCAGAATTGGAAAAGAAAAGAGTGGGCTTAATTGACTTTGGGAAATTGAATGGCTTTTACAACTATCCTTAGATGCTCCCTGAAAAGCTCAACTTTAAAACATTAATATTCTCCTAGTGATGACAGAAACCTGAAAATTCTGGAACATCCTAACCATCAAAGAAGCAAAATTACAGGCAATGCAAAGGCAATGGGAATGAACAGAACATATTTGTGGCACATTGAGGAGACCTGACTGACTTGAATGACGGGTACATTTTGGGTTGTGGTTAATACAGCAAGAAATTATAGGAAACTCAGATTTTTGTTTCTCTTTTTGACTTACACAGATTTTTATGAGCTCTTTTTTTTGTTTCATTTTTTAAAATGTAATTTAATTTATTTTTTGTTATATTTTAAGTTCTGAAATATCTCTCACCCTCCCTCCCCACCTTGTACTGGAGAAGGCCAGAATTTGACACAGATTTATGAATATATGTAAAATCATACTTTGGATACTTGGATTTATCAGTTTTTTCTCTGGAGGTAGATAACATCTTCTATCATAGGTCCTTTGTAATTGATTTGAGTATTTTTAATACTCAGAATAACTTGGTCATTTATATTCTTCAACCAATATTGCTGTCAATATATATGAGCTCTTTTATAGAATATACTTTATTATATGCTTTTTATTAAAATTACTAATTAGAACTCTAGATTTTTATTAGATTGGATTGTTGACTTAGAGCTGGAAGGGACCCCAAGAGGTCATGTAGTCTAACACTTTGATTTTACAAATGATGAAGGTGGGCCCCAAAAAGTTTAAGTGTTTTACTCAGGTAATAAATAACAGAGAAAGAATTTGATCCTGGGTCCCTGGCTTGAAATTTTACACTCTTTCTATTACATCATTCTACCTCTCTTTGCAATAAAGTAAAATGTTATGGTACTTGAAATGATCATGGTATTTACTACGTGTCAGGCTTTGTGCTAAGTACTTGGAATATAAGGAAAAAAAAAGACAGTTTCTGACCTCAAAATGCTTACATTCTAATGGGAGAAGACAACACAAAAAAAGGAAACTGAAACTGAAGTGATAGGGAAGATGGTACCTATGCAGGAGCATGGTGAAGAGAGCAGTCTGGAGAATCAAGTATGTATCCTGAAGAGGAATGAAGGAGTAAACATGGCTGAACTGGATTGTCCCCTAAAGTGGAGTTCTGGGAAGAAATGACTAATCAGAGGAAGAGGACACAGTAGCCTTCTGATTTTATAAGGAGTCTCCACTCCTGCGGTTCCTTTCCTGATTGGTCAGTTCCTTCTGAATCCTTTATTTTAGGAAAGAGTCCAAGCCAGCGGTGCTAACGCTCCTTCATGCCTCTCTGGGCTCTAATCCTGACTGTCTGAACTTTTTTCTCCATCATTTTCTAGCAGCTTTCTCACCCTGGAAGATATCTTTGCCATCATGTCCCAGGAGCCTTCTCATCCTGGAAAATGAAAATTTTAAAAGAAACTGAGGCCAAGAGAGGCTAAATAACTTGCCCAGGATCACAAAACTAGTAGTATCTAGTAAGGCAGAATTTGAACTTTGATATTCCTGATCTTTCTACTATGCTATCTAGCTACCCAAAATGACTTGGCCAAGGTCATACAAATAGTAAGAAGCAGAGTATTTGAATCCAGAATGTTACTGTATTCTGATATATACATATTATATATACACACACACACATATATATATATACATACACAGACACCTGTATATCTATATGTATAGAGACATATAGATTCTAGGGCCAGGGGTTGTTCTTATTATTCTACCATATGCTTACCCAAAGCTAATCACCCAATAGCTAATGAGTAGTAGAGCTGGGATTTGAACCTAGGTCCTCTGATTGTCAAGCTAGTCTAGTTCTACTATACTGCATTGCCACCCAATGCTTAGAAGTGGTTGGGCTTGATCTATTTTTGACTCTCTCAAGTTAGTTAATGACTTTGTAAATGAATCCAACCTATAATTTTTCAATGACACCTTTAAAAGTCATGAATGAATGATTTATAATGGATCTGAAATTTATAATGGGTTGAAAACAATGCTCACCTTAAAATACAAAAAGAGCAGACTTGTTTAGCAACACCATACAAGGACCAAACTGATCATAAATCAAGATTAATATGCTTGGAGTATTCTCTCCACACATATTTATATGCTAGCTAAAATGCAGATTGAATAAGTCATAATAGGAAAATCCCAAGGCCTGTGCAAACTTATGGGAGGAGGTGTAATCATGCATAATCTTGTACTCCGATATTCAGAGGCAGTAAATTTTACATGAGATTCAGATTTACAACTTCCATTCTTCAGGAAGCTCTTAAGTGGAAACAAATGTGACTACAAATTTTATCAAATTAATCACTTTTAATTATTTCATTGAAAATAACATAGGTTTTATAAGTTCCTATCACTGGCAATAGTTTCACAAAAGAACACTAGATATAGAGTCATATGATGGGAGTTTGAATTCTACCTCCATCACTTATTAAATGTATGGCTTTGGATAAGTCATTTAACCCTAGTCTTAGTTTCTAATCAATAAAATAGAGGATTAAATCAGGTGATTTGTAAAAGTCTCTGCGCATATCACTTGGTATATCATATATATCATACAACCTATCACATCATTTGGTATATATTTCTTTCATTTCCATATAAACTCTTTCCTTGTTACAGAGATCATGAAAACAAAAGTAATCAGCAAAACTAAACATTCCTACCATGTCTGTACATATAACATTTGACAACTATTGTTCCCCTTGTATTCAACAAAAAGGTGGAAACTATTTTTTCATCTCCTCTCAGATACCAAGTTTTCAGATCTGTTTTATTGCTCTTTCCATTTACATTGCTGTAGTCATATATTTTCCTGGTTCATGCATGAGTTTGTGTAAGTAATTTCAAGTTTCTCTGAATTCTCTGAATATTTGTTGATTTCACTACTACACAAGCTGCAATCAATGCGGAAATAATAAAGGGCACAAAACATTAATAAGATAAGAATCAGCGGATGGCTAGGGCATTTGTTTTGGGTGAATTTGCAAACAGAAAAATCTCTACTTCAAAAGAGTTATGAAAAGTGATGTAAAAGAAAATTTTAGAATTGGTTATATTTGGTTTATAATTGGTTATAACAGTATGTTCCTAAATCCTCCCCACACCCCAAATTAGAGTGTCTTGGTATGTTTTATTAAATTTATATATCACTTTTTTTCTTCTTAAGCAGTAATAAACTATACAACCAAACTAAATGGCAGCCATATTTACAAGGACCAATCCGGGTTCCAGACAACCAGGAACGAAACACACTTTCTTTTTCTTGGCAGAGAGATGTAGGACTACAGGTGTAGTACACTGTATACTCTATCAGATACCGATGATTTGTTTGTTGATAGCCTTTGTTTAACAGTTTTTCTTTATTATAAGGGAGGATTAAGGTTTCTGGAACAGGGAGATAAAAAATAAAAACAAAGAAAAGCCTAGCCAGAGTCAGTTTGCTGGGCACTTGCTACTTTGTATTCCTGCTCATGCCTCCTCATCTCACTTCTCACTTTCACTATAAGAATCACTTCTCCTTTGCTAAGAATGACTTTGGTTGGCATTTGTCTGGGTGTGTGGAGGGGTGGGGGTGTGGTTCAGTTGAAGGGGGGAAGTCACCATTCATAATAGATCAGGAACATTCCGAAATCACTTAGGTGAGTTTTGAAGGGGGAACACAGAAACAAAAAGATGTACTCTCATCTTTGGCCCCACTCTAGCTAGGAATATGGATGTTACTAGACGGGGCTACGACTTTTCTCCTCCCACTGGGAATTTCTCACTCCCTCTAGTCACCATCCTTGACTCTTTTCCTGCTTTCTTTGCACACGTGTGTGGGTGTGTGGGGAACAAAGAGGAAGAACGTGACCTGCCCAGCCTGTTAGCCAGCAATGGTAAACCACTTACATTAGCCTAAGGGCAGATAAAAACCTAGTTCTGCCCAGGGAAGTTGATCCAATGTTAATAAATCAAAACTTTTCTCTTATTTGGCCCAAGCCCCAAACTAAGGAAAAAAACCTAGAACTTTGGAACATTGTTAAATCCTCTGACCTTAAAAAAAGTCTGTATACCACAATTTACTAACTGATTCCCATTTATTAGTAGTGAATTATACAACCAAGAATAGTTAGAACTAATTGGAGTTTTCTAGCTGGCAAAATTCAAACTACTTAAATAGTAATTATAAAAATAACTTTATAAAATTAAGGATAAAGATAAGGAACAAGGAAGCTTTGGAGTAAAACTTTGCTGTCCCAGGCAGAGGAAGAAAGGAGAGCATTTAACATTGCCATGTTTCTCAAACTGCTGGAGAGAAATAGTTCAGTCACTCCCTAATCCATTCTTACCAAGCCTATTTTCTGGAGCTATCAGGAGGAAGTAGCGCCTGAAGGGATCAGCTTTCTCACTGCCCAGTCTCTAGTCCCACAAAACCTTCTGTTACCTTTCTGCTCTTTTCCTTGTTGAACGCCCTTCAAATCACCCACTTAACCCCTGTCTCTGTTTCTGAAGCCAAAGTCACTAGTCTGAACTCTGATCATGCTGCCACATATCCACTCCCAACTCATGGCTCTTGATAGTTTTATTCCTCTCAAGATAAGAAACAACATTATCTGAAATATGTTTCCTAGAAGTTTACTCATCTAGTCTCTGAAGAATCCAATCAACCTACAGGAAGCATCTCCAAAAGCTATAATCCCATTAAATGGGTAAACTACTGCTTCCAATCCAAGATATCAGTGAGCATATCACCATAGATCTAGAGGAGGAGAGTAAAATGGACAGTCTTGTATGTTCCCAAGGGAAAGAGTGTTTTCCTTTTGCCTGGTAAACTTGACTAATGTCATCATATATTTCCATACGTAGGCCCTTAACTTTGTCTTCAAAGACAAATACAGTTAGGAAAGTTTGGGAGAGAAGAGGTATTAGACTGACTACCAAACTGAAGGTCTCCAGAGCTGTTGTGTTGAGTTCATTGTTGTATACCTGTGAAACCTGGACAGGATACCAGTGTCATGCCAGGAAACTGAATCACTTCCATTTGAATTGCCTTAGGAAGATTCTGAAGATCACCTGGCAGGATAAGGTACAAGACTCTGAGGTCCTTTCTCAAACTAAACCACCAAGCATTCAAACTCTACTTCAGAGAGCACAGTTCCAATGGACTGGTCATGTTGTTCAAGTGCAAAACATACACTTACCAAAAAGACTGTTTTATGGAATGCAAGCATTTATTTACATGATGGTCAGAAGAAGTGATACAAGGACACTCTTAAGGTCTTTCATAAGAACTTTGGAACTGATTGAGTGACATGGGAGACACCAGCACAGGACTGCTCAAATGCAGTGCACATGTCAGAGAAGATGCTATGGTCTATGAGCAAAGAAGAATTGAAACAGCTCAAAAGAAACGCAGGATGCACAGCTTCAGACTATCAACCCCAAATGTTCATATAGACTATTTGTGCCTGACCTGTGGTAGAGCATTCTGAGTTTGTATTGGTCTGATCAGCCACAGTTGGATACACTATAACTTGATTCTAGTATAGTGAGGTCATTTTGACCCTCTTCAAGAGTGAAGGACAATAACCAACTAAACAAACAACAGTTAGAGATCGTCTTGAGTAGATAGGTGGAAAAGTAGATAGAACACTAGACCTATAGTCAGGAAGACCTGAATTCAAATTCTTCCTCAGACACCTACTAGCTGTATGACTCTGGGCAAGTGCTTAACCTGTTTACCTAAGCTTCCCTATACGTAAAATGGAGATAATAAGAGCACCTTCTTCCCTATGTTGTTTTAGTCTAGAATAAGATAATATTTGTAAAGTGCTTTGCAAATTTTAAAGCATTGTGTGAACACCTTAAAAAAAAAGACAGTATGGAAAAGAGAACCCAATTCTG
>CM053771.1:252504877-252540200 GCA_028658325.1 Potorous gilbertii
GGGGTCTGAGATTCAAATGCTGCTCCCCAGCCTCAGGGCTTTTGGCGGCAGGCCTGGCTGCTATTCAATGGGAGCTTAATTTCTGGTGCTCAGGTGGGGGCAGGGCCGTCTCCCAGGCTCAGTTCCCTCAGGGGGTTTATGAAGAGACTTTCCATAATGGAGCTGCTGCTGAGCTCCTGCCTGCTCCAGGGGCCTCTGGCCACCCACTGCCTCTGTCGCTGCCCCAGCGGCTGCCTTCCGAGGGGGCCCGAGTCATGGAGACACCCCGTTCCCCTCTCAGCCTGTCCAGACGTCTCTCTCACTGACCTGTGCGTCTGTGGGTGGAGGGGATCTTCACGGCTGCTGGAGATTCCATCCCTGAAGCCTGGTCGGATTTGCTCACTCCTCTCAGTGCCGCGTGGCCGGGGCAGGGCAGGGCTAGGCTCTGCTCCCGTCTGGTGCGCAACCGACTTTTGGGATCGGTTTTTCAGGGCTCTCTGGAACGGAAATCTCCTTCACCCTGCTGCTGCGCGGCTCCACTGTTCCAGAATTTGTTGGGAGTTCTTTTTATAGATAATTATGGGCTGTGGGCTCGGAGCTAGCCTATGTGAGTCTTTCTACTCCGCCATCTTGGCTCCGCCCCCCCAAGTTTGAGTTATTGATGAGACACTCATGAGGAAATCACCATGACAACAATCACACTTGTATACCACCTCAAAGTTTACAGTCTCTTCAGGGTTTATACCATGTTAGTAACACAATGACCCTGTCAGGTTCTATAGATTCTGTTATCCCAATTTCACAGATGAGGACTCTGAGGCTCAGCAGTTAAATGACTTGCCCAAGGTCACACAACTAAGCATCAAAGGATGTGAACCCAAACAAAAGTCAGTGTGGAGATTCAGGACTAGAGTTCAAGAGATTGGAAAACTGAGAATTTAATTTGCAAGTAAAATAGGATAGAACAAAGTAGAGTGACCAAATAAAGGTGAGCATATGGGGGACAGAGATGAGAGAAAGGAGGCTAGCTTGATGGTAAAAAGTGAACACAGTAAATCGGATCTCCCAAGATTGAGGGAGGCAGATAATCCAGTGGCATTGTGACAAAAAAAAAAAATAGCAAAACTTTTTTCAAGGATCTCCTTACCTCTAGATTAAGATCTCCCTGGAGATAATTCTCAGAAGTGCAGAAAATATACCTCCAAAAACTCTATATATCTAAGGAATTTATAATCAATATAAATAAAGGAACAGAACAATGGAAAATTTTAAACCTTACATTAGCAAGTGGAAAGAACAGGATAATTCTTTTTTGCTGGTGCCGAGCTTAAAAGTCAAACCTCCCAGATGCCTACTCAGGTCTTACATGCACTCCTTTGAGTTTCTTCAAGAATCTTAGGAATATTGGCAATGGTCATGCTGAGATTTAAGGTGCTGGGTTAAAATTTTTTTAACCTTTTAGTTGAGGTCCATCTCCCTTACTCCAAATCCCGCCAAAATTTCAAAGCTGAAAGGGACATCACAGCAAGAATTCTCAAGCTTCCTAAAGGCTTCCAAAAGTGAGGTGGGATAATTAGATAATAATTACTGATGATAGCGAGCATTTACATGGCACCTTAAGGTTTACAAAGCACTTGACAAATATGCGTTACTTTATTCTCACAACTCACGTGACAAACACACCACTTTATTATCCTTACAACTCTGGAAGGTTGTTATTATTGCCACTTCACAAATGAGGAAACAAACTGAGAGGCTGACTTGCCCAGTATTTCCTCACTCCAACTTCAATGTTTTATCCACTGCACCACTGAGATGATTTGATGACTGTTTTGCAAAAGATAGTTATACATGGGGCACTGACCTTATCAGTAAACTAAAATAAAATATTTAACATTTCTCTGTGATATTTTAAAACTGGAATAATACACTAGGACTCCAACTATGTACAGAGGCTAAAATGGGTTCAATTCCTAAGACTGGCTGAAAACCCTTCCTCACAAAAAAAGAATTTTGTTTTAGTGTAAAATTAATTACAATGTGTTAAACATGTAAATGTGAAATTAAATTGGTCAGGGAAACTTTTAAATAGATATAATGCCTGCCTAAATTTAAATAGATATAATGCCTAGAACAAAGAGGCATGAAATTTCCTGGGCAAAAGTTAAAGTTTGAAATTCTCAGTTTGTCCTTAGCAACTTCCTACACCCTTAGATCATCTTCCCCAATTAATGTCTTTTTTTTAATGAGATCAGTAATTTCATCTGCTAATGCAGATCTGTAATTTCAATCTTAGGCAGTTGTCTATTTCATTGAGAGGTTAAGCAACTGGCTCTGTGGAAAAACTAACAGTTATCAGAGGTAGGAAGTGAACTCAAGTCTTTCCAACTAACAGGCTAGCTCTCTATACCTAAGAAACAGTGCCTATTCAATGCCCTATATTGCTCTAAAAACTTCCAATGCTGTACCCCCACCTCCTCCAGCCTATCTTACCTTTTGAAATGCACTTCTTCCCATACAGCTGGTCTCAACTGTTACTAAGAAAACAATTTCACTGAACTAATTATAATGCCCAAACATCTATTAGTCCCATAAACTTCCCAGGTGCATACTTGTACACATATATATATATATATACACACACATATACACACACACACACACACACACACACACACACACACATACATATGTACAGTGCTTATTAACTCAAAGGAACCTCTGGTGGTATTTTAATAAGATATCAAAATAAAACAAAAATTTGACTCCACCCACTAACCTCTCCTTACCTATTCCTCCATTTCACTTCAGCTTATAATACAATAAGGACAGGTATACCCGGATCTTGCTATCACACATAAATATTCTACTTCCATGTACAAAAATACCCTGAAATTCCTTTATCCGATCATGATCTTCTGTCATTCCATCTCTTCTTATGCTTTAATTACTCCTAAATCTACTCTCTGTCCTCATCCTGACTTCCAACTCTCCCATCCCACAGTATTTTCCAATCTTGAACTCTTGGTGAAGCAGTTCTAATCCGTTAGCTCTTTTGTCCTTTCACAAATCATATTCTACCAAACTGTAACACTAGATTACTCCCAACATGCTATTAGTACAGAGCTAGGAGAAGTCACAAAGGCGTTGCAGCAAGTAATCCTCCTCCTCCCTTGGTGATCTTTTATCCCACTTATTGCAGTGGCTTTTCTAAACCTCTTTCCTCCTCAAACTTCCTAGGGCACTTCCTCTCTCTACCTTCTTAGCTCACTGAAAAAATCTGACACCATTCCACTGAAACTTTCTCTTCTCCCCTCTCCTCTTACATTCCCTTGATACCAGATCCTATTTATCTCCCCTTTTAGTTTAATCTCTGAAGAGATGAATCACTATTGCCAAGACCAATCTCCCTACTTGTACCTTTAACACCACTTGCTTCTCAGCTTCTCCAGCAGATTGCCTCCATTATCCCATACATCCATTCAGCTGACAAATTTTGTGAATTTTCTCTTCACATCTCTCAGAAATGTCTTAGTCCAGGCTCTTACAGGTGCTGAAGCAACAGCTACTAAAGACTCAAAAAAGAAGGTCATGCAAATAAAGTACATGACACTGTCAAATGACTGAACATCAAAAAGCAATACGGTTTCATCAGCAGAAATGACGTTAAAGAGGCATTACTATCTGTTTTGCCTCTGTAAACTAAGGATCATGACCTTTCCATCTGACTTGAAGCTGAAATCTTCCCTATGTGTTGGAATTATTAGAATGTGAACTCCTGGAAATACTGTCTTACTTTTCTATTTGTACCCCTAACACTTAATAGTAGAGTGTTTGGAAGATATTAAAAGCTTAACACTTTTTTTAATTCATTCATTCAAATAATTCATTCATTCAGTCATTCATACAGCCATCACTTTAAGTCAGGCTCTAGAACACTGCATTAGCCTCTTAACTGGTCTCCCTGCCTGAAGTCTCTCCCATGCTAATTCACCCTCCACAGTATCAGCAAAGCGAATTTTCTTAAAGCACAGGCTGACAATGCCCTGTCCCTCAAACTCCAGTGGCTCCCTATTAACATTAGGAACAAATATAAACTTTTGTTTGGCACTGAAAGTTCTTCACAACCTACCTCCTAATTTTCCAGTCTTCTTACATATTACTTCCTTCAACACACTTTACAATCCAGTCCTATTTGGTCTATTTGCTGCTCCTCACATACTACCTTGTAATTTTGCACTGGCTGTCCCCTACACATACTCTACCTCCACACATCAACCACTCAGAATCCCTTGGTTTACTTAAGACTAATATCAAGAATCATCCTTTTGCAGTCTTTCTCATAGTTTCTCCCCACCACAATGAGACTCTCCCCACCCTAGCTGCTTGTATCATCTCCACTAAGGTTACACAACAATAATGAAATAATAACACTCACACAGTGCTTTAAGTTTACATATAATATCTTATTTGTTCCTCATAATGACTCTATAAGACAGGTGATCTTATTCTCATTTTACAGATGAGGAAATTGAGTCTGAAGCCCAAGAAGGATGTCTGAAGTCCAACGACCAGTAAGTAACTGAGGTACAATTCTTAGGGTTTCCTAATTTTAAGTCTAGT
This sequence comes from Potorous gilbertii, assembly GCA_028658325.1. Taxonomy (NCBI): domain Eukaryota; kingdom Metazoa; phylum Chordata; class Mammalia; order Diprotodontia; family Potoroidae; genus Potorous; species Potorous gilbertii. The sequence goes on from CM053771.1 coordinate 252,509,480, forward strand.
GCTCTATTTACCATATCATCTAGCTTCCTCACAGGGATGTTTCTATCTACCAAGGCTGAATTTTAAATATACCTATACATGCTATCTCTTCCCTGAGAATGTAAAACTTCTTAAGGTCAAATAATGTTTAAATGTGGTCCGTGCATCCTCAGTGCTTAGAAGTGTCTAGCACATAGCAGTCGCTTAATAAATGCTTGTTGACTATAGAAGAAAATTTAGGAATACCCTACCCTCAACACACACAGCTCCTCTGAGTTGTTCCTGTCTCCTATATTTTCTTTCCTCTCTCATTTGAGCCCAGAATTTCTCTACACCATCAAGAAGTCGCTGCCACCTCCCAACCCCTTTCACACTCAGCAAAAGGCCAAAGACTCAATTGGTTAGTATTTTTAAGGTAGTTAACTTCTTGTACCTCATTAGTATTCTTAGTATTTTGGACAGCTGAAATTGCTTTATCTCGTATGTATAATTCCTAGTTTCAGACATCTTAAGGATCTAAGAAATTGTCTGATCTTCTATGTTGTTTGGTAAGGTGACACAGAAGTCTCTGATAATTGTCTGTAAATCCTATTTTTCAATACAATCAGACTAGAAAAAAAATCTGCAATTCTTATCATCTATATCCAAAACCTATAAATCAGTGATCACACCACCTTTGAAAGGTAACAATGAAAAGTATGAACATTTCCAATTAATTACAGAATTGCAGATTCAGAGCTAGAGTGGATATTAGAGGCCACTTGATTCAACCCCATCATTTACAGATCATTCCTAGAGAGGTTAGGGGACTTGCTCAAAGTCATACAAGCATTAAGTAGAAAAGCTGGGATTTAAACCCAAGACCTCTGATTTCCACTTCAACTTAATTTCCTCTACATCATGTTTTATCTCTGATCTTAAATCACAACGGCAAATTCTCTTGGGAAAGGAAAATACTGATCTTTTCTTTTCACTTTTGACTTCTTTGCTTCTATCTAGTAGACCTAAAAATAAAAGTATCCAACAAAGAATCTATGTATTAATAAAACCTGACCCTACAGAACCAAAGTTTATCACAAAGAATTTATGTTTTAAAAAATTACTTGGGAATCTTGGATGAAGCCCAGCATGATCCATTTGAAATTCTGTATTATACATCTGTTGAAAGAAAGAAGCATATTGTTATGATGAAAACGAAAAATGAATATTCTCCTGGAAGACCTGGTAATAATCACATCAAACTATTTTCTTAAACTAGTCATCCCAAATTCCATGATCAAACAAAATTACCTTCTCATATCTCTGATAGGTCATTGATACTATAATCATTACAACATCCTTAAGAAGAGAGCCTATGGAAGAGTCAGAAGAAAATGTGGGAAAAATAGGAAGCCCCTATTAGAGAAATGAGGCATACTGTAAATCAATATAGTACTCTCCCCACCACAACCCCACAGTACTCCAGGATTCCCAAAAAGAAATCACCCTACAGTTCTCATTTTGAATACTCACTACCAATTTCGCCCAACTGATTCATTTTTTTTTTCCAAAGCAATACCATATAGCAATCAATAAAGCAGTTGCAATGAGTGCTAAGAAATCACACTGACAAAATTGCATATCCCTGAAGAATTTAAGTACTAATCAATGTCTTTTCATCTTTATAACTTTTTTCTATGTTTGAGGATGTCCACTTGAGAGATGAATGACAAAAAATTTCAGATCAAAATTAAAGGTGTCAATTTTCTTCATTCAAATTGCTTTTATAACTATCCTTTATTATACTATATTAACTATTAGTGTAGTATTAACAACCAGCAGTGTCCCATGTAACTAATATTTAGTTGTAAAATAATTTCTCAATGTTCAAGCTGGCAAAATTATCCTAACAACTCAAGAGATCAAAATTAATAAAAATTAACCTAGTGGTGAGTAGGCTCCCTATGTGTTCTATATTTATACTAAATCTAGGTCTAAGGATAATGAGATTTTTAAAAATAATTATTCAAGATGGTTAGTCACTCATTACACACTTGGCCTACAATTTTAACTGTTGTTAGGAATACCCAAAGTAACTACAAATAAAAGTCATATCCACTTTAGATTACCTTGAAATTTTCATACAGTATTTTGAAAATTGCTCTTATTCATTTAACACTGCTTGTTAACAGACGTAAGGACGAAAAAATGTCAGTATATCAAAAAATGACGAGATTTAAATCACTGAGATAAATAGTACATTTGTTTGAATATCACGTTTATTTTTAAAGTTGTCTATCCTGGAATCCACAGAATGTTGCATTTCTTATTAACAAGTCTTCTGGAGGTTCAACATTCATTTTTCATTTGCATCACACAGTATGCTTCTGTATAACAGGAGATATATAATACAGAATCCCAAACATACCACACTGAGCTTCAACTAAGCTCCTTTTTTCTGAATGTAAATTCTCTCCCCTCTCACCACTACAAGGTTTGGATGGGTCAAATGCATAATGGAGGAGCACTTATTAAACTTATCATTCAGACAAGATAATTTAAAAATCCATTCAAGAAAAATCAAATGGTCAGTCAGCTAGTCAATAAACATTTAAATGTTCACTATATTCCAAGCCCTGTCCTAGGTACTAGACAAAGAAAAAGCTAGACCTTGCCCACAAGAGCTTACAACCTAGTAGGGGGCAGCAACAAGCCAATGAATATGTACCAACAAGCTATATAAGGGAGAAATATTAAATAATTTAGAGAGGGAAAGCACTAGAAATAGGAAGGGCTAAGAAAGATGACATTTTAGTTAAAACTTCAGAGAAATCAGTAAGCAGAGATAAGGGAAAGCATTCCAGTCATGGAGGACAACCAGAGAAAATGTCTGGAGCCAAGAGATGTGAGTTCATGGAACAGCAAGGAAGCCAGTTTCACTAGACAGAAAAATAGTCCGTGGTAGCGAATAGGTGTAAGAAGACTAAAAAGGTAGGAGGAGGCTAAGGTATGAAGGGCTTTGACAAAAATCGTTTTGTATTTGATCCTGGAGATAACAGAGAGCCACTGGAATTGTATTTTACCTTTTGGGGGGGGGGGGGAAGTGGAGGGGAGAGAGGAAATATTTACATTCTCAGACCTTTAGTCTTTAGTAAAAATCACAGGGAGCTGGATGGAGGATGGATTGAAGTAGGGTGAGACTTGATGCAGGCAGATGCACCAACAAGTTACCGGAATACTCCAGGCATGAGGTGATAAGGGCCTATACCAGAATGGAAGTATTGTCAGAGGAAAAAAAGGGCAAGCATTTTAGAGATGTTGACAAGATGAAATTTACAGGCTTTGGCAACAGATTTGATGTGGGTGGAAGGGAGAGAGATAGTTAAGAGTCAAGGATGAAATCTAAGTTTCAAGCTTGGGAGAATGGGAAGATAGTGACACCCTCCACAGTAAGAGAAACTTGGAAAGGGAGAGGGTTTAGAGGGGGAAATAAGTTCTGTTTTAGACATGTTGAGTTTAAGATATCAATGGACATCCAGATCAAGTCTGAAACACAGCTGAAGTTCTGAGATTGGTTAAGATATGTAGATTTGTGAAATATCAACACAAAGATAATTAATCCATGGGAGCTAATGAGATTACTAAATTAAGTAGCAAAGAAGAAGAGAAAAGAGCCCAAGATAGAACCCTGTGAGACACTTCTGATTAGAGAAAATAATCTGAATGAAGATCCAGCAAAGGAGACTGAAAAGGCTCTGCTCACTGCCCAGACATTCAACTGTATGGGCAATCCAGTAAGACTATCAGTACATCCATCTTGAACAGTTACTGTAGAAAGATAAAGAATGGGCCAATAGATAATTAAGTAGAAGATTAAAAAAGCAAGCTGAAATGCATTTGGGAAATTGCACAATACTTCAATGACGAAAATCAGACCATCAAAAAGCATTTATAAATCACTTCCTATGAGTCAGGCACTGTACAAAAGATACAAAGGCAAAAACTGTCCTTTTCCTTAAGCAACTCACAATCAAATGAGACAAACAGCACGTAAATTAATAAGCACATAAAAAATACACACAGAATAGATGGTAAGAAATCTCAGAGGGGAAGGAAGCAGCAACTGAAGGGACCCAGAAAAACCTACTATAGAAGTGGGATTTGAGCTAGAACTTGAAAGAATCCAGGGAAGATAAAAGGAATATGGAAGGAGGGAAGGAATTCTATGCAAGGGGGCACAAGTGGTGCAACGGCACAAGGCCAAGAGATGGGTCTATTATATGTGAAGTATACATGTAGACTAGTGTAACTGCATTAGACTTAAATTTATATAAGAATGGAAAGATAGAAAGTAGTCAGTTTAAAATGAGCTGTAAATGCCAAGAGAAGCTTTTATATTTGAAACTAGAGTAATAGGGAGTCACTAGAATTTATTGAGAGATGACATGGTCAGATCTAAACCAGCTGAGTGGATGATGGATTGAAATGGGGAAACACTTAAGATAAGCCACTTCACAACGCAAAATCCACCTTTTCAAGACCAGTATTATCCCACTGTTTTATATGTGTATGTGTGTATGTGGGAATGTGAATGTGAATGTGTGTATGAGTGTGAGTGTGTGTGTGTGTGTGTGTGTGTGTCTGTGTGTGTGTGTGTGTGTGTGTATACATATAAGGCTTCAAATAAGAAATAACACAGTTTCTGAAGAAAATCTGAGGTGACCCAAAAAGCAATGGAGAGATTTAGGGTAGGTAGAGAAGATCTTCTAATGAGTAAGAAAGATATAAACAAAAATCATTTAGGATAAGTTGCAATCAACATTGCTGGAGAAGTAAACATGTGCGATCAAAAGTTCATACAATTATGTTACCTGGAAGAACTAAATTTAAAATAAACCTAATAATCCAGGAATTTCAGTATTCCTCACACTTAATCAATTTATTAAGGAACTTATTCTTGTATGTATGCATCTGACTACAATCTAAATCAATAATGCCATTTCTGAACTTTCAAGGAAGTAAGTAAAATTCTTTCATAACAGTTCCACAAGACACTTTCCAAAATGGTTTTTATTATAAAGAGATTCTGGTTATTAAATGAGTCCATTGTAGTTCTAGTATGTTAGATACTGAGAAAAAAAAGAATGGTGCCTAGCTTCTACATATTGAATCAACAACTAATACTCTAAACCCAACAGGAAAAGCACACTCCTTTTGTCCTCCAAATTCCTAGACCTTGTATTTCTTTTGATAGGTTTTTTGGAAATTCATGCACAACTAGTATTGGACATGAATCATTTATCAGCAAAGCTAAACCTTAATCCAGGGCTTCTTTTCACATATGATCACAAACTTTATAATTTATGTCTCACGTTCCTTCATTCTACCTACCATTCCACCTAGCCATTCTCTCTACATTCTAAATCTTTGGATCTTCTTTAAGTCTCAGTTTCCTGATTTGCTTTCAAAAAAAAAAAAAAAAGAGGTTTTAAAATCACAAAATCCTTTTTATCATACACAAACCATAACCAAGCACTGTTTATTTTTAGCTTTAAAATATCTCCCTGACTGACTCCTGGTCTATTTCCTCTGTCACCAATTTAACTAGGCCTTTCTTCTGTAGTATTTCTCTGAAATACTGTGAATACCTAAGTCTCTCCATTTACCCCAACTTCCCTCCCATCCCATCCAATCTACCCTGCACTCTTCTGCCATATTAATTTTCCTTAAACTCCACTTTTGTAATGTCAATTTTTCTCAAGTACTTATGAAGACCCCACATAATCAAACTCAAATCTTTATTCTGGCAATTAGGGACTTCAATAACCTTGCCATCAAATTTATCCCTTACAACTTTCCAACAATATATACTGTTCATGTCAGTTGGTCCTTTCAAAAAAAAAAAAATGACCACTGGAAAAAACAAACAAACAAAAAAAAAAAACTGTTTCTCTTTTACCCAAGAACCCTGAGGGTCTTCCCCTCTCAATTTATTTATTTTTTTTTATTAAAAGGGTCTATCCCTTGAGCAACTACTAAAAGAGGCCTATTCACTGAAGGAGTATATCTCATTCAAAGTGAGAATCAGATGAGACCTTAGTCTAAAATGGCCAAGGATCCACATTGTATCCTGGGCCATCATCAGTTGTCCTGATGATTATCAAGCCATTGGACCCAGATGGCTCAGGAGGAGAAAGTGAGGCTGGTGACCTTACACAGTCCTCCCTCACTCAATCAAAGCCAACTATAAGTCACGTCATCATTTTGATGTCATAGTCCTTTTTGAGAATGAAGAACAAACACAAGAAGACTCTTGGAACCTTCTTATCTTTCTTTGTTCACAATTTTTCTTTGAATTTACAAGTACCCAAATCTAAGAGTCAAACCAAACCCCTTCCTCCATCAGTAAATCTTAACCACATCAGCCCTCCCTCACTCAAAACAAAGTCAAGTACAAGTCATGTCATCATTTCTCTGATGGCATGGTCTTCTTTGGCAATGAAGGACGAACACACACACAACCACACCAGTCTACTACTACTCCCTTCCTAATCCCCATAATACCTATCTATAGAATACATTTCAGCCAATTTCTCACATATCATTATTTGTAAGTCTTGTCAGATTCTCACTGGGATTGTAATTTTATGGGGGAAATGTTATTAGATGCTTTTTATCTCTTCAGAGCAATTAGCAGTATTTAGCATAGACTCAATTCAACTTTACAATTAATGCCATTTTTGCCAGCTGTACAAACGCATCATTTTTGCATGATTTACAAATACCAAGTTACTTATATAACTAAATTCTAAAGAAGATCTATTATCAATTTAAAATTCTTTCCCAAAATTCCATTCTTTCATTAACAAAACACAAAAAAGAAAGCTAACTGGTAGGTCACAGTAATAAATATTCTGAGGATTCACACATCCACAATATCAAGGCCCAAAAATACTGTTGTACAATTTCACAGAGTATATTATGGAAAGACTACTCCAACCAGGCATCAAACCCTTAAAAATACTTATATTTTGATTAAGTCTAAGTTGTAAAAAGGTGCAATTGCAGTCTAATGGACATCACTGCCAAAAATTCTAAAAATAACATAGAATTCTATGCAAAAAAGTTCCTTAGGTAAGTTCCAGAGTAAAGTAGTAATGTTTACTTACTAAACATACACACAATCTAAAATAAACCTTTCCACCTAGGGTGGAGGAAAGAACTAGAGAGCATAATGGACTAGAATGGGTGCCTGAATCCATTGAATATAAGCTCCTAGAGAGCAGGGGATAAAATTCTACACTTATTTATATCCTAACTGGTGCAACAGCTACAACAAGCAGCACAGGCACAAGTAAATACTAAAAAAAATACATTTAATGATGACAACAAAAGAGACTACACATGTTTCAGTGCTTTGGGATGGAAAAACAGCACATGACCATTTACTCAATAAACACTTACTAATGCTTACTAGTAATCTGTGTTATGACTATGTGAGACAAACATGCATTTCTTTTTTTCAGAATTCCAAATTGTGCTAACATTACCCCATACCTCATGAATTGTCTGCCACACAAGATAGTCAACAAGACTATAGCAATAAAGGAGGGAAAAAAAGGCCTTTATGATTTTTTCTTTAATGCTTCACTCTACCCAGAAATGTACATATTCTCATATGTTAAATACATTTGAAAAGTTTAATAACTTAAGCAAAAAAAAAAAACAAAAAAAACTTTTGTCTACTCCAACAATGAAAAGAGTCCCAAAGTAAGGAGTCAGAGGTCTGATACCAAACCCAATGAAAAAAGATTTTTAATACAATTTTTTAAATGACCTAAACAAAAGGAAAAAGAAAATTTTAATAATTAAAACTGATATATAAAACAAGAGTATTAGAAAGTCTTATTTTATTTAAATATTGAAGAATCTTGAATACATATAGGAAATAATTTGAAATTTTACAAATGTTCTAAGCTCTAAAAATTTAATTCTTATCAATTAAACTTTGGATAATTGATAAAAATTAGCCTCAGAATAGAGAATACTTTTATGTTCTAATTTTAATCTACAATGAAAAAGTACAGAAGTTTAATTTTACTATTATGTAAGATGAATCATCTAACATTTTTCTGGGTGATTTAAAAAATGATCATTGTAATGGATAAAACTTTAGGGTAGTTTGAGACCTGGCTGCTTATTTCTTAATGTAGAAGGTTAGTTACTTCTGCTTAAAGTTCCCAATTTTTAATTGTTAAGAATGAAGAGCTAGACTTGTTGGCACAAGTCTATTCTCTACTTCTTAGGGAGCCAGAGCCTACTGGATCCTTTGAGTTCTGGAGTTCTAAAGCCCCATAGAGTCAAAACTGAAGGACTAGGGTTCCATACCAAGTGTGCCACCAATATATACTTATTTGCATATTGTCTCTACATCAGAATATAAGTTCCTTAAAAAAAAAAAAAAACAAGAACTGTATTTGCCTTTCTTTGTATCCCTTGTATATTTAGCACAGTGCCTGTCACATATGTGCTTAATGAATGCTTATTGACTGACCAACATGGTGAACTCCCAGAAGTGGAAGGTCTCCAGACTAAGAAGGGATTGAGCCCACCCAGCCAGGTCTGAAACTGAACAGGTCAAAGCTTCCAAAATGGTCAACAGTGGGGTAATGCAGTGAGTAACCCCTACACTTACATCCTAGAAGAAATAGAGAAATCTGGTCTCAAAAAAGGGATGGGGAAGAAGGGGCAAAGTACTTTGTTAGAACCAGCAGATTTCCTCTATCTTGCCGGTTGTAAGACAGCAACATTTTTCAGTCTCTAAAAACATTCAAAGTTCTCTTTTCTCTTATTCGATTCAAGCTTTGCTCAACTAACATAAAGGAGAGATGAATTTGATTCAGTATGTTTTATTTCTATCAAATGGGACAAAATTAATTTTTTTTAAAGTCTCTAAAACTTGAAAAAATAATACAAAATAGGCAAAATCTGCCCTTGGCAACCTTTTTAAAAGTGTCTTGTTTTGTGTTGCATTTCAGTAGGGTCTTTTCCTCACATGAAAACTAAAATGTAAAAATAACAAGGTTTTCCACTTCCCGGGGGAGAACCAAAGAAATGAATCTCTGATAGTATGTCAGATACCTCAGCAGATTCTAGGACTATTGATGTTCCACTAGACCAATAACTACTTTCTCTTATCAAATATTAACTAAACAGTAATAATATATAGACACATTGTCACTTAAATAGTATATTTATATAAATAATATCTGGCATAGAGGCTAGAAAATATGCCCTAGAATTGAGAAAACCTGGATTGAAGTCCAAGATTTGACACATCCTATGAGGCTGTAGACAGGTCATGGGATCACAGAATAAGGACTGAAAGAGACCCTTAGGTCTTTAGAGGCCATTTTGTCCAGCCCCCTATTTAACAGAAGAGGTTATAGTATCTACTACCTGTCAACTATGTGGGGATTCCTTTTGTGTATGATTTGGACTTGAGGATGGTTCAAATTCCCAGCCCTCAAATTCTATGAGATTAAAATGACTTGTCAGAAATCAAGCTGAGTACCATAGGAGAAATTTGAACCCAGGACCTCTGACATCAATCACAGATAGCTCTTTGATGCAATCTGAACCCAAGTCCTCCATTTCTGGAATCATAGCTCTTTACTGTATCAGCTTTTCAATACTCCAGGGCAACTCTGTAAAACTAAGTTTCTGAGGAGCTGCAGATTTGTATTAGAGGCAGTTTGAACACTGGGTGTTCCATTAACGATGAAAATACAAAGTAGTACCTCAATTCACCCCCACCACTAAATTACTTAAAATAGCATTGTGACTGAAGGTGTTAGAACTGCTCAAAAGTTATATGAAATGCATCTGAAAATGACAGATTGTCCTGATCCACCCTTTCTCTTTCCCACCCCAAAAGTTTTCAAACAGAATTGAACGACTACTTATCAGATGTTAAGGATATTCCTTTCATCTATGGATTGGATGAGATGGCCACTAAGATTCCTGCCAAGACTCAAATTGTATGATCCAGTGAAGATAGAAGTCTTGATTTTGCATTTCATAATTCATAAATTTGAATCAGTCCTAATTACTTAGGTTTGTAAACAAGTGTTCTATGGAAAAGTTTCTTTAAAATTAAATGTTTCTGCAGTTCAAAACAAACTGATCTTTACTACTGGGCACACAGGTTAAATTCAAGGCTGTCCCTTGGAAAATGGGGTCATATAAGGACACTGAATTTCAGCCTCATCAGAACCAGCATAAACTAACCAAAAAAATTATTACAAAAAAATTAACAAAAAACTAGGATTACATCTAACTTGAAAATGCCATAGCTACTTCAACAATGACATGAAATGTTATAGAAATTAATAGCACTTTTCATTCTGAATGAGATTTCAACAGAAAAAGATAAATTCAGCTACAGAACTACCCTATATATGCCCACTTGAAGTAGACTCCTGTATTAGGAATTCTGCTGTTTTTCTCTAACAACAGTGAAATTTCTGAAAATGTCATTAGAACAGTCACTGTGGACATCAGGGTAAAGAAATCTTATGTTAGTGTTAACAGGTAGTACTTTACATAGGAAAAGGATAAACACTTTGCAAACAAAAATAAATTCTGAAAAGAAGTTGGAAATCAAAAGTTAAAGAGAATGTTTGAGAATTCGAAGCCATCAAGTCAGACAGGTGAGAAATACTGTAAAATGGGAAATAGAAATGGACTTGCACTAAGAAGACATGACTCCAAAATAACCTACAAGGCTCCACAACTTACTATGTTGTGTGTGAACTTTGGTTAAGTCACTTTACTGCAGTTTTCTCTTCCATAAAATAGGGACAAAAATACTTTGAACCATCTACCTACTCTGGCTTGCTGGAGGGGAAATGGACCTTTGAAAACCATGAAGCACCATATAAACAAAGAAGCATAGCAAAAAAAGTTTCTTCTTCTTTGAGATACCACAACTTACTAAAACCGAAAGATGTTTAATATGTAAGGTGTTCTGTAATCCACTTTTTAAAAACTCACAAATACTGGCCAGGTTTTTTCTTTATTCCAAATTTTAGTCAATAAAATACTTCCTAGTTTACCACACATATTGTACAATCACCTAGACAGCTTCTCTTTTTTAAAAACAAAATTGCAACAGAGACTACAATTACTTAATAAAATGTTTTCTGTTACTTTTTCTAGCTCATAATTGCATTTTATTTTAGTTCATAAAAATGCTCAACACCTGCAACTCACTCCACCACGTATCTAAACTTGCTTAATTTAAAAAAAAAAATCCAGTAATTTGTTCAGGTTTGAAATCGAAAACTACCTTATAAGGATATAAAAGATTTAAAGCAGGAAGAGGCTTTGACAAAACTAAGGAAGTTGCTGCGCGCTTGCTCATTGAGGGACTTTTTTCTTTCAGACAAGAGAAGTCACACATGACATCTTTCACTCTAAATTAAAATGTGACTTGGGTCCCTAGCAAAATATGTAAAAGGGAAAAGGGACGCTAGAGCAGACTAGATTGGGGTTTTTTTTTGGGGGGGGGGGAATAAGATGTTTTAGTAAGCGAGTTCTGATTCTTTTTTTCCTTAAACCCTGCTCTCAATTCCCATGAAGGAAGCGCATTCCTCCCTCTCCCCAACCCACACCCTGGGCATGAGTCTTGTCAGAGCAACCTTGCAAAACCCACAACGTGGGCTTGCCTTCGCCCCCCCTCCCCTCCGTCTAGTCCTCTTCCTCCGGTCCCCACCCCTCCTCTCCCGAGCTCTCCCGGAGAGACGCGAGGGAGGGCGAGGGGCCACAGAGAAATGGGTGTGGGTTTTGGATCCGGGGAAGACCCTCCCCCCGATATCGGGAAAGCAGAGGGGTCCCCAGGTCTTCCGAGGCAGGAGGAGGGGGTGGGGGAGGGGTAGCTCAGGAGGGGGGAGCGGGGCTAAGGGGCCCTCACAGAACCTTTCCCCTGTACCCCCCGACCCTGAACCCCTTAAGTGCTCGCTCCCCCCATACCCCCCACACTTGGCCAGGGCCGAAAAGGGCGAGGCCGGAGGGAGCCGAGGGAGGGTCCCTCTCTCCGGAGCCCCACCCCTGCCGAGCCCAGCAGAGCCGGCGACTGACACCCCAACCGGCGGCGGTGGCAACTCCCCGCACCATTCATCTCTCCCCCCGCACCCTCTCTCGGTCTCCCCGCCTCGCCCCGCCATTTTCCCTCCCTGCCCGGGCTCCCCCGCACCCCGTTCGGCGCGGCTCGGTGCGGGGGGCCCGTCCCCGCCGCTCACCCGGTGCCACAGTCCACCACACAGGCCGGCAGCCGTCCCGCCATCTTCCGCCTCCTCCTCCTCTCGCTGCAGCCGCCGCCGCCGTCGGGTCCGTGCCGGATGCGGGGAGGACGGGGGCTGGCGGCGGGGGCTATCTAACCATGCACGGCCGGGCCGGCCTCGCGCTCCCGGGAGGCAGAGAGGAAGCTGAAGCAGCGGCAGCGGCGGCGGCGGGAGGGAGGGAGGGCGGCAGCCTCGGCCAGCGGCTTCCACTTCCGCAACCCAGCCAGTCCGTCAGGCCGGCAATCCCCGCCCAGCCCGCCGCGGCCGCCTCCCCGCTCTCCTCGCTCTCCTCGCTCTCTCCCCGCCCCACGCCGGCCCTCCCCCTCCACAACTTCTCGCCTCTCAGTTCCCTTCTCGGAGAAGCCAAGATGGCCGCCGGCGCTGACGCCCTAGCCCGGCCCAGCCCAGCGGAGAGCGCGGCCCCCGCTTCCCCCCCGCGGCAGGAGGAGGCCGAGGAGCATGCGCGCGCGGGGCGCAGGCGGCGGCCGCTTCCCCGCCCAGGCTCCTGGCTCCGCTCCGAGCTCGCTCTGGGCCGGGTTTTCCAGGGGAGGCGGAGCTGGGAAGTCAGCAGAGTCTTAAACGTGAAGAGCCGCCTCCTTTCCTTACTCCTCGGTTAGCGGTGGTGGAGGCGGCGAGAGCTTCCCGGTGCGAGGCAGCGCTTGCAGCGCCCAGGGGGGCTCAGAGTCTTCGGAAGGCCCAGCGAGGAGGGCCGCTCGGGGAGAGGGGCGTGGGAAAGCTCTGGTGTCCGAGGAAAAAGCGTTCTAGTAGAAAACCTCACGTGCCTTCCGTGACTTAAGTTGCTACTTTTCACGTTGGGAAAAGGAAGAGAAAGAGACTGGATGAGAAACGGATGAGGCAAAATGTGGCTTGAACTGTGTCTTTTACGTGTTCTGTTGTCACTCGTGGGTTCTTAACCTTTTTTGTGTCATAGACACCTCCTTGGGAGTGTGTGGGATGGTAACCGTTCCACTCAATAGTCTAGGGAAGCCTGTGGACCCCTTCTCAGACTAACGTTTTTAAATGCATAAAATAATAGGAGTACCAAAGGCGTCAATTATATTGAAATCGTTATCAAAGAAAATTAAGTTCACAGACGCCGCCCCGCCCCGCCCCCCGCCCCCCGGTTAAGACCCTCTTTCTGAATTTCTCTGAATTATTGTGGTCTGTTCTTTAAAATAACGTCCTAGATGGACTTCACAAGGTTGGACCACACCTCACAAAATTGGTCATTAAAGGCTTTTTGATGATGATGGAGACCACCACCACCACGACAAGGATAAATTTCCCATTGGAATAGTTAGACTTTCCTGATAAGGAATTTTTGTCCAGAGAAGAAGTGCAAAGAAAGGGAAAAGTAAAGAGAGATTATTAAGCAAGTATTTTATGAATTGTCTGCTATGTGCCCAACAGGGTGCTAGGCGTCCTGGATTCAACAACAAATGAAATAGTTTGTCCTGGAGGATCTTAGAATACATAAAATTGATACAAGGTAACGTGGGGTGGAAACACCAGCAATTGGTGTGCTGGCTAGGCCTTATGTATAAAGTAGAGCTTGAGCTGATATTTGAAGGAACCTCAAGGAATCTGAGAGAGGAAGTGAAGGACGAGTGTATTCCCTAGCTGTGCAAAGACAGTGAGATGAGAGATGTATTGTTGTGTTCTCTATTATACTGTAGTGTTGGGGGTTGGGGAAAGTGTCAGGCATTTATTAAGTGCCTGTTGCTTGGGCATAAGGCATGTGTAATAAGCCTGGAGAAGGTAAGTTGTTGTGAAGAGTTTTAAATGCCAAATAGAAATTTATCCTTGATTGTAGAGATAGTAATGAGCCACTGGAGTTTATTGAGTTGGAGAATGACATAGTCAGACTTGCACTTACGGAAATTTTATATAGAATCTATATAGAGAAAGGATTGGAGTGGAAAGAGGAGGCAGAGAGACCAGTTAAGGTACTATTGCAGTATTTCTGGAGTGAGGTGAGAAGGGCCTGAATGACATCTGTGACTGTCCACAGCACAAGAGCTCCCACCCTGTGGCGGGGCTCTGATCCGTCAGGTTATTACTGAAAATAATAGGCCTCAGATGTGTAACATGTTGTAATTATATAGTTTATTAAATATAATGAAAATGAAACAAATCAAGTGTCCTTATATAGAGCCACTTTCTAAGCCATTGACCTTGCCTTCTCAGATCTTCATCAGTGGGAGGTATTCTTCAAAAACGAAGGATGAACACAGATCAGTGGCAGAATGAAATTCCACTCCAGGTTGTGGTTGTTGTTTGCCAGATACTATCAGTGAAGGAATCAAACCATCAAAATGGAGCTGAAGAAAATTAGTTAAAGCTAAAGATGATAGGAGTTTTTGAAGGTAAACCCAGTTGTATTTATGTATCTAATCAAAGAGCCTCCTGTTAACCTCGCTGTTGCCAGACCAGAACCAATTATCAAATATGAGTATATGCTCAAAGGTACTTCCATTACATATCATCATGACTCTTCAGAAGCAGGTTCCCCACCAGCCTCTTCATGTGAAAAGGCATCATTAGTTCTAGTTACCTTAGGAGTCTGAAATGGGCAAAATTATTGACCCAGGCAGTCTTATCTCTTTCTAGCCCTTATGATCATCTTCTGACCACAAATTAACCTTTATTTTTGTCAAGAAAGCTAAGAACCTAGGAGTTGAAGTCCTGCCTCCAGCAGCTCCCATAAGAAAGTACAATGTGTCTATATCTAGGCTTTTCCATTTAAAATCAAACCTCATAAGTAGTATAATTGTCCACTCTATTTTATTTGAATTCTTCTACTGGTCTCATTCAAGGTAGCATACCTAAGTGTATATGATTGACCTCCTCTCTGCCATCTCCATTTGTGATTTTTAAAAAAGTTTAAGAGATGCAATTTCTGGGTACTTAATTGTTTTATTAATAATGCTAGCATATTATTAATAAAAGAAGTCAGTGACACTCTTGAATGCCAGAGACCCTGCATGGAACCTGCTTAATGCTTATATACCCTTGTGAGAGTGACAGTTGACTCTGATTGGTTAACAAGTAATGAGAGAGAATAAATATTATAATAAAAGTTGGACTTCTTCTAATGAAGGATTGGGGGATGTGACTTTGATCATGCCATTTATTTTAAAATCATCCCCAGTCTTGACCAATTTAATCAAAGAATTTATCCCCACTCAAACCTCAATACAACACAATGGACAGGAATTAAATAAGATGGCGTAGGTGGGGTAAATTTTTGGCAGAGGTCAGTAATGTCCTTCAAAGGCTGGGCTTTGAACAAAGAAACAGGACAAGGAAAAGGCCTAGATCTCACCCCTAATTGGTTATTGATAACCATGTGTTTCATATTTGTTGCTTCTTACTGATCTAAAATTTTCATCCAAGTTGATTTCTATATAATCTCCCAGAAATGTATATAGAAAAGCTCCCAATTTTAGCCAAGTGTCTAAAATATAACTTTACAAAGTTATAAATTTTGCATATCCACAGCAGTAGAAGAAACATGGCTTTTCCCATCTGGTCCCTTTTCCTTTCACCATCAAAGGCTATCTACCATCATTTCTTTATTACCCATGATCTGATTGTTCTTGGAAAAGCCCAAGTCACAAAGTCTTTTGTCTTCACATCATCCATTGTACTCAACCAGTCCCCTTTTAAATGCATCTCAGTTTCCTCCACCAACTCAAACCCACTCTTACCCATATTTATGCCCAAGGCACTGTGTACATAAGTGCTGTAGAAGAAAAGTAGGAAGCAATTAGCTTGAATCCCTTTCCTCCCTTACCAGAGAAACTGAATTAAATGAGCTCATCTGTAAAAAAGAACCCAAAAACAGAATGGATTAAAAATTAGAATCCAAATATATGTTGTTTACAAAAAACACACTTGAAACAGAAAGACACACACAGAGTTAAAATAAAGCTCTGGAGAAGAATCTAATGTTTCAGCTAAACTAGAAAAGACAGGGGTAGCAATCGTGATCTCACACAAAAACAAAAATGAACTTAATTAAAAGATAATTAGAGAAACTCCATTTTGCTAAAGGTACCAGAGATAATGAAGTAATACTAAAAAATGTTATAGCAAGTTTCTCTAATAAAGGCCTCATTTTTCAAATATATAGAGAAGTGAGTCAAAGTTATGAAAATAAGAGCCCTTCCCCAACTGATAAATTGTCACAGGATATGAACAGGTGGTTTTCAGAAAAAGAAAGCAAAGCTATCTATAGTCATATGACAAAATGATCTAAGTCACTATTGATTAGAGAAATGCAAATTAAAACAAGTGTGAGGTTTCACCTCAGAACAATCAGAAGTGATAAATACTGGAGTAAGGTGGAGAGGAATAGGAAAAATAGGTACATTAATGATCTGTTGGCACAGTTTTGAACTGGTCCAACCATTCTGGAGAACAATTTAGAACTATGTCCAAAGGGCAATAAAACTGTCCATAACCTTTGACTGAGCAATGCCACTACTAGATCTGTATCCCAAAGAGAACAAAGAAAAAGAACCTGTATGTGCAAAATATTTATAGCAGCTCTTTTTGAGGTTGCAAAAAATTGGAAATCAACTGAATGCTCATCAACTGGGGAATGGCTGAACAAATTATGGAATATGATTGTAATGAAGTACTATCGTGCTATGAGAAATTACCATGGGTTAGAAGCAGAACTTTCAAAAAAGATAGCAAAAATTTATATAAACTGATGCAAAGTGAAGGGAGATGAACTAGGAGATCGTTGTGCTTGGTAACAGCAATGTTGTAATGATGATCAACTGGGGAAGACTTGCCTACTATAAATTGAAGAAATTAGAATAGGCAAAGAAGAAACTAAGTTATTACTCTTTGCAGATGATACAATGTTATACTTAGAGAATCCCAGAGAATCAAGTAAAAACCCACTTGAAATAACAAGTAACTTTGACAAAGTTGCAGGTTACAAAATAAACCCACACAAATCATCTGCATTTCTATATATTGCTAACAAAACCCACCAGCAAAAGATAGAAAGAGAAATCTCATTTAAAGCTATGGTAGACACTATAAAATATCTGAGAGTCTATCTGCCAGAAGAAACCCAGGGACTATATGAACACAATTACAAAACACTTTTGGCACAAATAAAGTCAGATCTAAGTAAGTGGGAAAATATCAGTTGTTCGTGACTAGGCTGAGCCAATATAATAAAAATAACAATTCTATCTAAATTAATTTACTTATTCAGTGCCATACCAATCAAACTACCAGATAATTATTTTCTAGAGCTAGAAAAAATAATATCAGAATTCATCTGGAAGAACAAAAGTTCCAGAATATCAAGGGAACCAATGAAAAGAAATGCTAGGGAAGGTGGCCTTGCCCTAACATCTCAAATTGTATTGTAAAGCAGTAAGTATCAAAACCACTTGGTACTGACTAAGAAACATATGGGTAGACCAGTGGAATATGATAGTTACTCAAGACAGTAATCAATGAATATAGCAATCTACTGTTTAATAAACTCAAGGATTCCAGCTTCTGGGATAAGAACTCAGTGTTTGACAAAAATTGCTGGGAAAACTGGATAACAGTGTGGCAGAAACTGGGCATAGACCAATGCCTGACACCGTACACAAGAATAAAGTCCAAATGGGTTCACGATCTAGGTATAAAGATTGATACTATAAACAAATTAATGGAGCAAGGAATAACGTATGTCAGATTTATGGAGAATGGAGAAATTTTTGACTCAATAAGAGATAGAAAACATTATGAAGTACAAAATGGATAATTTTGATTACATTAAGTTATAAGTTTTTGCACAGATAAATTCAATGTAACTAAGATTAGGAGGGAAGCAGAAAACAGGGAAAGAATTTTTGCAACTAGTGTCTGTGATAAAGACCTCATTTCTAAAATATGTACAGAACTGAATCAAATGTACAAGAATACAAGTCATTCCCCAATTGATAAATGGTCAGCAGGCAGTTTTCAGAGGAAGAAATGAAAGCTACCTGTAGCCATTTGAAAAAATGCTCTAAATCACTATGATTAGAGAGATGCAGATCAAAACAACTCTGATGTATCACTATCAGATTGGCTAACATGGAAAAACAGGAAGATGATAAATATTGGAGAAGATGTGGAAGAGTTGGAACACTAATTCATTGTTGGTGGAGCTGTGAGCTGATCCTCCCATTTTGGAGAGCAATTTGGAACTATGCCCAAAGGGCTACAAAAATGTGCATACTCTTTGACCCAGCAATATTACTTTTAGGACTGTATCCCAAAGAGATCATAAAAATGGAAAAGGGTCCCACAAGTACAAAAATATTTACAGCAGCTCTTTTGGTGGTGGCCAAAAACTGGAAATCAAGGGGATGCCCATCAATTGGTTAATGGCTGAACAAGTTGTGGTATATGAATGTAATGGAATACTAGTATGCTATGAGAAATGATGAACAGGAAGACTTCAGAGAGGCCCGGAAAGACATACATGAACTGATTCTGAGTGAAAAGAGCAGAACCAGGAGAACTTTGAACACAGCAACAACCACAGTGTGTGAGAAATTTTTCAGGTAGACTTAGTACTTCATTGCAATACAAGGACTTAAAGAATTTCCAACGGACTCTTGAGGCAAAACGCCTTCCACATCCAGAGAAAAACCTATGGCATTGAATTGCAGATAGATGCAATTTTCTTTTGTATTATGTTTTGTTTTGTTTTGTTTTACGGTTTCTCCCATTCATTTTAATTCTCCTATTCAACATGACTATGGTGAAATTGTATTTGATAGGAATGTATGTGTAGAATCTATATAAGACTGCAAGCTGTCTGGGGAAGAGAGTAGGGAGGGAGGAAGGAGGGGGAGGGAGGAAAAAAATCTAAGATGTATAGAAGTGATTATAGAACGCTGAAAACAAATAAAATAATTGTTTGGGAAAAGAAAGACTTGCGTACTATGATCAATTCAACAATCCAAGACAGTTTCAGAATACTCATAATGAAAAAAATGCCATCTACCTCCACATAGAGAAATATGAACTCTGAGTGCAAGTTGAAGTATAATTTTCTCATCTTATTTTTCTTTCTTTTTTTTTTTAACAATATGGCTAATATGGACATATGCTTTGCATGAATTCTCATGTATAATTGCTATCATATTGCTTGCCTTCTCAGTGGGTGAAGATAGTGTGGGAAGGAAAGAAAAATACACGATTGAAAAATAAAAAACTTAAAGACTTAAGAAATCTAATCAATGCAATAACCAACCACCATTCTAGAGGACCTGTGATGAAATATAATCTACCTTCTGACAGAGAGATGATGAACTAAAGCTGCAAAAAAGGCATACATTTTTAAACCTGACCATTGGGTGGATTAATTGTTTTTGACTGTGTTTTTTAAAAAATTATTATTACAATGGATTTCTTTTCTCACTTACTTTAATGGGGTAGGGAAGGAAGAGAATAGAAAGAAGTTCAGAAAGAAGCAGTTGAGTGGGGCAGTTTTGAAAGCAATATGTGGGATTTATGCATTTAAAAACATGAAATAGAGATTAATGGTTTCATATAAAATCCTTTTTTGTGTTTGTTCTGCTATGTATATCAAATTTTTTTGGTATTTAAATTCAAATTTTAAAAAAATGTAGTAAAATTATCTGGTCAGAGGCCAAACAAGACAACAAGGCAACAAGCAAAAAAGTAGACACGGTGGTGCCTAGGCAGCATCTATGACCCCATCACTGTCAGAATTCAGTTTGTTACAGTCAGGAGGTACCCTTTGGGTGGTAGCCAGAAGTTTTGTGAAGTTCAAATAAGATAACGGATGTGAAGCACTGTGCAAACCTTAAAACCCTATAGAAATGCCAGTTGTTGTGGTTGTTACCTTGAAGGTCATCATGTCTCCAGTACAGTGATTCTTTCATTCCCTGAACCTTCTAATGCACTCCTGCTAAGCACAAGCAATGTTTATAGACTATTAGAACAATACAGAGGTAAGCTAGCAAATGTTTAACAACCAATTCAGCTGGGAAGGTGGGGGGAGGAGAGGAGGGAGAAAGAAGGAATAGAAAGAAAATTTCTGCAAACAAGCCTGTTAGATTTGGCTCCAGCACACTTTTGATACTAACTATGCCCAGGTTGTGCAGTGGATGGAGTGCTGAATCAGAGGAAGTCAGAAAGATCTGAGTCAAATGCAGCCCCATATCAAGTTGTTTAACCTCTGTTTGCCTCAGTTTCCTCAACAGTAACATGAGGATAATAACAGAAACTACCTCCCAGGGTTGTTGTAATGACCAAATGAAATGATATTTGTAACATAACTAACTGTGCTTTGCACGTAATAGACACTGAATAATGTTTGTTTCCCTCTCTCCTTGCCTCCCGCTTGAGTGCTGGAGATTCTGGAGTAGACCATAGAGCAGAGCTCTAAATCTAGCAGAGGAGTTCCTGAGACTCTAAAGTTGGCATTCTTACTCATGTAGAGGTCACCATGAGAATCACCAGAAGGTTCAACAGTCCTTTGAAGATTTGGTGTAGACAACTGGTTGTGAATTAACTGTGTAGCTCCAGTTTCACCGGAAGACAGGAAGACTATCATAGGATACTGAGGTCTGGGTTCTTTTTCTCTTATAATACAATGTTGTAGCTGAGAAATGGACTCCAGTCTAAAATGTATTTCTGTCTTAGGAGGAGCTACATCCAGGGACAGAATGAAAGGTTTAGTCTATACTATATGCACTTGATGCTTCTTCAATCAATATACACTTACTAATCTAATAAAACTGTTTAAGGTTAAAAAAATTGTTCTAAGCCCTGTTTACTGGTTTTTTTTTTCTTTTTTGTAAAAAAGAAAGAATAAGGAGCATTTTTGATTTTTCACATTCTAATTTGATGTAACCTATTAGTAGATGTATATACTACTCCGGGGTGGTTGATTGCAATCTACTGATGTTTTCTTATTACCTAGGAATCACATTTTTGATACCTAACTGGACATTACTTAAGTATCAGTGGAACATCTAAACAGTCTAGCCCTCATTCTTTCTACATGACCAGCCTATCTTCTCTTCTGGTCCTAAACCTTTTTGTCTCTGACTTGGCTTTAGTACACAATTCTTCATTTAGCCATATACTGCAGATTATTCACGCCAATTATGTGTCTTTTCCCTGCATTTTGGTGGCCTGTAACTTGAATTCTCCATTCCATGATTCAAAGATATGTATTATCATCAGAAGGAGAAGGGTAAAAAATATGCTTTTATTAAGTATCTGCTAGGTACAAGGCATTGTGCTAAGAACTTTACACACATTATCTCCCCTGATTCTCACAGAAACTCTATGAAATAGATTCTATTGCCATCTTCAGTTGAAGAAACTGAGACAGACAGATATAAGTGACTTTCCCAGGGTTATTAAGCCCGGTGTTCTTTCCACTGTTCCACCTACCTGACACTACATATTAAAATGATCCACCTTTGTCTCAGGGAAAATTTGGGGGTTATTAAAAATATGAACAATTTTTAAATTTCCAACCTATTCTCTATCAATAAACTTCTTCTTCATCATCATCATCATCATCATCATCATCATCATCATTTACCTAGTACAATTCGAAGAAGTCTACCAATTTAGTTTTTTTGTGAGAACAAGTTCTTTTCTTTCTTTAAAAATAATTAAGTGTAGTCTCTAGCAAACCCCTCACACATAGATTCCCAAAAAGTTATTCCAATTTTAGGTACTTTGTGGGACAGTATCCTCTGAAAATAAAAACTGAAAAATTTCCCCATAGATGTTTATTTTTACTAAGCCAACCAGAGAACACATCAGTTCAAAAGAATTTAATTACACAGCACAACAAAATAAGTATTAAGGAGGTTTTTTTTTCATCATAGACAGTGGGTACAGTACACTCTCCAGTAAGTTATCACACCAGGAGTGGGGGAGAAGAAACAAGGGAACACATATGGTCAGAGAACATTCATAAAGGGGGCATGCGTGGGCAACATGTTCCTCTCCAGAAGGACTCCAATGAAGCAGACATCATTCTGTCTTTCGGTGATATTATCAGACCAACTGCTTTCTCCACAAAATGGCAGTCCTTGGCTTCTGTATTCTCTTTGTTCCAATGAAGCTGTTATGACCTTCTTCATGAAGGATGGGGACATGATCTGTTGGCTTTTTAGTCCTGGGGCTCTCTTCTTAGTTGAATGTAGACTGCACTTACTCTCAAGTGACCAAAAAACTACCATTTAAAAACCCACAATCCAAGAAATGAAGAAGGGATCTGGAGTGGGAAAAGTTTAAGAAACCCTGGGGTAGAGAAACTTCCAGGTATTTTAAGTTCATCCTTGTATTTCCCTTTCTCCAGCTAGAGTAAAGAAAAGTCTCTCATTCTAAATCCTTTTCTAGGTCATGGTCCAAAATTCCTTTTAACTATGAAGTCTCTGGGTCAGGACTTGATGTCCTTTTCAAATCATACCAGAGATGCCACTTAGCAAAAAGGGAACTGGGTGGGGCCAGAATGAGGACGTTCTTTCCCAGCCCTGGCAAAGATGCTAGTTTCTATACAAAGCAACTTCAGAGCAAGGTGAAAAAAGACAGGGTGGAACTGGTAGAGCTGGTGACCTTTACCCTCTTTCCAACCAGGAACCAAACTGCTCTATTTCTTATACCAGTGTTTTTTCCAAGGCTCTAGTTTTTAAAAATTGTTCACCACTTTGAGAAATGAAAAAGTTTCAGTTCATGGAAAACATATTAAACTTGAATCAAAAGATTCAGAAGACCTGAGTTTAGGTCCTAGCTCTGCCAATTCATTGTCTAGGTGACCTTGGGCCAACCCCCTTTCTTCTCTGAGGCTCAGATTCCTTATCTATGAAAAAGGAAATTCCAATAGATTATCTCAGAGAGTTATTTTAACTTTAATATTCTGTGAGTTTCATTAAGAACAAATCCTGTGTTTTGCACCTTGTCTATTTCCTTCCTGGATCTCACTACTCAACTTAGTGCATGTATGAAAGATGTGAAAGTCATTTGTATCAATCCAAAAACCTGAAGTCAGTTCTAGTTTAGCAGAGTGGGGGGAAGGGGAAACTTCGTTTGTGGATTGTGGTTGCAGTTTTTCTGACACATCTTCTATTTTCATCCTCTTGCAAACTGACAGCCTGCGACAGTTGTTCTTCCATTTCTAGAACAAGTTGCCAAATCATGGGGGTAGCTAATGATGCTGATATAATAAATACTGGTTTTCTTTTTTAAGCTTAAAGGAAATGATTTTATTCCTTCCCTAAAATGAAGCTTCTAGTTAGGGGAGGTTAGTCCTCATATGGCATCCAAATCTAATATCTTATCAATGTGTTTTATTAAAAGAATTTTAAAATTAAATTTGTGCCATTTAGTTTACATCACAAAAGGTGAAATCTCATTCAGTAGACACACAATACTTGTGAAAAAAGTGAATCCTCCCACACTGATAACATCATGGCCCAGGCTATTTGCATTTATATCAGCTTGTAAACTAATAAAATTAAAAGTGTAATTTCCGTGCACAGAAGAATTTTCATATGATACAGGTATTGCCAATAGAAGACAATATGTTTAGATAACAAAGACATGCATTGAAAAATTTTGCTGAATTTGCAACAAATGATTGATGGACTATCTTTTTTTTTCTCATTAGTTGTTCCATATCATCAGTGCATAGACTCATACTAGCACAAAGACAAACTAAGCCTTTGGACCTTTTCCACATAATGCATTAAAGTAAGTACTTAATGATTCAATCTACCTTGAAAAGGCACTTCTTCTGACAAGAAGCAGTCAGTATATAATTACAGTAGCTTTTTGATTATTTTTGTATCCATTCTATCCACATGCTTATGAGCTTGACCTACTCCTATCAAAGAAATTATATTAAAAGCTAACAAGTATACAATCCATTAATTATAATAGCCTCATTACAAAGCCTACTCCTCACCATAGCATAGGGAAAGCATGCTTATCTTTGGTCAAGCATAGGTATCTTTTTCTTGATACAATGGATATGGTTACAGAGAAACTCTGAGTGATTTGTGTAGAATTCATATAAATCAAAATACACTTTTAATTCACTGAGAGCATGTGCAAGTTAGGAAGATTACCTAATGGATAATTTTTTAAGTTGAGTAACTTTTTTAAATTTGAAACACCCCTTTGATAAGTATATATTTTTAATTTTAGATTTCCACATGTTGATTTTTGGTTTTTTTACAAAGCAGGTCATCCTCACACAGAACTCTAAATGTCTGTCACTGTTTTCTGTATTTAAATAGCCAGCTTTTTCAATACATTCTGAGTATTATGGAATGATAGAACTAGAGGGAACTGTAAGGTTATCTACTCTAAGGTCCTGATTCTAATCTGTATTTCTTTTAGCAGTTTAATAATTTTCCATACACATTTTCTTAAGTCCTTTTTTTTAAATTCTGTGCACATTTTGTGAAGAATGGGAAGAGAGTAAGACATTTGAATGATTAAACAACCTGAAAATAGTGTTTATATGATTAGGATTCTTTCAGAAAAACTTGGAAAGACTTTCACGAACTGATGCAAAGTGAAGTGAGCAGAACCAGAACACTGTATACAGTAACAGTAAGTAATACTGCACCATGATCAACTTACAATGAGTTAGCTATCCTCAGCAATATGGTGATCTAAGAAATTCTGAAGGATTTAGGAAGAAAAAAGCTGTCTACCTCCAGAGAAAGAATTGATGGAGTCTCAATACAGATTGAAGCATACTTTTTAAAACTTTCTTTATTTTTCTTGTTGTTCTTGGTCTGTGTTTTCTTTCACTACATGGATAATATGTAAATATGTTTTGCATGACTGCACATATATAATGTGTATCAAATTACTTGCTTTCTCAAGGAGGAGGGAGGGGAGGATATGAAGGAGAGAATTTAGAACTCAAAAACTAAAAACATGTTCAAGATTGTTTTAACATGTAATTGGAAAAAAGTAAAATATGAAAATTTTCATCTTAAAAAAAATAAAATAGGATCTATGAAGAAAAGTTAAGGAGCATTTAACATGTGTGTATCAGAGGATTGACCATGGAACCTAGACCCTATGAGCATGAGCAAGGGCTGCTGGGGGGCCTGCTTCAGGGAGAGTCATGATGATTGTAATGGAAAGATTTGGGGCATCCTCAGGTGTTCTGTAACTAAGGCTGGTCTGCTGACCTTTGGTAAATCAGAACTTCTTTGACTGTACTTGTGTAGTCAGAACTGACGGTACATTTAAAATGCACCAAAGCCTCAGCAACTTCTCTTTGTGTTACTTATTGCTGGCTGACAGGATCTGGGGAGAGAAGAGACATAATGCTGTGAGAGGAGAAGCCTTTGACACCTCCACCCATCTGAGGCCAACGTGGAGCCAACGAACACAGGTTTTGAATTCTTTTGGTTTTCAAGGGGTTTTACTTTTGTTTGTTTGTTTTGTCTTGACCTGTTTTCTTTTGTTCTAGGTAAAGAAGGAAGAGATGACTATGACTTTACGAGCTTTGGAAGATCTTAAGGGAAGCCATGAACAGATCCAGGGGTGGAATCTGTGCCAGGAATTGGCAGTCTTGTCTGGGTTCGGTGCCCTGAAGAATAAGGAGCAACCTTCTGGACCTAGCCCACCAGTAATTGAGACAAAGACTTACCTAGCAACAATGTTGCATTTGGATGTGAAGTTGGTGGGATCCATGTAGCATCAATGTAGAAACTAAATTAAGTCTGAATATAGGAAATGAGAATTAGGATCCCCAAATGTGTATGTGCATTTGTGTGCGTGTGTGAGGGAAGACTTTGTACTTCTGTTCTTGCTGTATCTTTGAAGTCAATGATCCTTTTGTAAAAGTTAATTGATATTAATTGGCTAAATGGAACTGGAGTGGTAATCACTGGAACCCAACTGGGTAGAATGGTGGGGTGGGGACACAACCCCAGAATGGGGGCAAAAGATGATAGAATTAGAGAAGAAAAAATGCCAACTTTTCTGAGGTAACCCTAGAACTCTCAGGGGGTAGATGTAGCCAGCCTTCCTCTGAGACAGTGACTCAGAAAGTACTTGGTACAATGTGAACAGGATAAGTGTGGAGGACACCTCCTCAACTAGATGTTCTATTGACACCTCACATGAATGCAAAATAGGCCCATCTTCCCCCTAAACCTGCTCCTTGAAACTTCCCTACCCCAAATTATCCCTGTTTACCTTGTTTCCTCTCAGTATCATCTAAGGGAAAAAGGGGCAAAGAAAGGAAATAGGCATTTATCTAGCACCTGTGACATCCCAGGCACTGTACTAAGCAAGCACTTTACAATTCTTATCTCACTTAATCTTCACAATGACTCTAGGAGGTAAGTATTTTCATGCCACCATTTTACAGTTGAGGAAACTCAGGCAAGCAGAGGTTAAGAGATTTGCCCAAGGTCACACTCCTATATAAGTCTTTGCTTTGTATGTTTAGCTTAAAGTGCCTTACACATAATGGCACTAAATAAATATTTATTGAATTGAACTGTCTCCACAATATGAAGGGTCAAAAATGAAATATACTGACAAGCTGTTGATTTTAAAAAATTATAATGGAAGAATTTATGACCAAACAAGGAATAGAGAACATTATGAAATGCAAAATGGATAATTTCAATTACATTAAATTGAAAAGATTTTGCACAAACAAGCCAATGCAACCAAGATTAGGAGGGAAGCAGAAAATTGGGAAAGAACTTTTACAACTAGTGTCTCTGATAAAGTCCTCATTTCTAAAAGTAGAGCAAACTGAGTCAAATTTATAAGAATATAAGTCATTTCCCAATTGATAAACCATCAAAGGATATGAACAGGCAGTTTTCAGAGAAAGAAATTAAAGCTACATATAATCTTATGAAAAAGTGATCTAAATCCCTATTGATTAGAGAAAGTCAAATCAAAATAACCCTGAGGTACCACATCATACCTATTGGATTGGCTAACATGATAAAACAGGAAAATGATAAATGTTGGAGATGATGTGGGGAAATTGGAATACTAGTGCATTGTTGGTGGAGTTGTGAACTGATCCATCCATTCTGGAACCCAAAGGGCTATCAAAATGTGCATACCCTTTGACCTAGCAATACCACTTCTAGGACTGTGCTCCAAATAGATCATAAAAATGGGAAAAGGATCCATATGTACAAAAATATTGATAGCAGCTCTTTTATGGTGGTCAAGAACTGGAAATTAAGGGGATCTCCATCAACTGGGGAATGGCTGAACAAGTTGTGGTATATGAATGTAATGAAATACTACAGGCAGCCTTCAGAAAATCCTAGAAAGACTTATATGAACTGATGCTGAGTGAAGTGAACAAAACAGGAGAATATTGTTCACAGAAATAGCCACAGTGTGCAATGACTGATTTTGATAGACTTAGCTCTTCTCCTCAATGCAACTCCAAAAGACTCAAGATGGAAAATGCTATCTATCCTCATCCAGGGAAAGAATTATAGAGTCTGAATGCAGATCAGAGCATACCATTTATTCTCTGTTTTTTGTTGTTTTGGTTTATCTTTCTCCTGGTTTCTCCCATTCATTCTAATTCATCTTTACAACGTGACTAATGTGAAAATGTATATGTAGAGACTTTATCAGATTGCACCCTGTCTTGGGGATGGGGGATAGGGGAGAGGTAGAGAAAATTTAAAACCCAAAAGCTTATGGAAATGAATCTTGAGGAGTAAAATTAAATAAACTAATTTAAAGAAAAATTATAAAGATACAAGGGGAAATAAACAGAAAACCTCAAAATACTTCCTGTTATTAGGAAGGTATCTACTTTGTTCCAAGTGGTAATTTAGTAATTGAATAATCAATATCCTTTGTGGAGACAGAAAATAAAATAAAATTTCAGGCAAAAGAAGTAACTTGGTTGTCTAGACGAGTTAAATGAACTAGATTATTGCCAAGTGCACTTTCTACTTTCTACTCTTCATTACACAGCCAGTGTTTCAAAATACTGAAATTCACTCATTCATTCAACATACAACAAAGAATTATTAAATACCTCATACATGCTAGACATTAAGACCAGAACAAAGACCAAAAACCAAAGCAGTTGATACCCTCAAGGATCAGAGATTGTGGAGTTTTTCTTTTTTCGCTGAGATATTTGTTTTCAATAGATATTTTAAAAATAAATTTGTGCATTCTTGATATTCTAAACCTTTTTCTATATGCTTAGTACATTTATCACATTATTCTCATTTAGAAATTCTTCACTTCTTTTCAGAGTTGCAGGTAAACCATTGATAATTGCAATTTTGGGGAAAACTTGCTATTTCCTATCAATATTTAAGCAAAAGGTGAGACTTCTAATGAAATACCTCTCTTAACTTTACTTCCTATTTGTATTGTTTTAAATGATGATGATCATTACCAATGAATCAAATGCATCAATGAATGATTATCAATGAATCAGTGACAAAGCAGTTAAGTGCATACATGTGCCAGGTACTCTGCTAAGCACTGGGGATACAAATTTAAAAAGTGAGACTCATTGCCTTAACAAAACACATTATAATGAAGGAAATAACACAGATAAGGGAGTGGCATCCAGGGATAGAAACTTTGGTCTGGAAAGCCACAAGGATGCTAAATTGATCCATAGCTTAGTTTATACTATTTATAGTGTACAGTTTATACACCTTTCCCAAAGGAATGGTAATTTTTATTTGATTACTATGGAGATTGTGGGGATTGGGGTGGCAAAGGAGAGGAAATCTGAGAGGATAGCTAGATAGAACAGGATGTAAAGAATAGGTAAATCGGTACTTTCTCAGTCACTAAGATGGTTCAGCCCTAGAATTGGAATTCAGAGCTGGATAGATTAATTTTTCTAGGAACCAGGACATCAATTTTGGAAGTCTCATACTCAGGATACTGGTACAAGAAGGAAGAAGTAGGGTAACATTTGTGTTTTTCCCTCATTTTCGAAGAAGACCGTGATATCAGAGAAATGATGACATGACTTGCACTTGACTTTATTTTGGTGAGGGAGGGCTATGCAAGGTCACTAACCTCACTTTCTCCTCCTGAGTCATCTGGGTCCAGTGACCAGATATTCATCAGGATGACTGGAGATGGCCCAGGATGCTATGGGAGACTTTGACCTTTTTAGGCTGGCCTTCTCATCAGTGGCTACAAAAATGGCAAGGTGAGTGGTGGATGGGGAGAAAAGAAAACAACTTAAATGACTTTGTGCTCTTCCTAATATGTTTAAGTTTCATAACCAACGTCATTAGTGCTATTCTCATCTTTCCTCCTTTTCTGGAAACATTCACTTTATATTTTTTAATAATTTTTGATAATCAGTGGTTTTTTATGTTTAGGAATTTTTGGTTGAATTTAATTTAGTACTTATAAAAGACTCACGTTTGAGAAATTACATAGTTATCTCTCTGTTATCAGTATTTGAGAGTAATACTACACTTGGTGACAATCTTGTATATCACCTGTATTTTGGTAAAATCTTGTATTTCACTAAAAATTGATTCATGCTTATATCATTCCATATACTTCCACTGTTCCATTCCTAGTATCAGATTCAAAATGCACATAAGTTGTCCATATAATTAGTCAAAGAATTTTGAAAGCAGTTTATTAACTAGTTAAAAGAGACTACTTAAATGTTAGTAAGACTTCAAATAGTTCATTTAAAGACAATTATTATGTAGTCAGTATTGGGATTGCTTGAATAACAATCTCCACCAATAAGAAGAGTCATGCAAATGACTTTTTGATCCAAGGATTACACAAATTGAAAATGTAACATAAGTCTTGCTCTCAAGGAATTTACAAGGCTTATCAGTCCATTACAAAAAAATCTGAACTCGCATGAATTGAGGGAAATTTTGGGAGGAGTTCTCCAAAATCCTTATCTCTCATGCCTCCTGCCAAGGTCCTATTCAGAAACATCAAATTTCTGCACAGAAAGGGAAAGGAATCTTTAGCTCCCTTGGAAGTTCTCAAGTTAATAAAACACTGAACCTGAAAGAAAAATTAAAGGACTTTCACTAAGCCTCACAATAAATCAAGTTACTTCTATTTTCTCTCTAGTGAGATTCTGCCTACCACAGACTTCTACAGTATTCCATACTCAACAATACAGTTATTCCTTCCACATCACAACTTTTCCCACTGAGGTTTTAATACACTGAAGATTAGCACAAGAAATTAAATGAGAATTTTGAGGGAGTTTTGCAGAAGCTACAGATGACATGTGAAGGTCAGCAAGTAATACAGAAAAAGTTTAGAAACTCAGAAATGCATAAAATACATGTATGGTGTCATATAATATTAACCCAAATTTTTCAATAACGTATTATAAACACCCCCATAAAAGAAAAAGAAAAAAA
>CM053771.1:252540700-252615954 GCA_028658325.1 Potorous gilbertii
CCTCTTTTGCCAATTGAGTTAGCCTATTTTTCAAGGTGTTATTTTCTTCAGCATTTTTTGGGTCTCCTTTATTAAGGTATGTATCGACCCATTTTTCATGCTTTTCTTGCATCTCTCTCATTTCTCTTCCCAGTTTTTCCTCCACCTGTCTAACTTGATTTTCAAAATCCTTTTTGAGCTCTTCCATGGCCTGAGCCCATTGGATGTTTATTTCAGATGTTTGGGATACAGAGGCCTTGACTCCTATGTCTTTCCCTGATGGTAAGCATTGTTCTTCCTCATCAGAAAGGAAGGGAGGAAACATGTGTTCCCCAAGAAAGTAACCTTCTATGGTCTTATTTTTTTTTCCCTTTTCTGGGCATTTTCCCAGCCAGTTACTTGACTTCTGAGATTCCTCTCCACCCGTGCCCAGATCCGCCCAGCTAGTGCTTGGGGTCTGAGATTCAAATGCTGCTCCCCAGCCTCAGGGTTTTCAGTGGCAAGCAGGGCTGCTATTCAATATGAGCTTAATTTCTGGTGCTCAGGTGGGGGCAGGTCCGCTTCCCAGACTCATTCCCTTCAGGGAGTTTATGCAGAGACCTTCAGTAATGGTCCCAAGGTCCTGCCTGCTCCGGGAGCCTCTGGCTGCCCGCTGCATCTGCCACTGCCTCCCAAGGGGGCCTGAGTTATGGAGACACCCCGCTCCCCTCTCAGCCAGCCCAGAAGTCTCTCTCACTGACCTGTGAGCCTGTAGGTGGAGGGACCTTCGTGGCCGCCAGAGATTCCGTCCCTGAGGCCTGCTTGGCTCTGCTCCTCTCGGTGCCGCACGGCCAGGGAAGGGCTAGGCTCCGCTCCTGTCCCGTGCGTGACAGACCTTTGGGATTGACTTTTCAGGAAATCTCCTTCACCCCGTTGCTGCGTGGCTTCCCTTTGTCCAGAATTTGTTGGGAATTCTTTTTACAGGAAATCCATGGGCTGTGGGTTCGCAGCTAGCATATGTGAATCTTTCTACTCTGCTATCTTGGCTCCTCCTCCTTGACAATTTCTTGAAAGGTTATGTCTAGGGGTTTTTTTTTTTTTTGGTCATGGCTTTCAGGTGGTCCAATAATTTTAAAATTATTTCTCCTGGATCTATTTTCCAGGTCCTTGGTTCTTCCAGTGAGATATTTCACATTGTGTAATATTTTTTCATTCTTTTCGTTCTGTTTTACAATTTCTTGATTTCTCTTGAAGTCATTAGCTTCATTTGTTCCATTCTAATTTTGAAGTAATTTATTTTCTTCAGTGAGCTTTTGGATCTCCTTTTCCATTTGGCCTATTCCAAGGCATTCTTCTCATTGATTTTTTGGACCTCTTTTGCCATTGGGTTAGTCTTCTTTTTAAAGTGTTATTTTCTTCAATCTCCTTTAGCAAGCTGTTGATTTTCATGATTTTTTTGCTTCACTCTCATTTCTCTTTCCAATTTTTCCTCTGTTTCTCTTACTTGATTTTGAAAATCCTTTTTGAGCTCCTCCATGGCCTGTGACAAATTTATATCCCTCTTGGAGGCTTTTGATGTAGGAGTTTTGACTCTCCTGTCCTCCTCTGGTTGTATGACTTTATCTTCCTTTTCACCAAAATAAGACTCTATGATCTCAGTTCTTCTTTTACCATGTTTGCTTATCTTCCTGGCCAAACGCTTGACTTTCTAACTCTTTGTCAAGGTAGCTGCTTCTGGTGGTGGTATGGGGGACGTTGTATGGAGGATGTACTGTTCCAGGCTTCAGGGATTTTGTATTGGTCCCAGAGCTCTGAAGTGGCTTCTGTTGCTGCCACCCCCTGCTGCTGCCACCCCCCCACTGCCTTGTGGCTGGAGTCTACCTGATCAAACCTGGAGCTCCTCTTTCACCCGGGTCCAATAAGAGTTTTCCCATTGACCTTTTTGCTGTTTGTGATTTGAAAAGTTGGAAACTGCCACAGCTACCAGTAATTCAGTCCCCTGAGGCCTGCTCTGGCCAGTCTGTGCTGGTGTTGTCCATGCTGGTACTGGTCAGCATCCAGTCCGGTGTGAAAGACCCTTCCTATAGAGTTTCCAGGTTGTTTTAGGCTGGGAATTTGTTTCACTCTGTCACTTTGTGGGTTCTGTAGCTCTAGAATTTGTTTAGTGTCATTTTTTATAGGTTTTTGGAGGGCTTTGGGGGAGAACTCAGGGAAGTCTCTGTTTTTTACTCCACCATCTTGACTCTGGCCCCCCCCCCCCAGGCCTCTGTCTTCTAATACATAGCAGGTACTTCTTTCAATGAATTTAAATCTTTTGATAATGTATCACTGCATGGTACGTACTCACTAACACCCTTCCTATGGTGTGATACAAATGAGCTTAAAATTAGGGATTTTATAGTATCCACAGCCTGGTGTATTCACCTATGTTCTTTACTGTAGACTACCAGTTTGCTTGCTATATCCTGCCATTTGTAAAAAGTGAGAATGATAGAAGATTCAACTTTATCGCCTTAGTCTTCAATAAATTCAGCCCCCATTCCCTATCTGGAATTTTCATTATCTCTAAATATACTGTGATCATTCCAAGCCTTTTTTTTTTCTGCTACTTTCTCTGACTGGACAGCAGTGTGCCAAAGAGAAATGTATTCAGTGGGCTCTCTTCCTCTTTTCCTTACTCCTCTCTTAAATCCTATCTTTTTCAATTCTCTGCTCATCATACTTTTTTCCTTGAGGTCTTTTCCAGTTACTTTCATCAGTTCTCTGAACTCCAATTTTACTCATTAACTCTGTAACTCATTTTGTCACTTAAAGCAGATGCTGCCTTTAAGAGTTTTATGACATTGTATATTCTGGATGGTGTATCTTACATCACAAGTATATTTCCTTTTTTCCCCTAGCAATTGCATACTACAACTAGATTACAAGTACTGGGGAAATCAGAAACTGCATTTTTTATATTTCTTTGATATCCCTTCACCATTTAGCAAATTGTGTTTAAATATTTGTGTCAGTGAACAAAAGAAGATTCTTTTTCATTCATGGATATGAAGTATATATTGATCACAGAAAAGTAGAAAAGAATTGCTTAGCATATATTTTGATTAGGAAACTATTTGAGAGGAGCTTTTTAATGGTGAAAAGTTGAATATGAACTTGGTAATCTTTCTACGTAATATTTATGTTCTTGTTTATCTCTGTCTGTGCAAGAGGATGGTTCCACTCTTTATTTCCTAGTCACTTAGACCCCAGACTTTGATAGTCATTGTTGACTCCTCGCTTTACTCTCATCATTCATCATACCCTTCCTGTGGCCAAGTCTTGTCAATTCTAGTTCTGTATTATTTCTCCAGTAGTATTCTCCTTTACATTCCCACTGTAACCACCTTTGTTAGTTCAGGCCTTTACTGTTTTTTTACTTGTACTGTTGTAATACTTTTATAAGTGGTCTCCCTTCCCTCAGAGTCTTCCCTTTCTAGACTACAGAGTGACTTATGTAAGTTTAAAAGCACTATAAATTCATGCTTTCTTATTTCCTCCCCTAAATTCAGGATGTAACCTGTACTAATGCTTGGCCTTTTCAACAGCGATTTAATGTATATGTATAAGAAACATGTGCTTTTGCTGTCTTTGTACACAGATTTTTAAAAAGTTTCCTAAAGCTATTATTTAGAGAAAGCATGATGACTTTTCAAAAAAATTGTAAGGTTTTTTTTTGGGGGGGGGTGCGTTGTCATGAATCCCTACATACCAATAAGTGGTCATGTAGCTTTTGTTTGAAGCCTTCCAAGTAAGACGATAACCTGCTGCTTCTTGTGACAGCCCTTCTACTTTTGGCACACTTTTTGTAGGAAGTTTTTCCTTATATGTCAAGCTCAAATTTATTCTTGTCATTTTCTATCCATTGCACCTAATCCTGCCTCTGAATACAAACAGAACAAGTCTAATCTCCCTTCTTCCTGATTGCCCTTCAGATATTTGTAGACAGACGCTATATATTCTACCCAAATCTTCTCTTTCTTCAAATGTATTATTTTTATATCCTTTATTCTCATGTGGCCTGAACTTAAGGCTCCTCACTTTCTGGGTTGCTGTCCTTTAGATATTCTCAGACTTATTGATATCTTAGCCTAAAATGTGATTCCCAGAATTGAACATAACATTCTGATCCAGATCTGACTAGGGCAAAGTACAGCAGAACTATTATTGTCCCTTTTAGTCCTAGGCATTATCTTAATTCAACCTAAATGCACTCTTTTTCTTGCCTGCTTTATCACACCATCCACTCATTGAACGCATAGTTCACTAAAGCCTCCAGGTCTTTTTCAGACAAACTGCTCTCTCATATTTATGCTCTCAAACTTTGCTCATCTCATATTTATGAAATTGATTTCTTGAACTCAAGTGTAAGACTTTATATTTATCCCTATTAAGTTTAATAGATTTGGCCTATATTCTTGCCTATCATGATACTTCATAGTCCTATCACCAAGTATATTATCTGTCTTTCTAGCTTCGTGTAATCCACAGAGTTCATAAGTATAACATCTATGACTTTATTTAGGGCAGTCCCCTGGAGACTCCTTTCTAATTTGTAATCCTGCTATTCAAGCACTTCTGAACTTACCTATTTGTATTATAATACATCCCTCTTTTCTCCATTTTTTCTCATAAGAATAGCATGAGGGTTTTGTCACATGCTTTGCTAAGATCTAGGTAAACCTGATAACCTAATAACCCTGTCATAAAATGAAATGAAGTTAATCTGG
Organism: Potorous gilbertii; assembly: GCA_028658325.1. Classification (NCBI taxonomy): domain Eukaryota; kingdom Metazoa; phylum Chordata; class Mammalia; order Diprotodontia; family Potoroidae; genus Potorous; species Potorous gilbertii. Next base: position 252,545,428 of record CM053771.1, read on the forward strand.
TGTGAGTTATTCTTGATAGAGCCCTGCTGGCTCTTTGTCATTACCACTTTCTGTTCTATATGTTTACTATCACTTTAATATTACATTCTAGAATTGTGCCAGGAATCAATCAAAATCATTTACAGAGTTCATTATCTTTCCTTTTTATGTAAATTGGGACTATGCTTTTCAGTTGCTTGTTTACATAAAATTGAGATTCTGACTGTAGTGGGGAATTCAACCTTCGCTGCTGAAGAAGACCATGTCATCAGAGAAATGATGACATGATTTGCACTTGACTTTGTTTTGAATGAGGGAGAGCTGTGCAGGTCACCAGCATCACTTCTCCTCCAGAGCCATTTGAATCCAGTGACCAGATGTTCATCAGGATGACTGGAGATGACCCAGGATGAGGCATTCTGGGTTAAGTGACTTGCCCAAGGTCATACAGCTAGTAAGTGTCAAGTGTCTGAAGTGAGATTTGAACTCAGGTCCTCCTGACTCTTATACTGGTGCTGTATCCACTGTAACACCTAGCTGCCCCTTAGTGGGGAGTAGGATAGGGTATAAACTGGTCCTGTGTAGAGGGAACTTCCAGGTGAGGGAAACTTTCTGTATTCATGAAGATTAGCATATATCTCATTGGGGAATTGTTGACATTATTTTAATTGTGCTTCTCTGTGTTTCTGACCAGCAAAATTTTATAGAGCTTAAAAATATACCTTAATTTTCTTTATGAGAATGATACTATATGAACCTTTGTAAACTGGAGAATTTTTCTAGTTGAAATTATAGCTTAGAATAGCTTTCAGGTTTGAAAATCTTATTTACAAAACGGATTTATTGCCATGAAACTATAAAATTTATGTTTCTGTCTTTGTCTTTTGTATTAGCATAATAACAACCACATTAAACTCTGGTTAAATGTATTTTTCTAAACTATAATCTAGTCTTAGACTACTTTTCTCATTCAGATGAAATGTTTGATTCTATTTTATACTCACGTTTTCAAATGATTTTCTATAGTAGTTTTCTATTGGGAACAAAAAAGAATAAGAATAGCTGTTTGTAATTTTACATTCTAAAAGTGGAACAAGGTGTACTTAGTTTAGATGACTTCTTAGGTCCTTTTAAGCTATAATTTTTATGAGAAGTCATTATATATATATATTAAAAATGCTACCGTATTAATACCCTGCACTATAATACTGAATTTTTAATGCGGAATATTTGTTTTTCGACTCCCATAACTTCCCCTGACACCTCCATCCCCACAAGTGTGAGTTCTTAATTATCATCGGTTGATTCTCTTGGTAATTCCCCCAACCACTCACTAATTTGAATAAAAAAAATAGTCCATAGGATCATTTAAAAAAAGTCAAAACAAACAGCCCATTCACTGAGCACCTATTATTTGTAAGAAAGTCTTATTTTGATCAGAGTTTTCAAATAGATGGTTTCCTGCCCTTAGGAACCTTTGGTCTAGTTTCAATATATGAAAATAAATAGTATACATTACCCTTTAATATTTTCTTGTAATATAAATTGTACGTTGGTGGAGAAGAGACAGGGTCAGTGGGATTTAGTCTCCATTTGAGAAGAACCATGGCACAGTGGAAAAGGATCTCTTTTTTTTTTAAGTTTATTTTTAGTTTTCAACATTCATTTCCACAAGATTTTGAGTTTCAAATTTTCTCCCCTTCCCCCAATCTTCCCTTTCTTTCATCACACCCCTCTGTTCCCTTATCCCCATCTTCTCTCTTTCATTGTAGGGCAAGACAGATTTCTATATCCCATTACCTGTATTTCTTATTTAAAGGATCTCTGAATTGACAAATCTAACGGCCTTTTCTCAACTCTCATTTGTCTTGACTTCTCTGCAAGTCTTTGCCACTATCATTAATTCTTTTCTTGATACTCCATCTTTCTGGTGTTTGGGACACCACTCTTCTGGTTCTCTTCCTATCTATCTGACCATGTCTTCTCTGTTTTGCTAGATGTTCATCCAGGTCACTTTTACTAACTGAGTGTCAAAGCTTTGTCGTAGGATCTTTGAGTCTCCCTGTATTCAGTATCAGCTCCTGTAGATTCAGTTATCATTTCTGTGCTGATGATTCTCAAATCACTTTATCCAGCCCAAACTCTGACGACTTCCAATATTACATCTCCAGCTGCCTATTAGATGTTTCAACTGGGTATCTTCTGGATGTATCTAGCTCAGCTTGTCCAAAGCTTACTTTGTCTTTTTATCCAAACTCTTTCCTGTCTTTCAAAATTCTCAGTTACACTGTCATCCCAGTCCTCCAGGCTGGCAACCTAGGGTTCATCTTCTACTCTTCACTCTCTCAGTACCCCAGTATCTAATCTCTCTCCAAGATCTGTTGATTTTTATACCTTTGTAACTAACGTCTTTTTCACATGCTCCTTTCTCTCCTCTGAAATTGCTAGCACCCTAGTGAGGACCCTCATGGCTGACTTCTGTACTGTTGGAATAGTCTGCTCTTTGGTCTACCTGCTGCAAGTCTCTCCCCACTTTACTAACATCCTGCACTTCGCAGCTCTAGTGAGCTTCCTAAAGCATAGATGTAACCCCACCAATTCAGCAAATTGCCGTGGCTCCCTATCACCTCCAGAATCGAATATAAAATCCCTGTTTGGTGTTTAAAGCCCTTCATAACTTGACTTCCTCCTACATTTACACATGTCCTTTCTCCCCCCAGTCCCACCCTTGCCACACTCCCCCCACTCCCCCAGGCCTGTAATGCTGTCCTTTGTCTTAGTCTCCTGGTTTCTCTGTCTTTCAAGTCTCAACTAAAATCCCACCTTCTATATATAGGAAGCCTCTCCTAATCCTAATTCCAGGAACTTCCTTCTTTTGATTATTTCCAATTAATGCTATATATAGTTTTATACGTAGATGTTTGCACATTTTCTCCTTCATTAAGATTGTGAGCTTCTAGAGACCAGGGCCTGGCTGATTGCCTTCCTTTGTATGCCCAGTACTTAGCACAGTGCCTGCCACATAGATGCTTAATAAATGTGGACTGACTAGATTGGAATGAAGAGGCCTGAGTTTAAATCTGCCTCTGAGACAATATGACCTTGAGTAAGTCACTTCAATTCTTGGACCTTAGTTTATTCATAAAATGAAAGCTTGGAATATATAGTCTTTTATGTCCCCTCTAGTTCTAAATATATAATTCAGTAATCCTGTGGTCCTTTTAAGGAAGAGTACAACTTAAATTCCAAATGGAGAAAATGAAACAAAAAAAAAACACAACAGTTTTCCAGTTCATTTGTAAAGTTTTTGGAAAGTGAGTATCATGTTTTGGTTAGAGCAAAACGGTAGTACAGAGAAAGAGTAGGAGACAAGGTGGGAAAGAGAGAGGCCTGATTATAGATTTCTTTGAATACTAAACTAATGACTTTTGCCCATAGGGAGCTATTGCAGGATTTTGAATGGGTTGGAGTACCTTACAGTATTATAGGAAAATTTAGCATTTATTCACTCAACAAGCATTCATCAAGCTCTTACCCTATACAGAACACTGTGATAGTTGCTAGAGTACTTTTGAAATACCTTTGATTTGTGATCCCATGAGTATAATTGCCTTTGCTATGGTAAAGTTTATGTCTCATCCTATTTGAATCTTGCCCATACTTTATCATAAATCACCATTGGGGATCTATTTGGTATGTTGGACATCTCTAGATCTGGGCATGTTGCTTAGGGTCTGACCATTGCTTTGCTCACACCATGTGACTTCTCTTTTTTTTTTGGTAGTATGACTGTCTTTTGGAGTTTTTTGTTGGTAATATGGTTCTGGCTACTTAAAACCACCATGTACTTCTTTGGTATTTAGGTGATTTGAAACTTTAATTTGGAAGTTTTGGTATTTCAAAGCTTACACATACAGTATCACCACAAGAATGTTGACATATAGAATATGTTGATATAAAAATATAACATATTGATATATAATACAACTCCTGTGTACTCATGAAGCTTACAGTTTAGTAACAGTAGTACACAGGATAACTTAAAAAAGGAGGGATGGGTACTTTGAAAAAGAGACATTTAGAGTAATTCTGATTTGATGAGGCACTGTGATGATGTCAGCTAGGTGCTGCCCTCTCTCAAAACTGTCTCACATCCCTCAGTATGAATATAACCTCACTAAGAGCAGGAACTTTGTTTTGTATCTCTAGTGCTTATTAATAGATGTTTATATTTAATTGGATTCTAGCATTCCCTCCACCCTAACCCTTCCCATTACCCCTCCCCCCCAGATAAGCTTGTTTTTACTGCTTCATAAGATTGCATCAGCTTTTTTCAGGATCAGGTGAAAATCTGTTTTATCTATGAGTGAGTGAAAAAGCATTTATCAAACACTTAGTTTCAGGCACTGTATTAAGTTCTGAGGAGCTTGTAGAAAAAGCAGGAGCTCACAGTCCTATTGGGGGAGATAAAAAAAGAAAGTTCAGTTTCTTGGAGCATTGAAAGGCTCCAAAGACCTTAGGTTATGTAATGTAAGTAATTAAAATGATAGTGCCAGGGTAGTTCAGGGTACTGAGGCAAGACAGATGATGAAGTTTGGATGCAGTGATAAGACAGATCGTAAGGCCTGGTTGTCCTCTATCTTATAAGGAAAAAAATGGAGTTTGGGGGCAAAGGAGGAGTAAAAGAAGGTAGGTCTACCCTTATGGTAGAGGCTCTTTCTGCTACTTGACATTCCCAATGGATTCTGGATAGGAAGGGGGTGGTGGTTAAGGAGAATAGCCTCCTCTCCTCCCAGCACACACCATCTTGGATGGATTCATGAGACATTGACAATTCTAACCTTAGGCATACAGTTTCAAAACATGCTGCTTATTAAACATCAGCTTTTATATTTTTAAGTTGCAATACTCAGAAGTCTTTTTTTGACATTTAGGAAGATAAATCCACTACAACAAGGTTCAAATTTTTAAAAATGATGTTTTTCTCACATTTTATAGTACATATTTTTATATAGATTTCTTTTCCAAGGAGAGGTGACTATTAAATTTCATTATTGTAGTGAATTAGTTTCACATGCTAATGAAGGGTTTTACAGAATGCTATTTTTTTTTCAGGTATACAAAACTTGGATATGCTGGAAATACAGAACCACAGTTTATCATCCCCTCATGTAAGTACTGCCTCAAATGAATGCATAAGCAGATTTAATATTGCTCCTGCTTGTTGTAAACTTCTAATTAGTAAATAAATCTGCCAAAATAATAGGCATATAGTTTGCCATATTTGAGATGTGCAAACTTCCAAGACTGAATAAAGGAATTACTACTCACTACCAGTAATACTTTTAGCATTAAATTATATTTACAACTGAGATTCTTCTAAAAGAAAAAAGGATGGGATTATTAGTTGTTAGAAAATATTGGACAAAATAATCTCCCCCTTTTCCTTTCCCTACCCACCTCTTTTTTGTTTTTATTTTTAAACAATATTTTTCCCACTTACATATAAAGACAAATTTTTTAAAATTTTGAGTTCCAGATTTTCTCTCTTTTCCTCACCTCCTCCCTTAAAATGGTAAGCAATTTGATAGAGGTTATATATGTATAGTCATGTAAAACATATTTCCAAATTAATCATGTTGTAAAAGAAGAAACAGACCAAATTAAAAAGAACACCTCCTTAAAGAAAAATTTCGATTGTCTTCCTTCAGGGCTATTGACATTGCTGTTTATGGGTATGAGTAGCTGATTCCATTAGAGATACATGGAAGACTGTCCTTTGGTTTATGATTAGGTAACCACTTTTTTGCAGGATTTGTATCAGTTATCATTCCCATATCTCTCATTTTAGGCTCCATTTAGTTCAAAATGAAATAACCTATTTCATTATCAGTTGATAATTTTTTATTACTGCAGGTTTTTGCTGATTATTTTAAGTTGTATATCAGTATGTCTGCAAAGAATATTTGTTGTTTATCTCTTTTGTGTTTATAGCACCTCAGCTGTTCTGCTTTCTTTCATTCTCTCCTACAGCCTTATGAAGCACTGCTGCAACAAGCATTCCTTGAATTTTGATAGTTTGTATACCAGTGCCATTATGGTGATGAAATGTTACTGTTTAATATTGAACATTGTGTTACCATTTAATCTTAACAATGACTCTTAGGCTTAATAATGCCGATTAATCTTAATGATGGCTTTTGAACTTAATGATGCTTGTAGTTGTTTTTTGAGTCCTTTTTTAGTCGTGTACAACTCTTTGTGACCCCATTTGAGGTTTTCTTGGCAGAGATACTGAAGTGGTTTGCCATTTCCTTCTCCAGCTCATTTTGTAAACGAGGAACTGAGGCAAACAGTTAGGTGACTTGTCCAGGGTCACATAACTAGTAAGTGTCTGAGACCAGATTTGAACTCATGAAGATGAATCTTCCTAATCCTAACCCAGTGTTCTATCCATGACACCACCTAGCTGCCCCAAACGTAGTTCTGTGATACAGAACCCCTATATGTTTCAGTCATTTTATTTGTGTCCAGCTCTTCATTGACCCCATTTGAGGTTTTCTTGGAAAGATACTAGAGTGGTTTGCCATTTCCTTCTACAGTTCATTTTATAGATGAGGAAACTGAGACAAGCAGGGTTAAGTGACTTGCCCAGGGCTATTAAATGTCTACACATCTAGAAAATGTCTGAGGCCAGATTTGAACTCAAGAAGATCAGTCTTCTGAGAACAAGCCCAGTGGTCTATCTACTGTACCACCTAGCTGCAATGGTTGTAGACTGAATGATAATAAAAATTCCTTTTCAACTAGTCTGTTTTTGAGGCCAATACTGTTTTCTGGAACTATCTCTGCTTCATTGGTGTCAAACCGTAAGACATTTTAACAAAAGATGCCCTGGTTTTCTTTGTTTTTACTTTTATGTATTATATTATCTTTTAATTTTGTGATAGATTGCATTTATGTTTTGAATGTCTTGAGCTATATATGTATGACTACTTAGAGGAGTCTTTGACAAAAATTATGTTTTTTATTTCTAATTGTGCTTTTTTTATTCTGCAGAATGGGCCATAATGCCATGCATGTAATCTTGTATGTTTTTTTGTGACATTTGGTGCAGCGGCAATAGAATAGGATTGAAATTAGAAAATTAGGTTGTAATCTCTGCCATGGGGTATCCATGTAACTTGGGCAAAGCAGCTAATCTCTGGGTGCCTCACTTTCCATAACTGAGGGTATTAGGCTAGATGGCCTTTAAAGGTTCTTCCAAGTCCTATTCTATGATCCATTGAGTTTAATGTGATAATTATAAATGCTTTACAGAAAGAGTGCAGCTCCTTTTGCCCATGTAACCTTTGGCAAATCACTTAACTTCTCTGGACCTCTGTTTCCTTAGCTGTTAAATAGGATAAGACTGGAAGATCTGAGGTTCCTTTGAACTGTAAATCCTGTAATACTAATATTCTCCATGGAATTCTTGTTTTTGTTCCTAACAACGGAATTGGATAGGCTTCTACCTTTCAGGATTTTGAAGGTTTAATTTGTTAGAAAGCTGCATAAAAGTAATCTTTTAGATTTTTGCATTCTATTTCTAGTCTTATGGGTTCTTGCTGCTTCATTTCATGTCAAAGTCCAGACTTGAATTTTATTCTTTTTTTTCTTATGAGGATCTGAAATAGTTATATTTGCTGCAAGTAACTATTGAATTTTTAAGTCTTTCTCACCAAACTAGTTCTGAGATTACTGACAAAGTATTATAATCACTTTATGGTATTTACAGTTATTTTCATCATTTAATCACAGTAAGTATTTAAATCGGAAAGCCTGTTAGTAATACTTTGAATAACTTACCTTATTTTGAGCCACTTAGATGCCACTATGAATTAGAAATATTTTTGCTCGTGAGAATGTTGAGCATGTTAACTGATGGTGCAAATCCTCATAAACCACTAGAGTTCCTGCAGGAGTATAGGGAATTCTAGAGGATATCTTACAAAAATTTTCCTGTTTCTATCTTCTTAAAAATTTTTACTGAGGATTAAAATCAAAAAAATTATACACAGTTTGAGGGCTTACAAGACTGCAGTAGAAGGGGTTGGTTGCTATTATATTTGGCAATAAGATTGGCACTGTGTTGTTTATTCCCTGTTCTTCCCTATTTTTGAAAATTATACGCAGAAAGTATTGGTAAGCTAAGTCTTGTTGCTGCACATTTTTGTTAATAATGCCAATCTCTTAAAGTCCCATTTTCTTAATATGGGGTGTGAAAGTACTAGGACTTAGATGATAAATTGCTTTTTGAGTTTTAAATGGTATTCTCAATTTTTAATTTTTATACAGTTAGCAGTTTTTGGTATAGTTTTTAGCTTCTCTCTGCACGATAAAGTATATAAAACTGCGTGACATTTTTGATTAAATACTCTGACAATTTTGTATATAGCTTTCAAAAGCCTACCAATTACATAATTTTCACCATTTCTGCCTTCATGAGTTAAGGTTTTATTCTCAGGTCATATAGTACCTCCATTTTGCTATGTACTATTGATTTAGTAAGAAAGAACTTAAAGATATGTTACTCCGAATCCACTTTTTAACCTATCTTCATGATGCACTATTTTCCAGAAACACTAGACCTGGAGTGCATTTGTGATACTTCTTTTTACACACATCAGCAAACAACATAAAAATATACTGAAATAAATTTCAGATAATTGCTTTTCTGTTAGCCTTCTAAATACTTAGAAGAAAATTTGGGCAAAGTTTTGGACAAGTTGGTAGGGAATCTTGGACATATGATCCCCTTCTGATTTATTTCCTAATTCTAAGAGTCAGGTGTTAATAAAAAAGTTAAAAGAGGCTGACTGTGGATATAGAATTTTTCTCTTTCAGTATTCTCTGCCCAACTTATTAAGAATATAACTGTTAAAAATGATGGTACTACAGTTGAATGACAGTCATCCTAAATACATTCAGATAAGGACTATTTTGAATGAAGAACTTTTTTAAAACTTGAAGGATTCAGAAATTTCATAATTTAAGTAAGTTCTAGCTGTGATGTAATATGTTAAATTTGCTAAACAGTTTGAGAATTATTGTTGGTTTTGAAAAATGACTTGATTTTTTAAAAGATGAGATTTAAAACTAAATCCTAGGAGTGTTTTTAGATTAAATCATTGGTTTATTATTTTGTAGCACAAAATTGTAGTATAGAAAAGTTTGAAGGGGAAAATATTTTTGTATTTCCTGTGTAGTTCTTCTTGTCACCTTTTTGTTTCTGAGTTCCAGATGACTTTTGAGGTGGTGATAATGTTTGCTGTTTAAAATTGAAATGAATCTCATGGTTATTGAAATACTTAAAGATATTCTTTCTGCATAATACATTTTTAGCTTTTTATTACATTTAAAGTTTTTTTTTCATGGCATTACTTATCTGTTTAAAGTTTCATATGTGGTGTCAGATATGAATGTTTATGATAAAATAAAAAATTGTCTTTGATATATATATCCAAAATGACAGAGATGAAAGATACTGTGTAAGTGAAGTTTGAGGAATACTAACCTCTAAAATGTCTGAGCACCTGTGTTCTTTTTTAAAGGTATTGCTATCAAGGAATCTGCAAAAGTAGGAGATCAAGCACAAAGGAGGGTAATGAAGGGTGTTGATGATTTAGACTTCTTTATTGGGGATGAAGCAATAGAAAAGCCAACTTATGCAACGAAGGTATGATTCTGTGATTAGTCAAGATAAATGAGAAATTTCGTTTAAAAGTTTCATAGTATTTCTAAGAGAAATTTTGTTTAAAAGTTTCATAGTATTTCTAAGAATACTTGTTTTCTACCCTCATGAATCCTTTCTCTGTCACTTTCTGCCTGTTAAGTCTTAAATGCCTTGGTTGTCTTTAACTTTTCTGATACTTAGTTTTCTCTTCTGTAGGATTAAGAGTTTATACTAGGTGACATCTAAGGTTCCTTCTACTTCAAAATATGTGTAAATCTTTTGTTGCCTCAAAAGCTCAACTGAAGTGCCACCTTCTTGTGTGTAGGCTAATCCAGTCTTGCTTCTCTGTCTTCCCTTAAATTACTTTATATTATATGTTCTATGTCATATCTCCTAAGAGAATGAAAACTCTTCAAGGACAGAGACTATTTAATTTTTCTATTTTAGTCTATTTCAATTCATGGTGTCTAGAACTAGTAAATACTTTAATAAATGGTTTTTGAGTTGAATGGAATATTCATACAACTTTAAAAAATACTATTTTTTAAAAGATTGATAAGATAGAAAAGCATTTATTTCCTGAAGTTAGCAAATTATAAAACATGTTATGTGTGAGTATTAAGCAAAGAAGGGAAAATAATTTTAAAAATTCTTAGGAAAAAATGAACTGTGAAGTGTTAGCTCCAGGAAATGGTTTTAGGAGTTCAGAGTTGGAGAAAACATGGAGGATAGTTATAATGGAATGAATAACAATGAATGAACAGTGAATCATGACCACAGCTTACTAGTCATTTGTTGCTTCAGAAAAAATATTTTCAGTAATTACTGTACATATCAAATGCTGTCAGACTTTTTAAAGCTGTAAAACAGGGTTCCTGCTTTCTTGAAGCTCACAATTCACGGTTTTACAGTAGTATCTTTTGTCTATGATCTTTCAGGTTATCTAACATCAGAGTGTATTGTGCGTAGTAGCTTTTTAGAATTAATTTATTAAATGGATGAATGATACCTCAATAAAATTTTATAACTGAGTTTTATTGTGGATTATTATTTCTTGTTGATGAAAGTTCAATTGAATGAATTTTTATTCTTTTAAAATTGTTTGGTACTATTTTAAAATTAGAGCAATATTTTATTTTGTTTATTTAATTAACAGTGGCCGATCCGCCATGGTATAGTTGAAGATTGGGACTTGATGGAGAGATTTATGGAACAAGTGATCTTTAAATACCTAAGGGCAGAACCTGAAGATCATTATTTTCTTTTGGTGAGTTCAAATAACACTTTTGTTGAGTCCACTTTAGAAAAGATTTCATGATTAGTTACCTTTCAAAATACATTGGGTTTTTTTGTATTGTTTCTGTCAGAGTAACATTCAGTTTATGTTGGCCCTAAGAGGCATTAAGGTACACTCACCTATAAGTCAATTTGATATTTTGGATCACAAGAAGAGGATTTTAATAAAGCTCTAATTTAGGTACTTAAAAATTATTTTATTATGAGGTGATAATAGCAGTAAGACTTTCATAGTTCATGAACATTAATAATTCTTGACTTTTTTCCTAAGTCTCTTGCTAAAAAATTTTGTCTCTTTATCACTGCACTATTTCTTGCATCATATCTACTCATGTATTCATCATTTCTACTGCTTCCGTTCTAGTTGCTCTCCCATGACTTCTCTCCTGTTTTCTATATTCAACTGTTGAAATTCAGCTCATTCTTTAAGGCCCAGTTGAAAAACTCCTCCTTTTAAGTCTTCTATTATTCCCTCACCTTCTTACCTTACCCTTGTCTTAACTTCTGTGAATGTTCATAGAATCTTAGAATCTATTTTGTATTTTAGTTATGTATGTTCTTGTCTTACTGCCTGTATACTAGATTATAAGCTTTCTGCAGTGAGTGCATCTTATTTATCTTTATCTCACTCAGTGCCAAGCACAGTGGCTTGAACATATGAAGCACATAAATGTTTGGTGAGTGACTAACTCACATTTTATAGATGTTTTTAGCTCACAAGTGCATTTCCCTTGTAACCTGTGTTCAACAAAGTGATGTATCAATGTGTTAGATGCCATTACCTTTATCATTATTTATAATAAGCATATCTAATTGAATTCCAAGGATTTAAAAAGTTTCAATTCATGCATATTATATATGGTAACTGTTAATGGGTATATGTGGGTAATTAGAATATTCTGTTCCATGACTCTATTAGATAGTTGAAGTTAATTAAATCAGTGATGTTTTGTGCAAAATAATGAATTCTTTCTCTTTTGTATTTATTTGCTTAAAAAGAGATTTCTTCATTAATGAGACTTTTTTTTAAAATTTGGCTTATTTTAAAATATTCTTCATCTAATAGACTGAACCTCCTCTAAATACACCAGAAAACAGGGAATATACAGCTGAAATTATGTTTGAATCCTTTAATGTTCCAGGCTTATACATAGCTGTACAGGTAAGTATATACTTACATTTCTCAACCTGAATCTTAAGAATTAAAATTTTGAATATTTAAAATCTCATTTTTGGAATGTCATTTTCCCTTTACTTTTCACAGCAAAGAATAGATTCATAATAGATATTAATTAGTTCTGAGCATAGTGTCCTTTGTGAACTTTAAGTTATAACTATTACTGTCTCTTATCTTTATAATGTACATAATATACTATTCATTGTTTTATAAATTTTTTGTTTTGCCAGTTGCTTGTAAATAAACTTAAATTGTTTATAATCTATTTAGAAAATTTATCTATTGGCTATTTCAGAGTTTTTGCTTAAAATTGTTATATTTACCATTAGATCCTAGAATTTGTTCCATTGGTATAGATCTCAATTCATTCATGCTTTCTTTTCCTATATATTTATTGTACAATTTATGTTCTTCTATAAATCCTCTCCATTATGCCCTCCCAGAAGGCTGAAGGCCTTCCCCATAAGTCTTTTTATCTGGGGTACTTAGCTGTCCACCTGATAAACCGCATGAAAGATGGCTTCCTTTTCCTTTCATACATTGCCTGAATAATTTTTATGCTTCTTTTTGGGCTAAAGTCATTGTTGAAAATTTGATTCCCTATATAACTAGGATATAATGTATGTAATAATAATGATATATATATTGGATAGAGCTCAGGTCCTGGAGACTGGAAGACCTGATTCAAAATCTAGCCTCAAAAACTTAATCGCTGTGTCTTGCCAAGTCATGTAACTTTTTGGGGGGGGGGTCTCAGTTTCCTCAACTGTAAAATGGGGAAAATAGTAGCACTTGCTTCACAGGGTTTTTGCAAGGATCAAATGAGAAACTGTTTGTAAAACTCTTAGGATGGTACCTGGTACAAAGGAAGTGCTTAATAAATGTGTTTCTTTTCCCATCACGTCCATCACTCCATTGCCTTTTGGTTCAACTATAATCGTGTTGAAGGAGAGAAGATAAAATAATGTTAATGTGTCAGTAGAAAATATATTTGTTTTTCATATTAAAAGCGATCTTTTAAGGTCTATTCCTTGTTATTTCTGGTTGACCTAAAATGAAAATGTCCATTTAATTTTTATACTCACAAAATTGAGCACTTTTCCTCTTGATAATTTGGTATCCTTTTGACTCTTAATGATAGCTAAATGTTATTAACTTTATCACCTAGCATCTTTATGGTCAAAGTCATTTAGGCAACAAAAACTTTTGGACTCTCATGAGTCCAAAATATAAGCACTTGGAATATAAAGAAATAGCATCATCCCCTTCTAGTTGAAAATGTATGAATGTCATACATGTGAAAAAAGACTTTTTAAACATTTACAAACGCATCCTATGGCTACAATTGAACGAGAAAGGAACTTTCGTAACTTTACAATGTAATTTATGGACCAGGAACTGATTAATATGGAAATATAAGTAATCTTTCATTTGAGATTTTTAAAGGTAGAATAGGTCTCCAACCATCTGTAATAATTTTTTTTTGGGTGTTCTACCTAAAGGTAGGGATTGAAATAGAGGATATCTTCCCATCTCTTTCATCTAACATTTTGCAAGTGAATAAAACAAAGTAGATACTAACTTTTAATAGCATTGCACATTTGATACAGGCTTATTCACAGGCTTATTGTTTTCTTTGTGTTTTTCCCACAAAGCTGTTGTGAATTAATTTCCCACAAAATTATTGTAAATAAATTGTGAAAATTTAAAAATTAAGTAATATCTTTCCCAGATTGAATTTTATATGAACCTCATTTTAGTATTAGCTCTCCCATATCCTTTCTCAAGGGAACAAAAAGGGTAAATTGGCCACAGTGATAATTTTGAGACATGCAGGAGAGTTTCCTTGCCGTATAGCCATTAATTTTACTGTTTTTTAAAAAATTGTTACATTTTTCTTGTATGTAATCACTTCCCAAGAAACAGTTCCTCCTTCCTTCAAAGGTCCTTTGTAATAGAACTTTGTAAAGTATGTAAGTATGTTTTTAAGTTGATTTTTTTCTATAAGGGAATGGCCAATTAATTAGAACATTTATGACCTGAATAATTCACATAGTTGTCTTGAGTTCCCTTCACCATATTTTTGTAAGTATAACCCATCTAAATATTTTGAAAAAGTCTAGATTCTTTTGCATGTAATATTTCATGAGAAATCTCTGCATTTTAAAAGTAATTGTTTACTTTTTTTTAAGTAGAGAAATCGGTAAGATTGTGTGAATGAAAATTCCTCATTAATTTTGATTTTTCTCATTTTTGGAAGATTTTGCTTTTGAGATTATAAAGTAAATAAAAGCAGTATGCCTTTTGATATTTCTCACTGTTTTTTTTCCTTCAAGGCTGTCCTTGCTTTAGCTGCATCTTGGACATCAAGACAAGTAGGAGAGCGGACACTGACTGGTACAGTTATAGACAGTGGAGATGGTGTCACCCATGTCATTCCAGTGGTAAGGTTGTTTTTAAAATGTTGAATAAGAATATTAGTTCAAGAAAGCCATCTGGCATAAGCAAAAGCCTGGTAAATTTAGAATATATCGACTTCATTAAGATCCCTAAATGTTCCCTCTTTAGCTACTATAATTATTTGAAATTTTTTTTTCAGTTACGGCTATATTCAGATAAAAATGCCAATACGTGTTTTTAAAAAATACCTCATTCTTGTTGTAAGAAGGCATTACTTTTAGATGGTAACATATTGCAAAATCCCTAACTAGAATATGTAGTTTCGTATCTTAACAAAAAATTAGTTTTTGTTTTTAGATATTTTTATAACCATCTGATGACTTTCCATTCATAATTTAGCAATTTAAAGAACCAAAGGCTTACAATCAATAGTAAGCATATCAACATAAGTGAATTTTATAGTGACATTTTTTATTGAAGTAACATAGTTATGATAGTTTATTAAACCATTGAGTTTCCAGTGCTTATTTGTACCAAGTGGATTTAAAATTTCTACTGAAAATCACTTCATAAGGACCTTTGAATTTTTAATATTTTTATACAATTGAAGTCATCTTTTAAAGAAACAGTTAAAATACAATTGTGGGGGCATTGAGAGACAGATATCCAAGGTATTTGAATGTGGGGTATATTCTACCAATGTGGAAAAAAAATCTGGGACATTATTGATGCTGAAAAAGATGACCAAAAGCACACCAGTAAGTCCTGTCTGCTCCTCTGTCTGTAAAAAATTTTTGTGTCATCTATTCATGAACTGAGGGAATCTTCAATGAGTTTATTCTTAGTAAGGATGGAACAGGCTTTTTCTAGTTACAGTCAACAGTAGACCAGATCTTTACCATGTCACAATTAACTGAAAAGTTGTAGAGAATGTAAGATCTCATTGAGCTTATTGTTGATTACAAAAAATCAAGCATTTGATTTGATAGAGGCTCTTTTTTAGCAAGATATTTTCCATTCATACATCAAAATCATTGAGGATTCCTCAGATGACTTTTGCTGTTTGATGAATTACCTAATTATAAACATCAGGCAAGATATAAAATAGATGGTGTGCACTTTAAAGGTACTTGCCACTGTGATGGTGGGAAATCTAGTGCAGATTCTGGATTGTGAAGGGATTCTTTGTGGATGCTAAGTTTCTCCAGATACACCTATTTGTGGAAGACATTGTATCGATTGCATCAAGTTCCAAGGCACTGCAGAACATTTTTTTTTTCTTAATTTGTTTTCAGTGTTCTACAATCACTTCCATATATCTTAGATTTTTCCCCTCCCTCCCTCATCTACCTCTCCAGTCCCTCCCTGAGACGGCATACAGTTTTATATAGGTTCTAAACATACATTCCAATTAAATACATTTTCATCTAAGTCAGGTTGCATAGAAGAATTAAAATGAATGGGAGAAATCATAAAACAAACCAAAACATAATACAAAAGAAAATGATCTGTTTCATTCTGTGTTTGAATTCCATAGTTCTTTCCCTGAATGTGGAAGGCATTTTGCCTTAAGAGACCATTGGGAATTATTTAACTCCTTGCATTGCAATGAAGTTCTAAAGTCTACCAGAAAAATTCCTCGCACACTGTGGTTGTTG
Source organism: Potorous gilbertii (assembly GCA_028658325.1). Taxonomy (NCBI): domain Eukaryota; kingdom Metazoa; phylum Chordata; class Mammalia; order Diprotodontia; family Potoroidae; genus Potorous; species Potorous gilbertii. The sequence continues at coordinate 252,561,653 of CM053771.1, forward strand.
CTGTGTACAAAGTTCTCCTAGTTCTGCTCCTTTCATTCAGCATCAGTTCATATAGGTCTTTCCAGGCCTCTCTGAAGTCTTCCTATTCATCTTTCCTTATAGCCCAATAGTATTCCATTACATTCATAGCACAATTTATTCAGCCATTTCCCTATTGATGGGCATCCCCTTGATTTCCAGTTTTTGGCCACCACAAAGAGAGCTACTGTAAATATTTGTGTACATGTGGGACCCTTTCCCATTTTTATGGTCTCTTGGAGATACAGTCCTAGAAGTGGTATTGTTGGGTTAAAGGGTGTGCATGTTTTTGTAGCCCCTTGGGCATAGTTCCAAATATTGCAGAACTTCTTGAAGAGAATGGAGTTTCACCTATACATTCATCTAGGAAAGACCAAGTAGAATATTTCTTGCCCAGATAGCAGCATTCACTTAGATAGACACTATATAGTTTGGACTTTGAACTATGCCCATAGCTGAAAAGAAGTCAGAAAGTGGGCTGAATTACTTTCTGGAAATTTGAAAGTTTTATGCTGCCCCTCCAAGCTTCTCATGAAAGCAAAGGCCCACTTTTTCACTACTAACATTTTTATTGATAATACTTTATGGCAGAGAAGATGAATAATAAACAGAGGGATAATAGGATTATGGTGAATGTGACCAGGTGTCATGGTGTAGCCAATGAGAAACTCCAACAGGATAAAGGATTTCATCAGTGATTGTATGATAGAAAGAGAAGTTAAAACAGTCTTGTGGCAATGGGAGGGAATGACAGGTGGACAAGTCAGAATGTTCTGCCTTGCAATATTGGGAGAAAGTAAGAAAGACCTGTAGCAAGTTGGGTGGACTTCTGTGTACTTTGTGGAGAATAGAAAGAAGTCATTCAGGATGGGAAGACATGAATGAGTTGTGATCTTCATTATTGGAGGGAACTCCAAAATCAAGAGATCACAGATACATTTGAGTATTGAGAGATTACTGGTTCATTTTCCCATTTACATTTTGAGATTTTATTGCTTCATTATCCTAATTTATATTTTTAATAGTGCTGTTTTAATAGATGTTCCTGAGATATTGCTTTTTAAATATTATATTCCAAAATGTAAGTAAGTAATGAAGCAAACCAGATAGAGTGTTAGGCAATGAGTTAGGGGAATCCAGATTCAGATCCTGTCTTAGACAATCACTAGCTAGTAATTGTCTAGCTACTAGCTACTTAACTTCTCTGAGCCTTAGTTTTCTTGTTTGTAAAATGAAGGTAGCAAGAGTTTCTATCTCACTGGGTTGTTATGGGAGGATAAAATGAAATGTATGTAAAATACTTTGCATATCAAGTCAAGATTCTGTCTAAATACAACCTATGACTTAAGAATCATATCCAGATGGTTACTATCATTGGTAATTACTATCAGAATTTTAAAATGACATTCATAAGAGGCTAATTTGGGCCAATGATTATCATCTATAGGATGTGCATTAACTTGTAAGTGAATAGAATTGCCAGCAGTTTGGAACAATTCTATGTAATTCTCTGCATTTGAGGCATTTAAAAACATTCTAAAAAGTGTTCCATAGGCTGTAAACTCGAGTTTTCAAAAATAGGATCATAACAGTGATTTGTTGATTTGAGGAAGAACCAGCAGTAAACAGAATTATTTTCAGTCAGGACAGTTCTAGAGAAAATACAACTGAGAGCAAAAGCAAAACCATGTAGATAGAAGGTAAAAGTTGAAATTAAAAGTACAATGTGGTAAAAATTTGGTGTTGGAGGGTTAATGATGTTTATGATTTGATACAACAAAAAAATATTCTGATAATCTACAGGCTGGTACCACAAAACTACCAGGCCTCCCATCTCCCTAAGTCATAGCATGCATGATGCAACTGTTTGTTCAGGCAAATATATGGCACTGATGAGTTTTATGAGGTGAAAAAAAGTCAGATAGGAAAATTATATTAATGCATTACTTGAAACAATCATAATTTCAATAGGTACTTCAGAGTTTAAGATTGTTTCACACAAATTGATAGCTAATTCTATATACTTTTTGTTTGTTCCTTTAAATATTTGTTTTACTATTTATTTAATAAGCTGGGCAAATTTTAATATTCCTGGCAACTTGGAGTTGGAAGTAGACTTGGTCTCATTCTGCATGACATTACAGATAGAGTGAAACTGCTCCTGTTGTTTTGAGGAAAGTTCGGTTTATTCTGGACCAGCTTTTTTAAAAAGTCAAATCACTTTGCCTTTGGTTGAATAAAAAAGTATTAGTGTTTCTAATACTTTATTTTCTAATACTAATGCTTTATATTTTAATACTAATACTGCATATTCATTCTAAGAGCTTTTTAAAGTGTACAATTGGATAGTATGTAGGCTATTCTTAAGTTTAGTTATGCTGAACATACATTCTTTCAACTTTGTTGCTTTCATGCTTGAGTAATTGAGGTATAGTTGTAAATTCTGCACATATTAATGGAAGAGAAACTTAAAAAATAGTAGTTAATTACCTAGGTAGGAAAATTTCATTCTGCACTGTCTTAATTTTCAGTATTACTGTTACTGCTAGAGGTAGTTAACGAAGAATAAGTTGTAATTTAAAAAAAAAAAGCAATATTTTCTCAGATTTAGAGGGTGAATAGATGGAATTCCAGTAGTTACATACTGAATCCAATTAACTTTGCCTTTAAATTGTTAATAGAAAATTTGTACCCATCCTTTAAAGCCTTAGTCTAATGCCACCACCTCCCAGATCTTTTCTGTTAATAACTACTCTTCCCCTTATGTAGCAGTTTGTTTTGCATTAACGTAATGCCTTTATGTTATAATGTCATGTATTTTGATTTTCCTTATATTTTACCTCTCATTGGACTATATAGTCCTCAAGAGGTACGATTTTTGTCTTTGTTTTCCCCAGTTCATGTCACCAGACCCTGCACCTAATGGGTGCCTAATAAATATTGATTTTAATTTGAACTGACTTTTTTTTATTACTCCTAGGCTGAAGGGTATGTTATTGGCAGCTGTATCAAGCACATTCCAATTGCTGGGAGAGATATAACATATTTTATTCAGCAGTTATTGAGAGAACGAGAAGTAGGAATTCCTCCTGAACAGTCCCTGGAGACAGCTAAGGCAGTGAAGGTAAAGTAGAAATTTATTGAATGGGGCAGGGGGTGGGACTTTCCTAGGAACTGAAAATTAAATTTATAATATAAAATACTCTGATTGAATAATAGTGCTTGTTCATCCTAAAAGTTATTTACCCATTAAGTTATTGTTGATTACTTGTATTTCTTACGAGAAAGTCCTTGAAAGTTACTATCACCTTTATGTTCCTTCTCAGCACTAAAATAGTTGCACTTTAGGAGTGAGCACACTCTTTTAATGAAGCTTTTCACAGCTGACAAAACTTGGAAATGAAAACATTTACACAGTAGTGTCATTGCACATTGTTTATATGTGTTCCTCTGATAAAAGTAAAACCAGTCATCTCTTAATGCGAATTCTTTCACATTTGATTTATTAAATTCCTCCTGTTTTCTCTAACACTGTTTTACACATCACCTTGCTTGATTTCATATTGTATTCAATAGATTTTAAAGTTGGGGAAATTAATATCTGTTTAAGTATTTTGGCAAATAGAAGTGAAATAGGAATTCTGATTTAAATATTTTCATTTACCATAAGTCTCTCTTATGCACATTTTATTTAACTTATCAGAACATTTGCATCATGTTTATAAATTAATCCCCCCTGAAAATGGCACTTATTTGCATATCTAAGGTATGTTCATGCACTTCAGCAGTGCTAACGAGTAATTCTCTTACCTGAGCATGATATCCTTCCCTTCTTTTTTCCCCTTTCTCTTGCATATCGGAAAGTTCTTCTGTTATTCCCTCTAATATCTCACAAACAGAAGACAATTCAAGCTATGTAAATACCATTTCTGTTTTTTTTCTTTGTTTTTCAGATGTCTGTTCTTTTGGAGCATTGAAAATTTTAATAAATTATCCATGAAATTGCCAGAAGTATATTGTATGAGTAGGCAAACCTTAGTCTTGTTTGTTTGCTGTTACTTATGGTGACTGACTGGCCTATGTCATTCCTGTTTACAAACTCCCTGTGGGGAAATCAAAAAAGTTACATATATCAGGTTCACTTGAGAGCAGACAAAGGGTCAGGGCAAAACTAAACTGCTTTTTAAGTGAGCCTTCAGTCTGTATAGAGGCTAAGTATCATTTTTATCTGGACTCATCCTTAGGGGACATATTATAAGGCATAGGACTATTCACCAGTCACTGGCTTCTTTCTTTTTTTTTTTTTTTTACCTTTCATAAAGACAGTGACATCGAGTTGTTTGGGTATGGACCTGAAAATAATGAGTAAATGTGTTTTTTGTGTTCCTTTAAAAGCACAGTTTATTTTAGTATTTATAATACCAGGAAGTAGGTTGCCGCTGAAAATATGTCAACTCATTTTTTTCTTGTTCATGAGTAAGTAACCTAAAGTGATTGGTTTTCATCTTTTCCCGTTTTAAAATTTTATAAAAATTAATCTTGTTTAAGCGGTGTTTTTCTTCATTTTAAGTATAATAAATTCAGTGTGTTAACTTTTTGTAACTCCTTTTGATTTTCTCCTAAGTATTTCATAAAAAACTATCTTCTTTTTAGGGATACAGCTTTATCCAAAATTCTCTTCTTTTTCCCCAATTTCTTTCCCTCTCAACCACTCAGTTGAGAAAAAAGGAAAATAAAATCTTTAGAACAAATTTATTTGCCCAGTAGCTTATGTTCTTAGTTTTATTCATATTAGGACTCAAAAGTCTGTGCATATTTATGTTACTCTGTCACTTGTTGTAAGGGATTGGTGAATTTTGAAAATCTTTTTTCCTTGAATATGTAGCATATACTTTATACTTTCTGAATTATAAACATTATTATTAATAACAAATATTACAAAAGGAAGATATTACTATACTATTTTCATGAATAGTAGATTGGATTTGCATGTTTTATAAAGGAAAAATAGAAATCAGAATTATTATCATTCCATTCACACCATGAAGTATGAAATCAAATACAGTAGAATAATAAAATATTTAAATTTGTAAACTGCAATTGTAAAATTATCTGGCAGCCTTGGTAATTTTCTTATATCACTAAATTATTCTCTAAAGTGTTTTTTTTCCCCTTTTACCTGCTTCTAGCTCTCTGAAAATGCCTGTCTTTGTTCCTTTCCATTCTGTTTTTTATTTTAGAGACCAAATACTTTTTTTTTTTATTTAGGAACGTTATAGTTATGTCTGCCCAGATTTAGTCAAAGAATTTAACAAGTATGATACAGATGGGTCAAAGTGGATTAAACAGTATACTGGAATCAATGCAATCTCAAAAAAAGAATTTTCCATTGATGTTGGTTATGAGCGGTTCCTGGGTCCAGAAATCTTCTTTCACCCAGAGGTGAGTTTGCTTAATTGAGTCATGCTTCTAAATGTGAGAAAATGTTAATTTTAGTTTTAGATATTCACAATTAGTTTGACAAATATTTCTTGTAGTGAGGGGACTAATCTACCAAATGGGAAAAAAGAACCCCAAATTATTCACACTTTTGTCATAAATTCATCTGAGTAAAAATATGAAAATTTATTTTGTTACACTTTTAGAAACTGAATGTTACTTTCTGAAATAATTGTTGATAATGTCTAATAATTGTAAAATTATTATAACAATTTTGAAATGTTTCTGTGTAAGAAAAATTTTCTGTATTAAAATTTTTTTTTTTTGACATTTTAAAGCAATGTTTTGACAGTACAGGTCTTAGTGTGCCTTTATGTTATTAGAATGTTTATTAAATATCTGCTATGTATCATGTATTCTACTGAATATAGAGGATACAAAGAAAGGCAAAAGACAGTCCCTGCCCTCACAGTCTAATTGGGGAGATAATATGCAAACACCAATATGCAGCCAAGCTACATATAAAATAAATAGGAAATAATCAATAGAGGAAAGGCACTATAATGAAGAAGACTCAGAAAGACTCCCAGTAGAAGGTGAGGTTTTAGTTGGGATATGAAGGAAGCCAAGAAAGTTAAGAGACTGAGATGAGGAAGGAGAGCATTCCAGACATGAGGATAACCTAGAGAAAATGCTGGAGCCCAGAAATGGAGCATCTTTTTTCTTGATCAGTGAGGAGGCCAGTGTCACTGGATCGAAGATTACATGGTGGGAAGTAAGATGTGATAAGACTTGAAAGGTAGGAGGGGGCCTGGTGGGCTAGGCTTTGAATGCCAGAGGATTTTGAATTTGATCCTGGGGGTGAAAGGGAGACACTGGAGTTTTTTGAGTTGGAAGTGATGTGTTTGGATTTGTACTTTAGGAAAATCATTTTGGCAACTGAAGGGTAGAATGGAGTGGGGAGAGACTTACTTCAGTAGTCCAAAAGTGAGATGAGGGCCTATGCTACAATGGTGGCAGTATCAGAGGAGAGAAGCAGGCATGTTCAAAAGCTATCACAAAGGTCAAATTGATAGGCAAATCTGGGCAACAGATTTCATATATAGGGGAGGGGGGAGTAGTGAGAGATATTGAAGAGTACATACTGCAAATGTAGTATATAAGGAGAATAAGAAAGGGCCCAAGATAGAGTCCCGTGAGACATTGTTTCTATGGTAAGCAGACTTGAACTGAATGAAAATATAACAAAAGAAGCTGCTAAGAGTTCAGTAGGAGGTAGATCAGAAGATCCTTGCCAGTAGAAGAACCAGGAAATTGTCTTGTCACAAAAGCTGAAAGAGAAGACAATATCAAGGAAAGAAAGTGGTAGAATTGTCATAGGATGTAGAGGGGTCAAGAAAGATGAGGATTGAGAAAAGGTTTTTTGAGTTTGTCAATTAAGAGATCATAGGTAATTTTTAAAAAAGCAGTTGTAGTTGAAAGATTACATTGGAAGTCAGACTGTAGAGTTAAGAGGAGAGAGAGAGGAAAGGAAGTAGAGGCATTGAACTTAAAAGGAAACAACATTATATATGCCTACATATAGCATCAAAGAGTTTTTTTTTAAACTGAGGTAGAATTCACAGCCTTTATGGAAAGTCAGTCATTTTAAGTGTTCATGTAATTGTAGTAGTATTGCTGCAGTTTGGCTGTTTTATAAAAAGACGTTCTGTAATTATTGTTAAACATCTACCAGAGCAAACCAGTGACTAATATTGGTAACAAGCAGAGAATCTGAGGCTCTACCTTAGTGAACAGATTAGATTCATTTATAATCACCAATTCATTTATATAAATTAATGTCTATTAAAATACTTAGCTCTCATAAGTTAAATATTTCCAGATGGAGCATTAATTTGCTTGCCATACTTTTTGGAGAGAGAGGCGACTTAGTCAATTCAATCCAGTCTGAGTTGCAATGACAGTATCAAGAATTTTAAACCCAGTAGGATCCTTGGTGACCACTTAATCCTTTTTAGAAGTAGGTCAGTGGCTCAGTAAATAGAGTGCTGGAAAGTGCTCAGGAAGACCTGAGTTCAACTTTGGCTTTAGACTCTTAATAGCTTTGTGACTTGGGCAAGTCACCTAAACTCTGTTTGGCTTAATCTACTGGATTAGGAAGTAGCAAGCCAAGAAAACACCATGGACAGTATTGGCACACTATAGTCCATAGGGTCGTGAAGAGTCTGAACAACAGTTCTTAATTGTATAGATAAAGCAAATTGAGGTCTAAAGAAATTAAATAGCTTATATATTTTAAGAAGCAAAACAACTGTGACAGAGGCAGAATTAGGTTCTAAGGACTCCTGTTCCCACTTCAGTACTTTTTCCACTTAGAAATTTTAGAGGTTTCTTCAGCCTCGATGTCCCTCTTCTATCTACCCTTGACTCCCTGTTCTCAAGGATCTGACATTCTATCTGAGGAAGCAGTGTGTAACATGTATAAAAAAAATGCCAAATACGTACAAAATAAATATAAAATAGTTCAAAAGGGAGGGAATTAGCAATTGAAGAATCAAGAAGAGATTACCTTGAGCTGAGTGTTGGAGGAAATAAGGGATTTTAGGATTTGTGGTGAAGAAGGGAATGTGTTATAGGCATGGACAATTCTCAATAGAAAGACCAGAGAGTACTGTGAATGCAGAACAGCAAGGCCACTTTGGGTCTTTGAGTTCATGAATTAATGTAATGGTATTGGTAATGTAATGGTAATAAGTTTTAGGTTTTGTTGTGGAAGTCTTCAAGAGCCAAATAGAAGAGTATGTTTTATCATAGAGACGGTAGAGAACCATTGGAATTGAATAAATTTAATAAAAATAGGGCAATTGTCTATAGTCACAAAGAAAAGCCACTCTCGCAGCTATGTGGAGGATGGTTTGGAGTGGGGAGAGACCTGTGGCAGGCAGAGCAGTTAGGAAGACATTTCAGTAGGTTGACTACATGAGAGATGACAAAGACCTGAGGTGGTGGTGTATGTGAGTGGTAAGACAGCAATAGATGTGAAAGACGTTGATCAAAGTAGAAATTTACTACTGGACTGGCAACTGATTAGTTACTTGTAGTGACTAAGGAATGATGACAGCAAGGTTTCAAGCCTGAGAGACTGAAAGGATGTTGGTATCCTTGACAGAAATTTAAAAAATTAGAAAGATGAGTTCTTTTTGGACACGGTGATTTTGAAATGTCTATGGGACATCCAATTTGAAGTGTTCACTGAAAGAGCTCAAGAGGGAGACTTAAGCTGGATATTTAGATCTGGAAGTCATCAGTACAGAGATAATTAAACCACTGGGGGCTATTATATTATATATTAATATACATATATGTTAAACCAATGAGATCACAAAGTGAGATCATATATGGAGAGGAGAAGGCCCAAGATAGAGCCTTGGAGTAAGGGTACATGGTAAGGATTAGAAGCAAGCAAAGGAAACGTAGAGTTAGATGTGTGGGAAAACAAAGAGTAGCAAAAAGTGTAGAAGTAATTTGAGACAGGAGAGTTTAGTTGGACTGATTAAATCTAGGTTTGAGATTGGGAAGAGAAGAAAAGTAAGAGCATGTAGAGAATGTACTGAGGGATGGAGGTAATCAGTATCATAGGATGAAGAATGAGTTTTCAAAGGGCAAGGTATAGGGAGATACTGAATGATAGGATATGGTTGCAGGAATGTCAAGAGTTTTTTGGTGATGGAAGTGGAAAATATTTGAGTGAAAGCCAGATTAAGAGCTTGATTCATCCCTAAGTGTTTGAGGTATAGTGAAATAATAAGTAGGTCACAGGCTTGAGGAACTAATAGGATATTTGAGGGAACATTATCATGAGTGTAGAAGGTCCCCTAAGAAGAGGAAGATAGTCACACTGATGGGATGGTATACAGCCATTTACCTATTACCTGGTTTGGATGATACATAAGGTAGGATGACTCAGCTCTGGATTCATCCTCATCTTTATTCTTTGTCCAGGATACAATGTGGTTTGCTTCTATCATGGGAATCCCAACAACTTGGGCTGGCAAACACCTAGGAATCTCCCATTCTGCTTGTATTTTCTTATTACATATCACTTGTGTGATTTTCTTTTCTCCCCACCCTCTCTTAATATGGTAGTACAGAGTACTATATATAATTCAAGTTAATTAGAACTGTTATATTTCAGGTAAAACCATTTACCCCATTATGCTTCATAGACTAAAAAAGCTGTATCATTTAGTACCTTTTGTCACCATGTAATAAATAGCTCTAAAATTTCTGTGATTAATAAAATGTTCTCTGGCAGCAGACTGGGAATTTTTGACACTTCTAAGAAGTGCTGATCTGAGTTGTAGATCTACTGTTGAATGAAAAGTGGAATAGAACTTGATCAATCTAATTTATAAGACAGTCTTCACATTTAATTTTAAAAATTTAGTCTTTAAAAACGCAGTATTTTAATTCATATAGATTAGGATATATGAACACTTGAATGTATCTTTTTTTCAAAGGCTCACCTAATTGAGATTATCTTTGTATTTCTGCAGAATTCTTAAGAGGCAACTAGGAGGCAGTGGATAGAATACGGGCCTGGAGTCAGTAAGACCTCCATTCAGCCTTCATACTTACTAAACAAGTGACTCTGAGCTGTTAGTTAATTTGTGTTTGCCTCAGTTTCCTCAACTGTAAAGTAGGAATAATAATACAACCTGTTTTATAGGGTTATTGTGAAAATCAACTGAGATCCTATTTGTACATTACTTAGCATAGTATTTGGCATAGGTGCTTAATAAATACTTATTCCTATTCCCTTGTTGAATATATCTAGTTCTTAGAGCTAACATTAAATAATTATTACTTTTCAAGTGATAGTATAAGCACATAGAAAAAGAGGGGAACCTGTCCCTCATTATTTAGTTAACAAATGATTTACAATTTTTTCTTCCATCTTATATTAATACTGATTAATGCTTTCTTTTAAATTAAAATATTTACAAGCATTCATTAGTTATTTCTCAGTTCACTTCATTTTTTTAAAATTCCGTATAATCATTTTCATTGCTGTATATATAATGACTTGCCTATAATCAGCATTTTCTCTCTGATATTTGATTTATTTATTTTCTGGAATATCTAGTTACTTATTGTGATTTTTGGATGTTAACTTATATTGAGAAAAAACAAAATTGGTAACTTAATGTAATTGGTCCAATATATTTTCATCCAATAGCTATTGTATTTATTATTTATCAATCAAATGCTGTACTTTTGTTTGTAAAATTTCTGTTATTTTGAAACTAAAAGCTTTCAGTTTCTTAACTTCAATGAATAAGTCCAATAATCACTGGACTTGTGCAATTTGCCTTTTTTTTTCAGTTTGCTAATCCAGACTTCACACAGCCTATCTCAGAAGTAGTAGATGAGGTAATTCAGAATTGTCCCATCGATGTCAGACGTCCTCTCTACAAGGTCAGTGTTTTAGTGAAAGTGTCATGTATGGTGATCCTGTAGTATGTGATAATCAGTTCATTAAATATTGAAAAGTGTTAACATCATTTGCTTTGTACAAACATTTTTGGGGAAAGTACACAGTAGAGTTTTCAGTATTAAAATGGACTCATTAATATAAGTTTTTCAAATTATTTCAATTTTTCCAATATAGAATATTGTCCTCTCTGGGGGTTCAACCATGTTCAGGGATTTTGGACGTCGACTACAACGAGATTTGAAAAGAACTGTTGATGCAAGGCTGAAACTAAGTGAAGAGTTAAGTGGTGGTAGACTGAAGGTTGGTTTTCTTAATTCATTTTGGGTAGGATATATGTACATGGTATTAACAAATATGACTCAGCTGTTTACATCCTGGTAAAACTTGATAATCATTAAGACTGTGAGAAGAGTTATGACTGTAATTTTTATGAACTATATAATGAATTCTTTAAAAGGTAGATTGTTTACTCAGATGAAGATATTGTAACTTGTAGAGTTATTTGTAACAGTGACTGTTTTACAAAATGTGCACTGTTGAACAAATGCATATGAAAGTATAAATGTATATTCATTTGTTGGGTTATATATATATTTTATATTTATTCTCTTAGAAAATAAATAAAGGGATCTTGAGACAAATGGTAGTTGTCTATCTAAATGTAAACTGACACGTTCTGGTGTCTAGTGAGAGACATACTTGATAGCTGATGGCCTTTATTATTTAATGTTTCATTACTTCATGTAGCACATTCCATGGAGTATAGTGGAATGGAAAAGTGAATGGTGTAGTCAATGCAGAGTTTAAATATTATTGAACTGTGAAGCTATAATGGCATGACCTGAAAACTTCAAGCAGTTTCATTTTCTTTGTAATAGGCAACTTTCGTCTTGTACAAAAATATTTTTTTCATCTGTGTGTCTCTTTGACTTGGGAAACATACTAATCATGCTAATAACCTGTCCAAATCAGAATTCATTGTCTTTTCCTCCAAACACTGCTTCTTTCCAAATTTCTATATTTGTTTTTAAGGCACTACTATCCTTCCATTTTCCCAGGTTCATGGCACCACCTCAAAATTAAATGTTTGTTGACTCACTGATTCCCTTCTCTCATCCCACCTAGTCAATCACTTGCCAGATACTACACTTCCACATCACACTCATCCACCATCTTTTCTTAAGAAAACTTTTAAGACCTCTTGCTTAATTTTTTTTCTGATATCCTTCTAAGTCTCCCTGTCTCAAGTTTTTCATTACTCCATACCATTCTATACATTGCTGCCAAAGTAATTTTTCATCAGCGGAGATTTGACTCCAGTGGTTTCCTAGTGACTCTAACTTAAGAATATAAAGTCATCTGGTTAGCTCTTTAAAAAAATATTTACTTTTAGTTTGCAGTATTCACTTTTATAAGATTTTGACTTCTACATTTTCTTCCATCCCCCCAAGATGATGTGCAATCTGATATAGTCTGGTTAACTTTTAAAGCCCTACACGGCTTAGTTTCAATCTATTTTTTTCTGGGTTGTTCATGCACAACGTTCCATCTCAGCTTTCTGCCTTTGTACTATCTGTGTCCCACGTGGTCTTTATTTGAGTCCCTCCCTTCTTTAAGATTTACCATTTTCTACATGAAACCTTTCTTGATCCCTAAAACTTCTAGTTCCCTCTTTTCCAAACTACCTTATATTTAATTACTTTGTATATGCTTGTATTTGTCCACTTTATATTTATGCTGAATATATTTCTATGTGTACTTATTACATTAGAATGTAAGCTTGTTGAGAGAAGGGATTTGTTTCACTCTTTGTACTTGTAACTGAAATGATTGATGATTGGTTGATTGATGATCTTCTATGTCAGATAGTTAGCATGTATAATTTCTACGTTCTTACCACTTTTTAATGCTGAAGTAACAGTAAGTGATTTTAGTTACTGGATTTTGGTTTTCACCAACTCATTTTGTGGAGGCTAACAAATTAAAATGAATCTCCCCCAAAACCATATTTATATGTTTCTAGCCACATAAAAAAATCGGTAATATTTTTTTGACATGTTTTTAAAAGCTTTCATTTCTTTGGTAAGTACTTAAATAAGATTTTTTAAAGTTTACAATAAAAAGCCAAGGCATTATTAATATTTACCCCAATGATGGTTTTGGAAAAACTTATAAATTTTGTTTCTTTTTCATATCTTAATGATGATCTATAAAACTATGACTACCTCCTGTGTATAAAACATAGATTCTCACCATCCTGTGTATTTAGATCCATTTGAGTTGTTAAATGAATTCGTTTTTCCTTTTTTCCCCTTCTCCATCAACTATAAGCATTATAACTATAAGCATTTTGATTGCATCTGTTTCAAAACATATGTTAACATTTAAACATATTCTCAATTGGCTTTAATATCCAAAATATTTTTTTTTCCTGTTTCAGCCCAAGCCTATTGATGTGCAAGTCATTACACACCACATGCAGCGATATGCAGTATGGTTTGGGGGATCAATGCTGGCTTCCACAGTAAGTTTGCATCAAAATTATCCCTATTTTTAATTTATTTTTGTTTTTCTTCTTGATGCAAATCTGATGTTACAGTTAAATATACAGTCAGTAATATACTATAAATTTTTACTAGTTAGGTAAATTCCTTTTAATTTCATTAAACACTTGTAGTCTCTGTATATACTCTTTTAAAATGATAAAAGTTTGGCATTATTTCTTTATTTTTAAAAAAATTTTTTAAGGTGTATTTTTCTGCCATAGTAACTGATAACTTGTGGTTCTATAGCCCTGGAAAGATTTATTTAGAATTTAATGTGGCCGTGCAAGGATAGACATCTCAGTAAGCCCAGGAAAGATTTCTTTATTGAGTTTTGTGGAAGCTATAAGGACATGCATATTAATATTTTTTTTTTCTGACAGCGACATGGTATAATGGAGTAAACACAGTACTTGAATTCAGAATATCTAAATTCAAGTCTCAACTTAAACATTTTTTAACCATGTGACTCTGGGCAAGTTACTTAAGTCAGTTATTTCATTTTCCTCAAAATTGAATAAAGTTACTTTCTGCCCAGATATATGAATAGTGGCAACATTAACTGCTTTAACATACTACAATATAAAATGAGAATTTTTAACTTTTATGGATAGAGCATGAGATTATTCTGAATTATTGCTTTTCACAACAAATTCTATTCCCCACTTATTCAGTAGGAAAATCAAAACAAATGAAAACTCATTTACTCTTATTTTAAAGAGGAGGCTAAAAAATGTTATCCATGACATTGAGGGAAACATCTTAAAATAAGCAATTCTGCATCATGCAGATCAAAGTATGGAGTTGAAAGGGCACTGGTTCTGGAGTCAGAGGACTTGGGTTCAAATTCTGTCTCTTACTACTATTGATCGTGGGCTGCTCACTACTCCTGATCTGAAGGTGGGGGGTTTGGACTTGTTGACTTCTGAGGTCCCTTCCAGTTCTAGATCTATAATGCTGTGAAATACAAGTTTTGGCAAACTAAAGAAAAGCAATCCTTTTTAAAAATTGTTATCTTCAGATTATCTTCAAGCATACCGAGAACATGCAAGGAAAAATTCATTTGTTTCCATGAGAAATTTCAAGTCATAGATTACAAAATTTTATTGATAGAAAGGGATCTCAGATCATATTTTCCAATCCTCATATTTTACAGATTGTTTTCAGTTGGGATATAACCCAACTAACATTCTTCAAGCTCTCTGGAAATAAGGAAGCAAAGAGGACATGATTTGCACTTACCTGGCCTTGAGTACAGTATTAAATCTGTCAAAGATACCTATCTAATTGGAAGTCATACTAAGAAGTTTGGAAGATGGTTGTGCTAGTGTGTAGATTTGAAACTTGTCTCCATCTTCACTTTCATCCCATTTTTTAGATTGCTGATTCATCTGAAGTTTGTGGAAGTGGACTTCAGGCAGTATAGCCAAATGTTAAGGGGAAGTTCACCTTCCTTACCTAAAATATTTCTAGTCTTTAGTTTACTATATCAATTAAAAAAGCAAAGCCAAACCTAAAAAACTAATCCAAAACAAAAACCCATGTCTCAGTTGTCTCAGCATTGATACTTACTAGCAGACTATTTGAGCATGAATCATAACCCCCATCTCTCTGGTAGGCTAATTTTTTAAAAATTCATTTTGAAATTAAATAGAAAAAGACCAAAAAAATTTCCACGTTCACAGCACAACATGGAGAGAATTTGTTGTGAAACTGAATCACCATTTCAATGTTTACTTTAAAAGAAAAAACCCAGCAAAACTGTGATAAAATACTATAAATCATTTTCAAAACCACCTTGCTTTTCTTTGCTTCCTTCTGAGGTTTCTTTTGTTCTCTACCCTCCCCACCCCACACTAGAAAAGGCTACCATTAAGCACAGCTATGTATATATATAAGTAAAACCATACTATACGTACTTATATTTATCAATTCTTTCTTTGGAGGTGGATAGCATCTTCCTTTATAAATCCTTTGTAGCTGATTTGAGTGTTTATAACACTCAGAATAATGTAGTCATTTACAGTTGTTCTTTGAACAATGTTGTTATTATACAGTGTTCTCTTGTTTCTGCTCCTTTCACCATTTCTTATTTCATGCAAGTCTTTCTATGTCCTTTTTTTGGAGGGGGAAGGCAAGATAGTCTGAGTTAAGTGACTTGCCCAAGGTCACACAACTAGTAAGGTCAGTTGTCTGAGGCCTGATTTGAACTCAGGTCTTCCTGACTTCAGGACCAGTGCTCTATTCATTGGGCTACCTAGGGACCCCTTATGATTTTCTTCTAGCTCAGTAGTATATAGTATTCTATTACAGTCATATACCACAACTTTTTTAGCCATTCTCCAATTGGTGGGTTTCCCCTAAATTTCCAGTTCTTTGCCATCACAAAGAGAGCTGCTATAAATACTTAGAATGTTCTTACTTCTTTTCTTTTTAACCTGATCACTTTGTGAAATAGCCCCAAGATGGTATGGCTTGGTCAGTTTTATAGCTTTTTCAGTGCCTAATTCAAGAAATGATGAACTTAAAATCCAGAATGAAAGCAGGTTTTTGGGTGTGACTAATACTGGAATTTATGTCCTTGGACTTATAAGTATTATCTTTGAGTTTTATTTTGTTTCTAATTGGCCATAGCTGGGAGGAGTAATGGGATAGATAACAAATGCTTGTAAAAGTAAGTGCTTGTAAAGTAATTAGAAAAAGTTTTTGGAGATAGGAAATGAATATAAAGCATTGTTGAAATACAACAGCAACAAAATGCTTTGAGCCAAGTTTCTTTTTGACCTAGACTCTTCATTTGTGAAATAAGGGTTATGAAGTAAATCTTTTCACAGTAGTAGTGCCAGTGATTTGATTTCAGAGATTTTTTTCCCAAAGCAATCATAGTAGATCTGGATGATCCAGATGGTATAGCTAAAAGTATACTCATTTTAAAATATATTGCATAGTAACAAATGTTGACAGTTTTTCTGTTTTCTTTTTCAGCCTGAGTTCTACCAAGTATGCCACACCAAAAAGGATTATGAAGAAATTGGACCTAGTATTTGCCGCCACAACCCAGTGTTTGGGGTCATGTCTTAAAATTGACTTCATAGTTATAACAGGGAGCTGGGGGAGAGCTCATCTTTCTGATTACCTGTTTTGTCTGGATGGCTGATATTAAGATAGCAAACTGACTTGACAAGGAAAAGACCAAACATAATTCAACAGGAATATTTTAATAAATGTATCAACTTACGAATGTAGAAGAAAGCCAAAATGATTAAAAGTGTTTTACTTTAGATAATATTTGAGTATGTGTGTAACAAAAAGAAGTGGGTTTTAGTTCTTTCTGTGACTGGATATTTTGTATATTAATGGATTATCCAAGATTTGATGGAATTTAACGGTATGTAGATAGCTCTATAATGCTTGAATTGTATACTTCCAGATGTGTACAATGCAAGAGCTTGTTTATATTTCATACTTTTTTATACTTTGAGGAAAAAATGTCAAAAACTGTCATATTTGAGAAAAAGAGAGACCAACTCTAAGGTAAATTTAGAACAAAAGTCTCATGACACTTGCTTACACACTCATGTTATCTAGTTATTAAAAATTTCAACCATCCAAAAAAAAAAAAATCTGGTTGTCTTTGCAAGTGCTTTTTGGAATTAAAGCTAGTATCTTGGATTAACTGATGCCTGCTAGTGCTTTCTGAATACTCTCATTCTGTTTCTTGCTTTAAAAGTAAAGACAAGATTGTTGGACCAGTATTGCAGTTATGTAGTGTCATTTCTGATAAAAAAAGAAATCTGAATATCAAAATTGGTGTACTAAGCATAGCACCATTCCAATAAAGACACAAAATTTCTTTTGATGTTTGTTTGAAGCTCTTCAATATCCTTACAAGCTGAATGATAAATCTTTTCTGGAGACCTCACAATCAACAGTTGGGTTAGCAAGATGAATTTTTTTATGTGCTTTGTACAAACAAGTGTGTAATTTTAGAACTAAAATATTGACTGCTTTCATTTTGATAATTGTACCAACATTTGATATTTTCATTTGCATAATAAATTTTCACAGTTTGAATTTTTTTCCCAGTCACCAACAATATCATGCAAGTTAGATTTTCATTGCATTTTTAAATCTCTGGATCATGCAAAAAAAAAAAAAAAAGAAAATAAATTGAAACTGAACTACCTTTTCTAATGTTTTTTAAAAAGCAATATAATTTCATTTTATGTATATTAGATGTGATTTCTTCTACATTCTATTGAAATTGTGGAAATCGAAATCTTTATAATGTGTGTGTGGTGGGAAAAATTATCTTGAACTCAGTTATACCTGTTATGTACAAAAGACCACAAGAGGGAAATCTTTTAGACAGTTTTTTGTTCTATGGTATGATTGCATCAGTAAATGTCAATATTTGAACTGTAAAATGTGTTATCCTTGAAATTAATATATAGCTAGAACATTAAAGTATATCTAAAAGATGAAGACCAATTTTTTAAGAAGTTGCAGTATGTTTTAGTTTAGGTACAGAATTTGGGAGCAAAAACTAGTTTTCATTTGGAATGATTCTGAAATGTGAGAATTTACTAAATATATGTGAAACTTCATTCTTTGAGAATGGGAGTAAATGCTAATAGAATGTATGTCATGTATCCTTTGTAGCAATCATTTTTCAAAGATCATGTGGTTTAGAAATAAATTGGATAAACAGTGAAAAAGGAGTTCTCTCTCCCCCCATCCATTTAAGGATTGTTTAAATCCCTAAATTTGTTTCATTCAGGACTAGTTTTATAATTTGGGCACATGAACTGGAATTACATGGTTACTAAATTGTTGATTATAAGTGAATGTTTTTATGGGGAAAAAAATTTCTCTGGAATGTTTAAAAAATGCCAACCACATCAGAAATTAACTGTTCGATAACAATTGCAAATGTTGAATCAAGATGAGCAAATCTGTTTCATTGGACATGATATTTACAGTGGCCTTTTGAAGAGAGCATTGGAGTCTGTTCCTTTCCTTCCTTATCTTCCTCTCTATCTTCTCCATCCTTTTCCTTTTCCTTTCTCCTTCCTTCTCTTTCCATGTTCCTTTGAATGTAATAAGGTAAACTATTATTTCCACTATTTTAATTCTCAGTAAGAATTGGCAATAACTTTACTCTCTCAGTAGATGGAATTTGAGAACATGGGGAAAACTTGTGAATCCATTTAGAAAACAAAACCTCTTTCATTAGCATCTTCTGTTAAAGGAATAAAAGATGAACATATATTCACATGGTCAATAGTCTTTTACTTGTAAAGTCTGCTTCAGTAGAGTTTGAAATGACAGAAATCTAGGAGCCATTCTTCCAAATATTTATAGAGAATGAAACATTGAAGTCAGCTTTAAAAACATGTTAAGGATGTTATATATATCATTTATATTTGAATTTATTATAAACCTTTCAGTATTTGTTTTTGTTTTAATAGTAAATTAACTTAGAAAAATAGACTTTGCTCTTTTAAATAAACTTTAATATCAGTGTGTTTGTAAAATTATCAGGGAATAACTTGTTTAATTGGGATACCTTATGCTGTTGTATGAAGCAGCAACCTTAAATATTATCCAATTCAAATGAAGTAATATACATAAAAAGTTATAGACTGTAAAGCACTTCACATACATGTATACTATACCTATATACACAGACACATACACATCCAGGAAATTTCACATTTTCTTTTTATTCTTGTCCATACAACTTGGACCCTAGTGACTTGTAATCCTAGATAACGCGTGTATTTCCATCAAAGGTATAGGTACTCTCCTGTGAGTGACATCCTTGTGCCACTCCTCTACCTGATTCTGGCACAAAAACTTCAAATCTAGCCATGTGGGCTGGGATACTTGTAAACAGGGATCTAGATGATAACTTTTGCTGTTCTTACATTATTTGGATTGAAATTCTTTGAAATAATCCTGAAAGGCATAGAGAATCCTTTAATGTGGAGGATGGTCCATTTATAGTGTTGATTGTGACATTCCATGTGGTAGGAAAGTGGTGACAGCAGGAGCTGAAGATATTGCCTTCAAGTCCCATGTTGAAGTTGACCCTATAGCTGATATTTTTGAATCTGTGGTAGGACAGCGTTGATCTGGGAACAGTTGTGCACTTCAGTGAAAGGGGGCTCTCTGCATCTGAGTACAGCCTTGCTTATGAAGACTTGCCTTTCACAATATCTTGTTGTAATTAGACTTTTCATTTTAAGGAAAAAACCTCAAATCTTTAAGTAGTTGATTTTCTTCATCCAATATGCCTTCAATTAAGCGGGTGAATTTTGAATGTGAAATGATAATAAACCCTACTTGAATTGAGTTCTTCCCTTACATAGGTTGGGGCAAAATCACTTTAATAGTTTACAGAGTACTGCTTCATAAATGGCAATTAACTTACGTTGATCTCTGATCTATCAGTGTGAATATGCCTCTTAACAGAATACATCCCGCCCCCTCCCTTCCATGTCTTCATTTCTCTCACTTCAACTCTATACTAAATTGGTAATATATTGCAAATTATCCACCACGTCTGACTTGAAAATGTGAATGAGCAATTGATCATGGCTATTTTCAGGTGTCCTCATTTTTTTTTAAGCTTTGACATTTTGTTATTTTGAAACATTAAGTCTAGGAACTAATTTGGGCTATAATGAGGAGTGGATCAAAGGTCATTGGATTTGGAGTCAGCGGAATTTAAACATGTCTCAGATGTGTCTAATCTTGGTCAATCAACATTTTTTTAAAAGTGTAATACTGTTTACTAGGCATTGTGTTAATTGCTGCACTTACATATGAAAGTGATTGTATAAAGTGAACATTCTAACAAAAGGATACAACACGTTGGGGATAGTTACTGAGTCAAGATCAGGCAGGTGCAGGACCAGATGCAACCTTAGGACATTATAAGGTCATTTTCAGTAGCATTGCTTGTTCTTAGAGGGGAATATGTAGAAAGGGGAATAATGACAGGGCAAGTTTCAAATACCTCTACTGTAGAGGCCCTGGTCTGTAGGTTGGCTAATTATAGTAAATAAGGTGAGTTTTTACTTTCTGTTTGGGTCAGTATAATAGTAGTTGATGTATTAGTAGGGTAAGAGTTACACAAGACATTATGTGGGAAGCTGTATGATTTGGGTAATGCTGGGAATATCAGGATTCTGATTCTACCCTGATACTAATGGATCACAGGCAGGTCACTAAACTGAATCTGAGTGCCCTTATCTATAAAATGGAAATGATTAACAGAATTGTAAGGTCCAAATGAGTTAATATGTATATCACATGCTTTGAAACAAGATATTAGACGAATGTCAGTTGTGGTTCTGTAGACTGTAGACGTGTATATAACCATCACAACTTTGGTCACATAGCTAGTAATTGTTGGGAGTGCTATTTAAACCTAGATCTTTTCCTGACTCCAAGCCTAAGTATTCTCTATTACGCCATTTAACTTCTTTGTACAAGTTTCCTTATTTGAAAAATGGGTAAAGATGAAATACAAGATTTATCCCAGAACTAATTGCTACAGTATTATCAAGATGTATGCATTTCAACTTTATTAGAACATGGAGAACTTGCCCTTCTCCAAATAGTTTGCAGTAACTATGCTAGCATTTTGTAGGATTCATTTTATATTTAGTGACAGAGGCTTAGAATTTCATCTCATGAAAGTAAACTCTAAGAAGGAAAATAAGTTATAGCAGCTATTCTTACCAGTTTCATAGATATTTAAGGTAAATGTCGATCCAATAGACTTCTTACCTCATTGGTTTTGTTATACTTTGCAGTGATGCAGTTTGAATGCAGCTTGGTCATCCCATGTTTCAGTCATGTCCTAAGAAATTTTCCAGAGTTATGTCCAATATTTTGGGGACATTCTTCACATATTCTTCACATTGTGAGGATACCAATGCAGTGTATGGATTCTACATTGTTTATTCCTTGTCCTATGTGTCTAGGCTCCCTGCCCCCATTTTTTTTTAAACAAGTCTGTTTTTGATAAAGACGATTACATAGTAATTCCTTGTTTGTAACTTATTACTTACACGCACCACTTGCCTGTTGGTAATGATGCTCAATTTTAAACCTTAGGGACTAATGTCCCATGACACCTGACAACACATCCCCATAGAAGGAATTAAAATGTATTAAAAATATGGACCTTTTTTTCAGGGAGAAGGGTGGGATCTGTAAAAGAATTATAATCCATCTCCCAAAGGGAAGTAAGCTCAGTTCATTGTACATTTGAAATGTCTGGCCAAGCAATACTTTATTAAAAATGGTTTTTCTGAACCTCACCAAATTTTATATATATGCATATATTAAAACAGAAAAAGATTTTACATGAAATTATAGCTTTTCTATGCAGTTTTCTTTTTAAGTAAGATCATCTATAGCTTTCAAGGCTGTCTTCCTTGTCATTTTTCTCCATTACAAAGATAACCTAGATAACCCTCTATTTTTATTTCCTATTCCTCTTTGACTCCCTCACCTGCATGGCAGGGGGTTGGGATGGGGGAGAAGGAAGAAAGAAAAAAAACCCAGGAAGGATAAAAACAAACATATTTTAAACAGCTACTCAGGCACTGTGGCAAGTGCTTTACAAATATTTGATCCTCAGAATCAGCCTTTGGTTAAGGTAGGTAGTTGAGGAAATGAGCAGACAAGTGAACTGCTCAGAGTTGCCCAGTATCTGAGACTGGATATGAACTCAAGTCTTTAAGACTCCGGATCCAGTGTTCTATTTGCTGTTTCACCTGGATGGTTGAGCAAAACAAATTGCCACTTTTCCATACCTGAAAATATAATGCATTCTGTGTCTTGAAATCACCCCCTGTTGAAAGGTAGATAGGAAGCTTCATCATCATCCTTTTGGAGCAACATTTGGTCATTGTATTGATAGAAGTTGTAAAGACTTTCAAAGCTGTTTTTATATTGTGGTTAGTTTATAAATTATTCTCATGCAGACTTCACTGAATTAATACATGCAAACCTTAACCAAATTTCTCTAAAACTGTATAATTTCTTAGGCTATAATAGTATTCCTATGCTACAGTTTCACTGGTTCCCAATAAATAGTTTTAATTCCTTTAATGTAAAAAGAATTATTATATGTGGGTGCTTCTCTATTTGATCTTTAAGTACAGACTCAATGATATCATTGGGTGAAAGGATGGACAGTTTAGTGATGTTAGGGCATTACCCAAATTGCTTTATAGAGTGCCTCTGCCAGTTCAGCTTCTGCCAACACTGCAGTAGTATTCACATTCATCGTCATTTTTTCCTTTTTTTTTTTAATCACCTGCCAATCTGAAGTGAAACTTCAAGAACTGCCTGACTTTGCATTTCCCTATAAGTGATATGGAGTATTTTCCATGTGTTTGTTGATAGCTTGAATTTCTTCCTTTGGAAAATGCCTGATCATAATCTTGTGACTATTTTTCAGTTGAGGAATAGTTCTAGTTCTTATAAATTTGAATCAATTCCTTATATCCTCTATGCATTGACAAATAAACTCAACAGGTTGCCCATCTACCTGCCTATCTACTTTAGACAGTGGGTGCTATTTTTTCCTTTAAGGATAAATAGCACATTTATTATAGATCATATCTAGAAAGTTCTTCAGCGTTCAGTTGCTTGGTGCCAGTGGCACAATGTCATCCACAAAGAGTGGCAACTGAGAACAACTCTTCAATTCAGTCTCTATGCTGAATGCCTCCAAGGCTTGGTAAGTAAACACTTTTGGCAAATACATATCTCCTTGTGATTTTTTTCCCTGAATTATATTAATAATCAGTGAAATTGAAAACAGTTATTTAATATTTGAAAATAAAGAATTTTAACCTGCATGGGAAACAAAGGAGAACCTTTACATGACATTTTGCTCTATGAATGAAATGCTACTTTATAGTCAACTAAGTGCAATCCTGTGTTTTCTACATCTCTTCAGTAAGTCGTGTGAGGTAAAAGATGTTTTATGTTGTGAAATATTGCTTCTGAAATCTTTATCTTTCTAGTTAACTCATCAAGGATGGCCTGGAGATATACATACACACATATATATATTTAGGAGATGGTATTTGAAGCTTTGAAAGAATTGAGGAATTTTATCAAGCAGACGTGAACTGAAGGTGGGCATTCAAGGTGGAGGGCCAGTTCGTACAAAGGTACAGAGATGGATGGTGGTGTATCATGTAAAAAGTAGTTAAAATGAGAGTGTGGCAGGGAGTATTATGTAAGAAGTCTGTAAATGCAGACTTAAGGCATTTTGTGAAGGGAGATAAATGCCAAACAAAGAAATTTAGGTTTTTATCTTGTAATCAGTAGAGCAGGAAAGTCTGTGTTTGTGCTTCATGATCATTTTATCAGCTTTAGAGAATTTGTGCTTCATGATCATTTATCAGCTTTAGAGAATTTATTAGAGAGAGGAAGAGACTGGTGGCAGATCAATTATAATTAGACTAAGTTGTCAAGATTTACTAAGCTTTTTCTATGAGTAAGAGGTGATGGAAGGCCTGAATTAGATTGGTGGTGGTATGAGTAGAGGGATAGAAATGGATGTGAGAGATGTGGAGATGAGATCAATAGGATTTATCAACTGATTTGATAATGGAATAAGGTGGAGTGCAAGACTGAGAACATTTGACATTTGAAGTTGTGAACTTGAGTGACTGACTAGAGGATGGTAATGCCATTGAGATTAATGAATAAGTTCAGAATAGGGGTGAGTTTAAGAGAAGATGAATTCTGTTTTGAATATGAGTTTGAGATGTTTACAGAACAACTATTTATAAATGTTAAGTAGATTGTGATATGGGTCTAAAAGTATCCTTCCCATTACTAGTTACTCTTACCCTACACTTAAATGACTATATAGACAATTTATGAATAAATAATGGCAATAATACATGTTGATACATGTGTTTATGTTAAATACAATATTTTCACCAACATAAAATAATCATAATTGATGAACCTAGGTATGATGACATCACTGAGAGTGGACATAAAGCAGGGTTTCTTAGGCTTTTTTTTGTGTGTGTGTTGACAACTCCATTGGACCCCATTGGCAGTTTACATTGGAAGTCTATGGATCTCTTCTCAGAATAATGCTTTTAAATGCATAAAATACATAGAATGACAAAGGAAACTATATTAAAAATAGTTACTAAATGTTTTTAGTTATTACGAAGTTCATGGAACTCAGATTAAGATCTCCTGATACAGAGAAAGAAAAGATGAGTACCTCAGAGCTTTAGGATCTACAGTTGGGAAATTAGACATGGATGAGATTCAGTGAAGGAATGGTAAATAGGTTAGAAGAACCAAAAGTGTCAGAAAAATTCAGAGTGGAGAGTGTATACAGAGGAGGATAGTCAACACTCAAATGCTGCAGAGAAGTCAAAAAGGATGAAGACTGAGAAAAGACCATTAGCTATTGCTTGTGTGTGTGTGTGTGTGTGTGTGTGTGTGTGTGTGTGTGTGTGTTTATGGGGATAAGATCCAAGGTTCTTTCCTTCCTTTGGTATTATCTCCTTATTCGATACCTTGAGAATTAACAACCTCAAAATTATATTGTTTTCAGCACAGATCTTTTTGGGTTGTATTTAACTGATTTCATCCAGCTGCTTTCTCCATCTTTGTTTCAATATGGCTTCTACCACTTCAAGAAGTACATCTATCTGGGACTGTGATGGCAAAGTCCAAATATGGTGGTTCCGTTGTCCTTGATGCAAGGTTTGTCATCAAAATCTTTACAGATACTTTCCATCTTTCGTGAGATTTTTTTGTCTTCCAGTGTCATTATTACATGCCTTTAATGACTTTTTATTGCCTGTTGAAGTGGAATTATAGCATGGAAAGTGGTATTTGTGTGTATTTGAATTGCTTTATAAAAAATTGATATTTTTGTTGCTATTTAAAGTCAGTAATCAGTTAAGAACAAGTTGCCTTCTATTTGTCATATGTTAGCAAGATTTTGAATCTTTTGAGTATAATATTTTGGTTTGTGACATTTTTATCTTTTGAAAACAAAAACGGTAGCACAGTTATTTTTCTTGTAAGCTAGAGAAATATCCACTGTCTTGCTTTCCAGCTTCATTTATCCAGGATTTTTTGGTTAGAATGCATTTGATAGACATTGAAGTATGGCACCCCAGCTAGGATTATTCTCCTTCCTCCTCCCTCTCCCCCAACTGACACTCCTTCAGGTTGGAGTTCCTCAGATGAGTAGCTGGTATTCCAGTTTCAACCATTTGTGTGTTCAGCCCTTACAGTGCTCACACTGTAGCTCTTGTACTTTTATGCTTCCCATTACTAATTACTATTACTCTACGCTTAAATGACTATATAGACAATTTAGGAATAAATAATGGCAATAATACATGAGGATACATGTGTTTATATTAAATGATTTACAATATTCTCACCAACATAAAAATACTGAACCAATATGACCAACGTCACAAACACAGTTACTTCAAATTCTTGAAATATCAGTAGTTTAACTATATTTACCTGGAAACAGTGTGCTGTTTCAAGATAACAAGTCTCTTAATTCCTTTTCCTAAGATAAAGTTGAAAATAGCATTCTCAGAAAAGAAAAATCTTTTTATCTCTCTTCTATGTCTACATTTTATTCTCCACTAATGACAAGAAATATCTCTTATTCTTCTCCCAAGCTATAGTTCTATCTTTCTACAGTTTGTTGAGAAGTTTTCACAGACAAAAAGTCAAATATATGCAATCTTTCTGTGATTCCATAAGGAAATTACATAAGAGTGTGTAATCTCCTTATGTTTCACACAAACACGTCTCTGACTCTACAGGGTGAGATGCCATTTCTAAACTTAGACCCAATTGCCAACTGTTTCCCCCAATATTGAACTTTCTCTTAAAGCTACAATAACAATAATGTCTCTATGATAAAGATTTTTGAAACAAGGACTGTATTCCTCCCTGCAGCCAAAAATTTTCAGCCTCCTGACACTAATTTAAGGATCCATCAAAGCCATAGTAATATTATATTCATATGTGTTAGATACACATATATTAATGCAAAGTACTTGTAACAGGATGCTAATCATAGTAAGTAATATAGTGGCTTATGAGTAATACATGAATACTTTCCAGTGTTGATTCTGTGACATTTCCCAACTTAGTCTGATTCAGGTTAATTGTGGGGTACATCTGTAAATGAGGTATTTAGTGTCCTACTGTCAACTAATAAGGTCTGAAGATCATTAATTAATCTGAGGATTATTTTAGTTGGTCTTTCAGTCAGCCAACTGACTGACTGACTAAATCCACTAGACCTCTTGGTGAAACAGCAATTCAGTCATCTCTTCAGGAAGAAATCCTGTTGTGAATGAAGAGCTCAGCTATTACAGAACTCTCTCAACATTCCTTGCACTTGCAGCACAGTATGGAAGATAAGGCAGATGCTGAGATTTTTTTCCCTCATACCCCTCTCCCTTCTATTGGTAATGCTATCTTTCAGCAAAAACATTATGGCAGCATTCCATAAAACTGTGGAATCCAATTTGCCAGTGAGTGAAAGGAGAGAGAACTTGCTGCCAACTAAGATCTACTAAAAAAATTACAGGTCTTTAGACCACGTATTCTGCTGGTCCTGATGTGGGATATTTGATTTCAATCTCCAGGATGTCTTGCTGTGGATCAGTAACCACACGATCATCTTTACTGGTGATGTAAAGATCTTCTTGGAAACCTCTTCAGGATTTTCTTGCCATCTCTTCTTAATCTCTTCTATTTTTGTTAAGTCCCTACCATTTTTGTTTTTTTCATCATGCCTGTTATTACATGAAACATTTCTTGATATCTCTAATTTTCTTGAAGAGAACCTTTTTCTTTCCAACACTACTTTTTTTTCTATTTCCTTGCATTGCTCGTTTAAGAAAACCTCTCCTTGCTACTCTCTAGAATTCTTCATTCAGTTGGGTATATCTTTCCCTTTTGCCTTTCCTTTTTCCCTCGGCTATTTGTAAAGCCACATCAGACCGCCATTTAGCTTTCTTGCTCTTCTTTTCCTTTGGGATTTTTGGTGTTGCCTCTTATGAACCTCTGTCCATAGTTCTTCAGGCACTCTGTCTACCAGATCTAATCTCTTAAAATCTATTCATCACTTCCACTTCATATTCATAAGGGATGCTATTTAGGTCATACTTAAATAGTCTGATGATTTCCCCTACTTCCTTCAATATAAGTCTGAATTTTGCAATAAGGAGCTCATGATCTGAGCCACAGCTGTATAGAGCTTTTCCACCTTTGTCTGCAAAGTATATAATCAGTCTGATTTATATGGTGACAATTTGGTGATTTTCACGTGTAGATTTGCCTCTTGGGTTGTTGAAAAAGAGCGTTGGCTAAGACCATTGAGTTATCTTGATACACCTCTATTAATCTCTGCCTTGCTTCATTTTGTACTCCAAGGTCAAAGTTTCCATTATTCCAATTATCTTTTGATTTCCTACTTTAGCATTCTAATCTCTTTGATGACCACAACATCTTTTTTGGGGTTTTTATTTCTAGATTTGTAAGTCCATGTATGAGCAATTTGGGCATCAATGGTTGGAGCATAGGTCTATATTATTGTGATGTTGAATAGTTTGCTGAACAGATATTCTGTCATTTTTGAGATTATGTTCTAGTATTGCTTTTCTCACCCTTTTATTGACTATGAGGGCTACTCTATTTCTTTTAAGGGATTCTTTCCACTATGATGTGTCTGTCTTGGGTAATCCTGCACAGTATAGCTCAGAGTTTTATTGAGCTATGCCCCTTTGCCATGACAAGGTGGGAGGGGTAGGGGTTGGGAGGGGAGCACTGCAGATCATTAATATCAACAAATATATATCAAGTATTTACACAAGTTGAATACCTTGCTAGATTGAAGCATCATCATGAGATTTAACTATTTACACCAGATCGCTCATGCTGACGTACCAGCCCCAGACTGTGAGCTGTTAAAAATTCTAGAATAAACTGAAACTCAGGCAGGTTCTAAATTCTGCTTCCGTTATACTACCTGTGAGACTGTAGGCAGGTCACTTACCATCTCTGTGCCTCAGTTTCCTCATAAAATGAGGGTGTTACACTAGATAACTTCTGAAGTACCTTTCAGCTCTAGATCTGTGATCCAAGGTTGTTCATTTTTCAAAGGAGGACAAAGAGATAAGTGAATGGCTCTTAGACATGCTTCAGAAGAGACAGAAAAAGAAATGGAACCCCAGGCGACTGGATTTCTAGGCCCTTGGTCCAACCACTAGATGTCTCCCTAGCCCTTTGTTCCTAAACGCAACCATTTCACCTAGACTTAGAGTTTCCAAACACAAATTGGAACAGATGAAAATGTCCAAATTTTGTTTTTCCACTTTGGGGTGCAATATATTTTGAGACTTTAAGTGGAAGAAACCAACTCTATTCCTTGTTTTGTTAAATGTTATTCAAACCTCAAAAACAATGAATAATGGCAAATACTTTAAAATAGATATTAATTGAAGTAAATAGCAAGTGTTACATACCATTTTGTTGAAACTTTAAAAAAAAATCCAGCTATTTCCATTAACAAAAGAAATATTAAAAAGAAAATGTTACATAAAATTTTTAGCACATGGTATCATTAAATTTCAAGTTCAGTTTTTGAACAGAATACTTAACTATGGTCTAAAAGCTTCTTTAAGGTCATGCTGTTCCTTCTTGGTTGGTTTAAGTATAAGAGATTGAAGCAATATCAAGGTTAATTGCAAAGTCAACTGAAAAATGGAAGTTAAAACTGAATGATTTTTTCCTGAAACTTAGATCATTTGGCACTATATAATTATTTTAATTTATCATGTAGTTCTAAGATACCAGATGAATTTGTATCTTAGATCCTTTACTGGCCAGGGAGAGAGGAGGAGGTTGGGAAGATAATTTTATTTGCAATTAACTCTTTGTTTATTTTTCCAGAAGGAAAAAAAGAATAGAAAATGCTTCATTGTTCCCAGATTTGTAATATGTCATCTAGAATGCTTATCTTCTCTGAGTATTGGGGCCTGCTGATAGAAAGGAATACAGAAACTGTATTCTTAATAGCATCTGCTAAAACAGTGGTTACTTCCAAATTTATATAATTATGGCATTTTGAAATAAAGTTACGTGAGTCTGACTTATCATGATTCCTTTATCTCCAGAGTTATAAAGCTAGTTTCTAGGTTTGTTTTGGAGAGTTCAGACTTTGTCCGATTAGCTATAGAAAGATGGAAAGCCCACTGCCTTTAAATATGTCAAGAAAGCTCAGAATTACAATATTTATCAAAAAACTTTAAACCTAGATTTAAATCCTAATTCAGATTTAGACAAATGCCCTTACTGTTTAGGAATACAGCTGACAACTATTTTAGCCTGAAAAACACTTTTCTTCCCTGGGCACTGGCCTAGGAGAGAAATATATTTCAGTGGAAAGAACATTAGATTATAAAAATCATAGTGAATCTGGAAATCTGTTTTGCATGACTATACATATTTGCAATGGGTTTTATTTTTCTTGCCTCCTCAGTGGGCAGGGAAGGGGGACGAATTTGGAACTGAAAATTTAAAAATATATATGTATATGTGCATATATATTGGTATGTCTGTATGTACATATATACCTACATGCATATATATATATATATATATATATATATATATATATATGTACATGAAAGAGTATTGGTCTACCTGAGTTTGAGTCCCAGCTCTACTAGTTACTGCCTGTATGACTTGAATACGGCTCTTAATCTCTCTGTTTTCTCATCTGCAAAATTAGTAGGTAGACTAAGTGATCTTGAAGTTTTTCTTCCAGCTTTAGCTCTATGATCATATGATTTTCAAGACTTAGATTTTCTCTGGAAAAATAGTTCTCTAAGAAACAACTCTGAAAGAGCACAAAACGCTGACCCAGATACTGACCAGGTCTTCAGAAGACTGCTGATAAAGCCTCTTTGAGGTATCTCTTGCCAAAGAAGTAATAGACCAGAAATGCATTCTCAGGCATGGCCTGTGGGTGTATTTGTTCTGTTTGCCTTCATGTATAAGGAACATTTTCTACTAGGAGGTGAAGAGAGTTGGATTGAGAGATAGTGATAGACACACACACACACACACACACACAAGTATTTTACAAGGTACATGGAAGAAATGTGCCAAAGGGGGCACAGCAACACTTAGAAACTATTTTGTTAAACTCATATATGTGTGTATATGTATATTTACACACACACACACACATATATTTTTCTTTAAAAAAACACTGAATGTTGAAGAAGTTCATTGTTGTTCTTTTTTTTTTATATAGACCTCTTCCCTAGTCTTTGTTTCTAGGAATGTTTATAATTGTTGATGACTATTGAATTCACAATAAAAAAATATTTTTTTAAAGAAAGAAAATAGCTTTCTTGTTCAGTGGTGTCTGACTCTTTGTGACCCCATTTGGTGTTTTCTTGGCAAACATACTGGAGTGATTTGCCATTTCCTTCTTTGGCTCATTTTGTGGAAGAGGAAACTGAGGCAAACGGGGTTAAGTTAGGGTCACATAGCTAGTAAGTGTGTGAGGCCAGATTTGAAGTCAGGAAGATGAGTCTTCAGATCTGGCACTCTATCTACTGCACCGCCTAGCTTTCTAGCTGATTTCAGCTCTTATGAGTAGCCAGAGGACATTTCTGAAGTAGATGAAGTCTGGAGTCCAAACTATAACATTTTTTACAGATCAAACTGAGCAAGTAAAATATATCTAAAGAACTAACTCAGAACACAGAATGCTAAATACCACCCAGACTTTCATGTACTCAGCACCTCTCACACCCCTGAGCTAAATCATTTCCTTTCCATAAGTTATCTTCCAGGTCAGTCCTATTACATCCTCAGAAGTGAATAATGGTAGTATGTGATCCAAGTCTCTTAGGGAAGCAGAAGTGTTGAAATAAGCCATCTTAGCCCAAACTGTGAACTAAGAATCAAGCACTGAGATTGAAGTGTATGCATCAGGAAAACCTACAAAAGCACGTGCCTGGCAATTGTATTTCCCACAGAGTCCCTGGGAAGCATTCCAAAATGAATCTAAAAACAAAGCAAAAACCTAAAGCTAACGATGTGGAGGAATAATTCCCACATCTCCGTAGTGGTGCCTGGGAGTTTTCTGTGTTTTAATATAAATGTGGGGTCTTAAGTGTTTCGAAAGTATAATAGAAGTCTATGGGAGTTACTCTGAACATGCCAAGTTGTATTGTGTGTGTGCGTGTGCGTGTGTGTGAAGGAGAGAGAGAGATGTAAGGAAAATGAAATTAAACCAGTATCTTAAATAAATATAGGAGGATATTACCAGCTCAACAGGGGTATTTGACGCATAGGGGGCAAAATGGTGAATTGTTACAAGGGATTATAAGTAGGAGTCTGAAAACAGGAAGAGGTGAGGTTGGAAACCTCCTTCTAAAATAGAGTAAAAGAGGGAGGAGAGCAATGGGGGATTTGTGATTATAGATTGACCAACTTGAGGGTGAGGAGAATATCTTTGGAGGTAGGTGAAGTAGGCAGTGCTAGTATTAATATACAGACCTTATAGATGAGAAACCAGCCTGGGAGAGATAAGATTTGCCCAAGGTCACATAGCCAATAAGGGATGAGGCTGGAACTCAAATCCAGATCTTCTGACAGGGGTTACAGTTCTTTTCATTGTAGCCATATTTAGCTCTTTATAACTCAAGTCTATCAGCTACAGTAATTGCTGGGTTAAGTAAGGTTGGAAATCTGCCCTAATGAGTCGCCAAATTAACATTTTTAGTCCTATCTGAAGAGGTAGCTTTATGTAATCAGTAGAACTTCAGCCTTGTGTGTGGGACAATGCACGACCTCCCCTTACTCAGACTACTGCTCAGAGGCGTCTCAAAGTGAAAACAGAAAGTCTCCTTCCTTCGGTTCTCCCGAGAAGCAGGCGATCCCTTCCCTAGTAAGTACTGGAGTCGGGAGGCGCCTTACAGAAGCAGAATGGCAACCTAAGCAGACCCTGAAGCGGGAAGGCCCCCTCCCACCGCTGACCATCATTCTCATTGGCTCAGAAGCACGGTCTTACATTCTAGGTGTGAAATCTAACCAATTCCTTTTGAAACGCAGCTCAAAAATCCTGCTCCCGAACTGTTAGAAAGCCTGCCTAAGCACAAGTCCTCGTATGCAAATTAGGCATTGAAAAACATATGCAAATGAAGGATTGATGACTCATGCAAATTGGACATTGAGAACTTTATGCAAATCAGGTGGACCCAAGTGAGGACTGTAGACTGGGTATGCATATGCAGATTAGGTCATTGATCCTAATACACTGTATAGCCTTATATGGAAATCACCGGACTGGAAGAATCCAAACCTGAGCCTCAGGTCTCTTCCTCTAGTACCACTCAGAAGTCTTCATTAAATCTGTTCCCATTCACTTGAAACCAAGAAGACCTGGGTTCACATCCTGCCTCTGACACACCCTGGCTGTGCGATACTGGCAAATCACTTCATATCTCAGTGCCCTGGGTACTTTTCTATGACTACAAATTGCTGAGCACCTGCCAACTTGTACCAAGTCCAGTCCAAAAATACACAATAATAAAAGATATCTTCTATTTTGTACCTTGAAATCCCCTAACCATAAGATAATGTTTAACCCACTCAAACTTATCTGATATCTTAGACTTTATCAAGACATCTAAGATGTCAAATATCTTAGACTTCGGCAAACAAGTTCCAATAATGAAGGTAAAGAAAATATGGAGAGGGAGATTAAAAGTATGGGTCCAAAGTGACATCATTGACAAACTGGTGAAGGAAAATAATTTTAGTTGAAAAGGGGGAGCAAAGAGAAGGGGAAAACATTCTTCCCTGGACCTCTCAGAAAACAACATGGAGGCAACAATCTACTGTACCATGTCAAAGTCCACTATACTGTGCTATATTAGCAATATAATGTCTTGTTCTCTTTCCAAGAGTAAACACATTCCCTTGAGGAAGAGTAACTGAGAATCTGTTCTGAAGGTAAGCAAATTTTGCCCTTAGTGGTTCATGTCTCAGCTTTGAGATGGGGGAGTCATACTTGAGCAGAATGATAGCTCACATTTATGCAATGCTTCATAATTTTCAAAATGAGCTCTCCTTAACATAGTAGTGACTAAATGTTACCATCACTATTTTACAGATGAAAAAACAGCTTTATTTAAGTCACTTGTCTGTAGTCTTAGAGTAACTAGCAGAGCCAGTACTCAAATACAAGGTCCTAGCTCTAATTCCAGCGTACATTCCTATTGAAGGGAGCATGGTG
Organism: Potorous gilbertii; assembly: GCA_028658325.1. NCBI lineage: Eukaryota > Metazoa > Chordata > Mammalia > Diprotodontia > Potoroidae > Potorous > Potorous gilbertii. The sequence goes on from CM053771.1 coordinate 252,595,524, forward strand.
GGTTTTGAATTTCAATTTACTTTCTGTTGTTGTTTAGTTGTTTCAGTTGTGTCTGATTCTTCATGACCCCATTTGGCACTTTCTTAGCAAACTACTGGAGTGGTTTGCCATTTCCTTCTTCAGCTCATTTTACAGATAAGCAAAATAAGACAAAGAGGGTTAAGTGACTTGCCCAAGGTCACACAGCAAGTAAGTATCTGAGGCCAGATTTTAACTCAGGAAAGTGAGTCTTCCTCGCTCCAGGCCTGGTATTCTATCCATTGTGCCACCTAGCTGACCTCAGCTATTTATTAAGTGCCTATTGACTAGAAAGATAGAAGAGCACGGTGATAGGTCCTGTGGATACAAAGACAAAAAAAACACACAAAGGCATCCAAGAATTTACATTCTCTTGGAGGGGAGAGGTGAGGTAGAGACATGAACAAACAACTTTCAGCAGTGAAAGAACACTAACAACTGGATGGGGGGAACCCTAGAGGCCTCATGTATGCAGAGGCACTTGAGCTGAGTCTTGAAGGAAGCCAGGGGTATAAGAATTACCTGAAGTTCTAGAGTCAGAAAGAACTTCAGGGACCATCTTATCTAACCCATATTGACAAAAGAATTCCCACTCCAACATAACCAAGTTGTCAGCCATCTGTTGCTTGAAGATTTCTAGTGAGAGGGTGCTCGCTACCTCCTGTGACAGCCCATTCAATTTTTGGAAACTTAATTAAAAATTAAAATTTTTATTATTAAATAAATAATTTTTATTTATTTTGTTTTCAAAAAAATTTTAAGAAGTTTTTCCCAACCTCAAGGCTAAATTTGATTTTGCAACTTCTGTCCATCACCCCTAATTCTGCCCTTTGGGGTCAAGCAGAATAAATTAATCCCTCTTTTATATGATGTCCCTTCAAAGACTTGAAGAAATTTGTCAATAATCCACAAGTTTTCTCTTTTCCATGCTAAATATTCTCAGTTCCTTCAATTAATTGTTAAATGTGTGGATTCTAGGACCTTTACCTCTTGGTAGACTTCCTCTGGAAGTGTATCAGTGTTATTTCTACCTGGGGTACCCAGAATTGACCATAATACTCCAGATGTGGTAGGATTAGGACCAAGGGCAGTGTGACTGTTACTTCCTTATTTCAGAAATGTATGTACCTCCTAATGTAACTGAAGATTATGTACACTGTTGAATCATGGAGCTTGCAATTTACTAAAACTCCCATTTTTTTCCCTCAGACAAACTTTTGCTAGTTATGTTATCTCTATCTTGTATCTGGGAAGTTGATTTCTTGAACCTATACGCCAGACTTTCTAGTACTTTATTATTATTTACTTTCTAGTAATATATTCAATTATATCTTGCTAGTTTTAGCCCACTGCTCCATCCTGGCAAGATTACTTAGGATCTAAATTCTCTTATTTATCATGTTAGCTAATTGTCCCATCTTTGTGTCATGTATAATCAAAACAAAATATTGATATCTTTTATTTTTTCATTTATTGTGAAAAATCTTTTTCCCCCTTCCCAGAGAGTCATTACCTATAACAAAGAATAAAAAATAGCAAAAAAAAGTTCAGCAGAAGTAATGAACAAATCTACCAACCCTGACATTATAAAGAGTGTCCATACCTATACTCTTCCTTTTTTCTAATTAAATTATTTTATTTGTTTTCAGTGTTCTACAATCACTTCCATATATCTTAGATTTTTTTCTCCTCCCTCCTCCTTCATTCCCCCTCCCTCCCCACTCCCTCCCTGAGACAGCATACAATTTTACATAGGTTCTACACATACATTCCTATTAATACATTTTCACCTTAGTCATGTTGCATAGAAGAATTAAAATGAATGGGAGAAATCATAAAACAAAACCAAAACGTAATACAAAAGAAAACGGTCTGCTTCATTCTGTGATTGAATTCTATAATTCTTTCTCTGGATGTGGAAAGCATTTTGAGTCCATAGGGAATTTTTTAAGTCCTTGCATTGCAATGAATAACCAGAAAGATTCCTCACACACTGTGGTTGTTGCTATGTATAAAATTCTCTTGGTTCTGCTCCTTTCACTCAGCATCAGTTCATATAAGTCTTTCCAGTCTGAAGTCTTCCTGTTCATCATTTCTTATAGCACAATAGTATTCCATTACATTCATATACCACAGTTTATTCAGCCATTCCCCAATTGATGGGCATCCCCTTGATTTCCAGTTTTTGGCCACCACAAAGAGAGCTGCTATAATTATTTTTGACATGTGGGACCCTTTCCCATTTTTATGATCTCTTGGGGATACAGTTGTAGAAGTGGTATTGCTGGGTCAAAGGGTATGCATATTTTTGTAGCCTTTCGGGCATAGTTCCAAATTGCTTTCCAGAATGGTTGGATCAGCTCACAGTTCCACCAACAATGAATTAGTGTTTCAACTCTCCCACATCTTGTCCAACATTTCTCATCCTCCTTTTTTGTCATGTTATTCAATCTGATAGGTGTGATATTAATACCTTTACACTTCAAATATTCTCATATTTCTTTGGGGCTAAACTCAGTCATCAATTTCACAGCATTCATTTTCTGGTTTCTTTTTCTTTTTTTTTTAAATTGTTATAGTCAATGTGTATATTGTTTTGCTGGTTCTGTTAACTTCACTTTGCATCAGTTCATAGAAATCTTCTAGTGGGTCTCTATTAATCACATCCATGATTTTATACAGCACAGTCATGTCCCAAGACCTTCATGTACTATGATGGACATTTTTGTTGTCCAATCATTTAGCCATTTGGCATATCCAACTATTGGTGACCTATGGGAACATGCTGTCCATGGGTTGTTCTTGGCAAAGACACTGAAGTGATTTGCTATTTCCCTTTTTAGTGGATCAAGGCAAACAGATATCAAATGACTTGCCCAAGGATCATATAGGTTGTGTGTGAAGACAGATTTGAACTCAGATCTTACTGACTACAGGTCTAGCACTCTTTCCATTGAGCGACTTAGGTACCTCCTAAGCAAACAAAGGTGAAGTCACTTGTCCAAGGTCACATAGCTAGTACGTTTCTGAGGCTGGATCTGAACTTAGGTCATCCTGACTCTAGGTCTAGCTCTCAATCCACTGAGCCTTCTAGCTGCCCATGGTTTGGTTTCTAATTCTTTGCTACTACAAAAAGTGTTATAAATATGTTGGTGTGCATAGGACCTTTTTTTTTTTGGTCTTTACCTCCTCAGAGTATGACTAACAGCTGGATCCCAGGTTCAAAAGGTATGAATATTTTAGCCACTTTCTTTGCATAATTCCAAATTATTTTCTCCAGTGGTTGGGCCAATTCACAGTTCCATTAATAGTATGTTTCTGTGTCTATCTGTCTGCAAACTATCACTCAGCATCAAACCATATAAGTCTTTCCAGTCTGAAGTCTTCCCCCATCCCCAGTGTTATTTCCATATTTTGGCATCTTTGCCAATTTGCTGAGTATAAAGTGAAACCTTAAAAATTATTTTGATTTATGGTTCTTTCACTATTAGTAATTTAGATCAGTTTTTCATATGATTGCTAATGGTTTGCAATTCTTACTTTGAGAACTTTTTGTTCATATCCTTCAACCATGTATCCACTGGAGAATGTTGTCATGTATTTGTGTTAGTTCCCTATAAATTTTGAATTCATATCCTTATCAGAGATAATTGATGCAATTATTTTTCCTCAGTGATCACTTCCTCTTATTCAAGATTGGGTTGATTCATCATTTGGGGGATGACAAAACAAGCCGTGGTATATTATTGTGATGGAATATTATTGTGCTGTAAGAAATGACAAGCAGGGTGACTTCAGAAAAATCTATAGACTTATATGAACCGATGCAAAGTGAAGTGAGCAGGACCAGGAGAATATTGTACATAGTAACGGCAATATTGTAAGATGAAAAACTGTGAATGACCTAGCTACTCTCAGCAATACAATGATCTAAGACAGTTCCAAAGATTAATGATGAAGCATATGATCCACCTCCAGAGAAAGAACTGATGTTGTTTGAATACTGACCAAAGCATGCTATCTTCATTTTCTTTCCTTCTTTTTCTTTTATTTATGTCTTCTTGTACAAAATTACTAATACAGAAACGTTTTCCATGATTGTTCATGTATAACCTGTATCTGATTGCTTACTTTCTCAGGGAAGGGGGGAAGGAGAAAGGGAGGGATAGAATTTAGAACCAAAAATTAAAAGGAAAACAAATGTTAAAAAAAATATTGGGTTGATTGAATCTGAACTGTTATTGGCAATTTGTTACAGAACTTCTATGTCAGAAGCTTAGTCCATTACTTTTCACCAAAATCCCAATCACTTTATTCTAGTATTATCAAGTACATCAGTAAACCTTTGGGAAACTCATCTTTTCCTCCCATCCTTGTGAATGATAGTTTCTTATACTCTGTTCTCTACTTTACTCCCACACAGGCCAATTTACAAACAATCCTATGTGGTGTGTTAGAATTTCATTATGAGACACAGCCCTTCTGTGCTAAGTGGTTTTGGGAACACAAAAGAGCCTTACTTAGTGGGTAGTGAGGGGTTAAGATGAGTTTACCACTCCAAATGGCTTCATTATGTACACCATATAAGTGATGTGATTGTTAAATTACTGCAGATTTGAGCGGAGATGATTGAACGTATATTATCTGAGCAATAAAACATGACAGTCTGTGCCTTTTTAGGCAATTAATGTATGCCTGGGGTGGGATAAGAAGGCAAGAAAAGGCTAAATGACTTTAACCATCCGAGAAGAGCAACGATTTGAGAGCTACCCTGGGCACAAAGCAGCTTTTTGTTTCTTTGAAGTAGGATTTACAAATGGGAGTCACCCTGTGCCCTTTGCAGTTGCTGGCTGTTTCCTAACAAAACTCCCTTTCTATCTGCAATCTTGTTGAACGGATTTCCATTGAAATCCTGTTAAAACAATGGTGCTTCCAACCAGACTCCAAACACAACAGTCTCCTCATTTAAATTCTACTGAGCACAGAGTCTTCTGAGTTGTGATTCTCAAGCTCCTTGCCTGTCCATCTGACTTAGGCAAATATCTGATGGTACGTTGGTCTCCTTTCCTCTGATGAAACTGTAATTTCACCACTTGTTAGGTGGAGACCTCGTTATTCACAATATCATGACTATTAGTACGGTTGTTAACAGTTAGAATCAAACTCAACAAAAATGGCACCAGAAGTACCTAGGACCAGCAGCACATGCCCACAGAACTTAGAGAGGGGGTGGGAGGTAGTGATCTTGGCAGAAACTTCGGGCTACTAAGGAGGATGCTGTTTAGCGGGGAAAATTCCTCCTAAAGAGGAATTCACTTGAAGTGCCTCCCATGTGCACCATCTGGAAGCTTCCTATTTTAATTATAATATTAATAGCTAATATTTATATAGCATTTAATATGTACCAGACACAGTGCTAAATGCTTTACAGTTATCTCATTTGATCCTGACAACAACTCTCTGAGGTAAGTGCCATCCTCCCCATTTTACAGATGTGACAGCTGAGGCAGATACGAGTTAAATGACTTGCTCAGGGTCAGACAGCTGATAAATGTCTTAAGATCAGTCAAGTTTTCCTGACTCTAAGGTAGATCCTCTATTTATTGCACCACCTAACCACTTATACTTTTAATTAAATATTCTTGCTAAATAGTACCTCAGTTGTTTTCCCTCTTCTATTTAGCTTTTAAAGCTCTATAGACCCAGAGTGTAAGCTAAATTTGGATTCAGTCAAACGGTTGCACTTGAGAACCTAGAGTGGATTCAGTCAAACGGTTGCACTTGAGAACCTAGAGTGGACATGACTCCTACTCTCATACTCTGAAATCTAGTTAAAGTAGAATTCTCTCTGTTCCACATAAACAACACTATATCTTTCATCTCCCATCTCCCATCGTTGTACCTTTGGACTGGACATCTTACATAATTGGAATGCCTGCCCTTCTCACCTCTGCATCAGAATCCCTCTCTTTCTTTAAGTCATCCCATAATGGGTATACATTAATTGCCTAGAGAGGCATGATCTGTCATGTTTTATTGCTCAGATAATATATTTTCAATCATCTCTGCTCAAACTTGCGGTAATTTAACAATCACATAATCATCTTCTGCACGAAGCCTTGCCTGATTCTTCAGCTTCTAGGGCCCTTCCTTCCAAGCTACTTTGTATTTAAATGTTTTGTATATATTCATAATAATTTATATTTATGCTGCCATGTATATTTATCCATACCCATTGTTTTTCCCTACTAGAATGTAAGCTTGTTGTCAGAAGGAATTATTTTTGTTTTGTTCTTTAGTTTTTGTATCTCTAGTACCTAACTCATTGCCTGGCACATAGAAGATGATTAATAAATACTTGATTGATTATAATGATGGACTACAAATTTCTGCCCTTTAAAGGACTGCCAGTGCTGTTGACACCTCCTAAACTTCGGTGTCTGCAAGGTGAATCCTGGGTCGCCTTGACTTAGTTATACATATAGTTATTTATAAATATTTAGATATTATGTAGACCGGTAGTGTCAAAATCTCATAGAAATGGGGCCATAAAGATCTCTATGGGCTACATAATGACTTAGAAAACTGCATATTGACATTATCTACATTCTGTTGTGTTTATTTTGTTAAGTATTTTCCAGTTACTTTTTAATCTGGTTCAGGAATATTCAGGAGTGTTGCTGTATGTTCGACACTTTAGGGTAAACTAACCTCCTTCTTCAATATTTGAATCTTCCAGATCTCTGGGCCGTGCTTGCCCCTTCATGCCTGTACTATACACTTTGGCACTTGGTTATTCTCCATTTATTAGTTACTCAGAATTTTCTGTATCACCCTCTTTGTTTCACATCTGACTCACACATGCAAACTTTGTCTCTACATCTAGATCTTAAGCTTCAAGAATTGTTGTTCAGTTGTGTCTGACACCTTGTGATCCCATTTGGGGTTTTCTTGGCAAAGCTACTGTAGTGGTTTGCTACTTCCTTCTCCAGCGTATTTTACAGATGAAAAATTGAGACAAAGTTAAGTGACTGGCCCAGGTTCACACAGCTGGCAAGTGTCTAAGGCCAGATTTGAACTCCATGAAGATTAGTTTTCCTGATTCTAAGCCCCTTCAAGCCTCAGGAGATCAAAAGCCTATTGTTTACATCTCCCATAATATTTTACTGGCACTAAGTACATAAAAAGCACAGTCAAGTTTGATGAATTGAATTAAAAGAACTACTCATTTCTGTTACTTTGTTGAGACTTTTTCAAAGTTGAAACCCAACAGATCTTAATGCAGTGTTCTTCTGAATCAAACTGTCAGCTTTTCCTAATAAAGAAGAAATTAGGCTTATGACAATTGGGCAATGACCAATGGAAACTTTTAATGATTCCATTTGTCTGTAGTCACCTAAATGCGTGTGGATAGATATATGGTAAGAGCAAAGAGGCTTAGAGTTTTTAGTATAACTGGAAAAGAAATAGCTACTCAGTAACTACGGAAAGTGTCAGGTTGTCAAATTCATAATTGTGATCTGGGGAGTAGGGGTGGAATGGGGGAACCTGTGACTTTCTAGGTCTTCAGGTGTGGCCTTTGGACTGAATTCAAACTTCATAGAACAAATCCCCTTAATGAAAGGATTTGTTGTATAAAACTTGGGCTCAGTCAAAAGGCTGCACTCAAGGACCCAGAAGACCACATGTGGCCTCAAGGCTGCAGGTTCCCCACCCAAAAGTTATGTTCAGAATTGTGTATTTGAAAGGGTAGGGAAATCCCCAGTAGATAAGTTGCCAAAAGATTTGAACAAGCGGTTTTTTTTTTCTCCAATTTTGTTTCCTTTATTTAAAATGAATTTTTCCCTCAAGTAAAATGTGCTATACATTGTGAGAAAATACACTATATGCAAAATAATACACTATAATGCAAAAAAATACATTATAAATGCAAAAAAATACATTATAATGCAAAAAAATACAGTGATGCATGTGACTTCTGCAAATCACCTTTATTATTTTATAATCATATCTAGTATAATTACCCTCACTGGTGGGGGTGGGGAGAGTGGCACAGAGGGATGAGACTCATTTATTAAGAAGAGAAAAACTACAATTATAGGTAATTCAGAAAGACCATCTCCCTTGACTTAAAAATCACCTCTGTTATCAGAAAATGTTAAGTATGTGGCTTGGTAGGGACTGGATGATTTTCTCTGTTCTTTGCTTCGTTTTGCTAGTGTATACCTTTTTTTTTTTAATATTAGTTTGATTTATTTTCAGTGTTCTACAATCACTACCATATAACTTAGATTTTTCACCCCCTCCCTCTCCGCTACCTTCCCCCTTCCTCTCCAAGACGGCATATAATTTTATATAGGTTTTACGCATACCTGCCTATTAAATACATTTTCTCTATAGTTGTGCTATGAAGAATTAAAATGAATGGGAGAAATCATATAACAAACCAAAATATAATACAAAAGAAAGTAATCTGCTCCATTCTGCAATTGAAATATCCATAGTTCTTTCCCTGGATGAGGAAGACATTTTGCCTTAAAAGACAATTGGGAATTTTTTTAAGTCCTTGCATTGCAATGAAGTTCCAAGTCTACCAGAAAAAACGCTGGCACACTGTGGTCACTGCTGTGCACAAAGTTCTCCTGGTTCTGCTCCTTTCACTCAGCATCATTTCTTACAAGTCTTTCCAGGCCTCTCTGAAGTCTTCCTGTTCATCATTCCTTATAGCACAATAGTATTCCATTACATTCATATACTGAACAAGTGGTTTTCAAAAGAAGAAATGCAAGCTATAAAAAACATCGTCTGAAAGAATGTTCTAAATCACGATTAATTACAAAAATATAAATTGAACAAGTCTGAGGTTTTACCTCCTACCCAAAGATGAAAAAGTGATTATTGGAGCTTTGACTCAATATATCTATTCAGAAAAATAATTTGAGATTATACTTTTTAGAAGCTGATAAGCCTCTGACCCATTTTATATCGTCAATATGTCAATTAATCAACAAGCACTTGTTGAATGCCTGCTGCAGGGCATGGTGGGGCAGCAGATAGAGTTCTAGCCCTGAAGTCAGAAAGACTCATCTTCCTGAGTTCAAATGTGACTTCAGACTCTTGCTAGCTGTGTGACCCCAGGCAAATCACTTAACCTTGTTTGCTTTAGTTGCTTATCTGTAAAATGAGCTGAAGAAGGAAAAGACAAACGATTTCAGTATCTTTACCTAGGAAATCCCAAATGCTGTCACTAATAGTTGGACAAGGTATTCTAAGTGGAATATGAAGACAAGTTGTTTTTTTTTTTTAAAGAGAACTTGATCTCAAGAAATTGACATTTTAATGTGTGTGTGTGTGTGTGTGTGTGGGGGGGGGCACCATACATAATCAGAACATATAAGATAAATACACAGAAAAAATGGAACCTTAGAAGGCATTAATTGGTGGGAGATCCTGGAAGGGTCTCCTGGAGGAGTTGGCATTTGAACTGGGTTTTAAATGGAGTCAGAGATTCTAAGAATCTGAGGTTGTGATGGAGACCATTCCAGAAGTGGGGAACAGCCAGTGCCAAGACACAGGATGAGGAAATGGAGTGCCCTGGGGAAAGAACAGAAAATAGTTTAGAATGACTAGATTACAGAGTGCATGTAAATGCATGCAAGAAGACTGGAAATGTAGAAAGAGCTCAGATTGGTAAGAGCTTTATATACTAAAGAACTTTTTATATTTGATCATGGAGACAAAAGGGAGTCATTAGAGTTTATTGAGAAAGGAGCACGGAAAGATGGGGAGGTGATATAGTTAGGTATATACTTTAGAAAAAACATTTACCAAGTCTTAAAGAAGAGAGAGGGAAAGAGACCAATTAATTATAAGGTTATTTCAATATTCCATGTGAGAGGTGAGGAGGACCTGAACTAGGGTGGCACTTGTGTGTGTATGTGTTTTTTTTTTAAGATGGGGAGACACAGGCATATTTGTAGACATTAGGGAAGGAGTCAAGAGATATAGAGAGAGTGGGGATTACAGATGGGGAGATGGCGGGAATAATCTTCTGGACAAGATTAAAGAGAACATGTAGAGTGATTGCTCTTGGCAAATAGAAGGATTATTTCATTTCCAGAGGTGGAAATGGAGAAGATAGGGAGGAAGGAGGTGAGGCCTCTGAGATAAAGCGGAGGGGAGAAAAAAGGTCTCAATTTCTGTGAAGTATTCTCTTCAGCAGAGAGAACTGGGGAGAAGGTTTCATGGGAGATGGGTGAGAAAGAAAAATTTGAAATGACTACTTTGGAAAGTTGGATAGGGAATCAGTTAAGGAGAAATGGTAGGACTTCCCTGCTGTGGTCAATGTCCAGGTGAGATTACCTAGCATAAATCTGTGGTAAATCCAGTTAGCTTGGTTTTGTGATTTTCTTTAGTGTGGTTCAGAAGTGTGTGAGTAGGGGAGTGAAAGAGGCAGATGATAGGAGCAATTTATGTTGGAGTTTGGCAAAGCCTGATTGATGATAGGTATAGGGAAAAAGGGATTCAAGAGTAAAAGATAGTGGAGAGTTGAATTGGTTCACCAGCTGGTCAATCAATCAGCAAACATTTATTAAGTACTTACTGTGAGCTAGGCCCTGAGGATACAAGTACAAAAAAATGAAACCCTCTCTACTTACAGGTGGGACAACAAGGTTGGAAAGGGTAGTCAGATCAGTTTGAATGGCTTATGTAGCATTGAAGGATGGAGGCATTGGCAGTCATGGTAAGGACAAAGAATAAGTTTGTGGTATTGAGAGAAATGAAAAGAAAAAGATTCTAAGAAAAGAAATTCAAAGTTCTGGAACATGGAAGAGGAACATTTGAGGGTGATAACATTCAAAGGTATGAGCATCCCTGTGTGGATATAGAATAGGTGGAATAGAGGAATGGTTGGTAGGAAATGAACAGATGAAGGAACTCAGAAGTTAAGAGTATTTGAGGGAATATCAATATGTACATGTGTTCGTCCTTTGTTGCTGAAGAAGACTATGCCATCAGAGAAATAATGACATGACCTGCACTTGACTTTGTTTTGAGTGAGGGAGGGTTATGCAGGTCACCAGCCTCAATTCTTCTCCAGAGCCATCTGAATGCAGTGACCAGATGCTCATCAGGATGACTGGAGATGACACAGAATGAGGCAGTTGGGGTTAAGTGACTTGCCAAAGCCACACAGCTAGTGAGCGTCAAGTGTCTGAGGTGAGATTTGAACTCAGGTCCTCCTGACACCTGCAGTGGTACTCTATCCACTGCACTACCTAGCTGCCCTGTCAATATATATATATATATATATAAGTTCCCTGGAATAAGGAAATGAGTTGGGGCATAGAGGAAGTCTGTGAGCCAGGCACTGAACTCACTGAGAAGGGAGAATGTCTTCAGAGTTGTTAGATAATAGATACCAAAATATGAAATGGATGATAAATTTCAGTTGAAAGAACCTCAAAGTAGAAGAGGATACTGAGAGTCTGGAAGCAGTAATGGGGAGCAAGAAGTATTCGTCTCTCCTACTATATAACTAGTGAGTTTGGTGAATGAGTGAAAGTACATCCAGTGCTGCAAAGGGTGGCCAGAACTGCAGAGGCATCAGAAAAGAGCCAGGTCTTAGTGAACCTCAGAAGATGGAAGGAGTGAGAAAGGAACAGACTCAAGATGAAAGGAAGTTTCCTAATTATGGAGGATGTACTCCAAAGAAGTCAAGGACCTTTGTTGTGACTGTGGTTTCAGTTGTTTTTCAGTCGTGTCCCAATTTGGGGATTTCTTGCCAAAGACATTGATTGCAGTGGTTTGTCATTTCCTTTTCCAGCTCATTTTACAGATGAAGAAACTGTAGCAAAGGTTAAGTGACTTCCCCAAAGGCAGTCAGCCAGTAAGTATCTGAGGACAGATTTGAACTCAGGAATATGAGTCTGCCTGACTACAGGCCTGTCACTATCTGCTGCACCATCTAGTTGCTCTGTCAAAGACAAAAAAGGTGTGTGTGTGTGTGTGTGTGTGTGTGTGTGCGTGCATGTACACACATGCACATGCATGTACTTTTTTAGTATTTTAAATTAGATGCCTATTGATTGGTAATTGGATGAACTTCTATGAGTTGAATAAGACTAAAAGAAACAGATATAGGAAACCAGTTTACATGATGACCACAATAATGTAAAGGAAGACAACACTGAAAGACTTTGGATCTTTGATCTTGTGCCCAATTTGACTTCAGAATATTGATAATGAAACATGAGTAGGGCATACATTTTCAGACATGGCCAATATGTTGATTTGTTTTATTGTAATTATAAGTATCACAATGGAGCCGTTTGAAGTTTCAATGATCTAAAAAAAGAGCACAAAAACATTTTAAAAAGAAGGTAGGATAGTGTGTAATACATTTTAGAAAGGTTTCTTTTAAGTTTTAATGCTTAAAGGGACAAATTCTCAGCTGCCTGTAAGACTCAACTGAGTTTGAAAGATAGCATGATGTAGTATATAGGAAACTAGTCTTGGAGTCAGTAAGACTTTGTTACTAGCTGTGTGAACCCAGGCAAATCACTTAACTTCCTTTGTACTTCACCATCCTGAATTGTAAAATGGGGGGGTTGAATTAGATGGCTTTTAACATTCCTCCCAGCTGTAAATATGTAATTCTATGATTGAGACCAATTCATTCCTCAAGATTTCAGATTAGTTGAAGTTTTGTTGTTTGTGTACGTTAATGAGGATTTTCTGAGACTTGTCACACTCCTTCCTAATTTAGGTGAATTGAAGGCAGGTCCCAGGGCACCACTAGACACATTTTGAGGCTTACAATCACGCACACATGCCCCTGAAATCCTTTGGTAATTTGAAAATTCCATAAGTCTTTAAGGAGGATAAATGAAGGAAAAGGCCTTGACAGTCCTAGGACACAGAGGGAGTAATCCTTTGGAAAAAGGATTCTCATCCCTAAGCTAAAAAATATTCATACATTTTAGTATCCTTCGAGATATCATGGTTGAAGTGAAATTTGTTACCTTATCTGAAAACAGGTTGATTATGGATAACACCTACATGCAACTGCATGCAGCACAAATGGCCTCCTGTGTGAGTTGGTGGCTCTGAGCCCTGCTGGGTACATCTGTGTACATGGAGGTGCTAAGCCTCAATTAGGGGAAATCCCTGACACCTAGTCTACAATCAGGAGCTCAAGGGCAGGATCGTGGTGTGGAAGGAGCAAGTACACTGAAACCAGATGGGAGGAAGAACTTCAAAACTCTGATACGTAGCACAAAGATTACCCAGAGAGGGCTCTCTGTGCCCCAGAGAAGACCCCTCTTCTTGGTGAGAGTAACTCCTTGGGGAAAGGACAATGTTCAGCCACCAGCAAAGAGCAGGGAGCTGCAGGGAGCAATATCAAATAAGAGACAGGCTTGGTATGGAGAGAAGGGTTAACACCTGGGAGCAAGAGATGACAATGGGTGGCAAGGTGGTCAGAGGAAAGAACGCTCAACTTGAAGTTAGAAGATCAAGATTTGAATCTTGTCTCTGCCGCTTAATAGCATAATAGTGTGACCTTGGAAGTCACTACTTCAATTTCCTTATCTGTAAAATGGGCTAATCAAATATACACCACAGATGAGGGCCCATTAAGAATCTGGGTTCACACTGACCTGGGGCCAGTCGTCATGGCTGGCTGTAAAGGACCATTTCTTTGTCTCATTCTCCCCAGACAGAGTTACTCCTGGAAAAATCTCTAAATATAGCTTCAATTTGACTTTATTTACTTTTCTCTGAGTATAAATAAAAAAGAACTCCAGTTTCCATACTGTTAGGTGGTCCAGTAGAGAAAGCACTGGACCTGGAGTCAGGAAGACCTAAATTCAAATCCAGTTTTAGCCATGTGAACCTGGGCAAATTACTTAACCTTTGTGTGCCTCGGTTTTTCAACTGTAAAATGGGGATAAAATAACACTCACAGGGTTGTTATGAAAAAATATTTAAAAGGCGCAAAGCACAGTGCCTGGCACATAGTAGGCGTTTAATAAATGATCCTTCCTCTCCCTTCTCTTTATAAGCCTTCAAATTACAATGTGAAAATTGATTGTGAAACACCCTGTATTTTACACTACAGAAAATACAAAAGATAATGTGGATGAGGAATAAAGAAGACTGAGAAAGAATGTTAGATAAGTAGAAGGAGAACCAGGAGAGAATGATGTCCTAAAAACTAGAGAGAAGGGGAAAAGGGTGATTGGTCTCAAAGGCTGCAGAGACGTTGAGCAGAACACAGATTGAGAAAAGACCACTGGATCATAAGAGGAACCGTTGGATGAGAAAACCTCACAAGGTTTTCATAAAGATGAAACGAAATAAAATATCTAAGACTTTGCAAAGCTTAAAATGATCTGTCTAAATGTACACAATAACCATTATTAGCTATTATTATGATTTTCTTTGTTCAAGATGCCTATAAATTACCTTAAATCCTCTTGGACTGGAGAGTGATGTCAGAAGGCGCGGGGAAATCGTGACAGATGATTAGGCTGCCTCTATATACCAGAATTGGCTACTGCTAAGGTATATAAACTAATTTCTGGTATATTTGTGCCCAAAATACAGAATACAACATTAATTTTTTTTCTTTCAGAAGACCAAGGACTCATGGGAGCAAATAAAGAGATTAAATGCACATGCGCGTGCACACACAGAACATTTAAGACTTCTGCTTTCCTCAGAATGAAACTGGACCTGGGGTTGCTATCAGGTTAACCCTCTAAAATCCCAGCGAGTTCCCCTTTCCCACAGAATCCCACACAATTCCCCCAAGACCCATAGTGTCAATTTCCCTTTGAAAGGTAAATATACTTTGAGGCTATTGAACAACCACTCTCCTCCTCAAATCCTGAATCTTCTGTTTAACCTACCTTGATCTCCAAGTATGATGTTACTTAGAACTATGTGGATGATCTTCCTCCCCTTGTTTATTCCTGAGTAGCATGTGGTGACAATCACCTTCTCCCTTTAGATCTTAACTATTTCCTTCCTTGGTTTGTGTGTTGTCTGCTCATCACCAAACTAGGCTTGTTGCCCTATGGAAAGGTGAATTTTTCCATAAAAGATTGTATTTAGCATTGTCCAGAAATGTGAGGGAAACTAGAGACCCAACCTGCAGATGGTGTTAGAGGGTGGATGTGGTGTGGGAAAAATCTCCTTGAGAAGTAGGCAGCATCCTTGGCATACGCTGAAGGCAAGTACGCAGTAAGAAAGTAAGATCAGACTGTCTACCACCAGCAGCAAAGAGGTTAGTGTGGCATAAAGAAGTACCTGAAGGCAGCATTGAGCTGAGAAGTCTACCAGGTGAATCTTGGAGATTTTGCTAGTTGGAGCTAATTGGAGACAGGCTGAACTAGAAAGTAGACTTAGTGGCAATGTGACAAACAGAGAAATGAGCATGGAACCAGAGTACCTGGGGTTCCAACTTCAGTTTTGCCATTTATTGCCTCTGTGACCTTAGATGAACTCTGTCACTGAAAAACTTAAAACAAGAACAAGAAATGAGAGAAGTCAGACTTCTTGATTACACAGAATCCTCTCACGTATAAAACAAAAAAGAAGCAACAAGTACTAGATGTGGTAACCAGTGAATAACACATAACATGATTTGATTATATTTTAACAGACAGGAAATGACTTGCAAATGATGTGTGGTCATTCTTCAGTCAGTTGTATGTGCTAAGAAGGCCATCAATTTGTTAGAGTGAAGATCAAAATTAGATTGAAATTAAAAGAAAGAATAAAAATGAGGAAAAGGTCACTGTGTGCAATTTTCATGTTCTGTCATTAATTTTCATGCAACTGTAAAATACAATCCTGACCTATTCATTCCTATTTCTCCTTTTCTAAACAAACAAACAAAAAACCTGTCACTTCTATTGGCCTCATTTACCTTTTCTGTGAAGTTAATGGTTTGGATGATCTTGTAAGTCCCTTCTACCTTTAAATTCCATGTTGTCTTTGAGAGACAGTCGGCCATTCAGTAAATGATTTAGTTGTGATAAAGAGAAGCCATAATGATATTTTGAGGGATTAAATAAGTAACTAATAAATACAGTGAAAATTAACAAGAAGCCTTGAAGTCAGAAAGTCTGAGGTTCAAATCCTGCCTGTGAAGTATATTATCTGGGACATCTTGGGTGAGCCATTAAAACTCTTAATGTCCTAGAAAAAATCCCTTGCATTATATATTGCATAACAGTTTTGGATCTGCATTGGTAGAAGGAATATCCTTGTTGGGAGTACCTTATAGTATAGATGTACTGCTGGAAGCAGATTAAAATGTAATTGGAGAAAATTTTTTTTCTTAATAGTATTTCATTTTTTCTAATTATGTTTAAAGACGTTTTCAACATTCACTTTTAAAAGATTTTGAGTTTCAGATTTTTCTCCCTTTCTTCCCTCCCCTCTTCCCAAGATGGCATGCAATCTGATATAGGCTGTATACATTTACAGTCATATTAAACATATTTTCACATTAGTCATGTTGTGAAGAAAGACTCAGAACAAAAGTGAAAAACACAAGAAAGCAAAAACAAGAAAGTGAAAGTAGTGTGTATGTTGATCTGCATTCAGACTCCATAGTTCTTTCTCTGGTATGTGGATAGTTGGAATTGTCTTAGATCATTGCATTGCTGAGAAGAGCTAAGTCTAACAAAGTCAGTCACTGTACAATGTTGATGTTATTGTGTACAATGTTCTGGTTCTGTTTAATTCATTCAGCACTAGTTGAAAAATTTTAACATGATAAATAAAAACACAGTAGAACGTAGATAATGTCAATATGTGTTTTTCTAAGTTAATTTGCAGCCACAAGATTCCTTATGTATAAATTATGTATAATTTAGTGGTCCTCATTTTTATTTGAGTTTGATATCACTGCTCTACACCAATGAAATAAATCATAAGTATGCATAAAGGAGATTGGCAGCTAGGTAGCTCAGTGGATAGAGTGACAGGCCTGGAGTAAGGAAGACACATCTTCCTGAGTTCAAATCTGCCTTCAGACACTAGCTGTAACCCTGAGCAAATCACTTAACCCTGTTTGTCTCAGTTTCCTCATCTGTAAAATGAGCTGAAGAAGGAAATGGCCAACTCCTCTAGTATCTTTGCCAAGAAAATCTCAAATGGAGTCAAAGAGTTGCACATTGAAATGTCTGATGTACAACAATGAAAAGATAAAAGAGAGAGACACACACACATACAGAAATGAAGACAAGGAATGAAAAAGAGAAGGAAAGAGAAAGAATGAAAGAGAATAAAGTGAGTGAGTGTATATTATATGTAAACTAAACAAGGAGAAATGAAGATAGAAGGAGAGTATACTGAAATTTTACAGGCATACTCATCATGAAGAAAATTAAAAGAAGCTAGTGTTGTCCCATCTTTCCACATTTCCCCCGTGAGAAATATTTCCATTGAAATTCTGAGAGGCTAACTGGTTTTACATCTTTTTTCAAATGTAATACGTGAGTAGTTTCACAATTAGCCACCAGATGGTACTTTTCTACCAGAAATAGGTTTGAGTTCAACGAAAGCCTAGTCAAAGAAGTTCACACTGTATAGATACCCCACAGAAACGGGTTTCTACATCTGATTTCTCAAAGGGAAGATACACATGGGTAGAAGGTTATGGAAAAAGGCTGTCAGTGTTATTGTTTTTGTTTTTGACAGAGTCCAGTGACATCCTGCTTGATGGGAAGATACTCTATAAAATAAGTATGAATCAAGTAGATTTCTTTATTTGTTAAAACAACAATAAAAAAAAGCCCCATTTGGTTCTAATTCCTCCAAGGGCATTGACCCTTCCTTGATAGACACTCGAACTTCAGGAAGCAAGTTAATTGGTTGAGTCTAACCAGGCCTACACCCTGAAAATTTCACATATTTAGGGCAGGAATTTCTACTCTTCTTTGGTCCCTAAGCTCCTTGGATTTCAATAAACCTTCCATATCTCCATTCGATATAAAAGGAAATAAATTCCAGCGCTTGCCAGCTAAGCATATATCCATAAGAAATAAGAGATGAGTTTCAGTCAGATAATATAACTGTTTTCCAGATATAGAGAGTAATTTATTATGCTCTGTACCCCCTTGATAGGTTTCTTGTACCCCACTGGAAATCCCTTTTCTACAGTATTATGAGTATAGTGATGATGACCAGTGATGGCATTCTGTTTTATGTTACCTATTCCTGTCCTTTGAAGGCAAGATGATGTCAGGATGATGACTGCCAGGTCTGGCTCTGTATGTTGATGCTTTGGTTTGGACTGAGTTTCTTCTGAGGTCGCTTCCAGTTCTGCTCAAGGTCACTCAGCTATCAAGTAGCAGACTTGGGAATAAAATAAAACATAGGTTCTCTGTTTCCCAGTGCAGTGCTCTTTCCTTTACATCACAGTAAAATAGAAGCCATCTCAATCACAAGGCAAACATTCTCTTAGACTGTATGTTTCAGTGTAAGTTGCTAATCATTCAACAAGAGGTTATGAGCCATCCTTTCAAATCTGAGTTCATCTTGCACAGCTGTTACCAACAAATAAGAAGGTGAGCCTTTCTGTGACACTTACTTTTCTCTGTCATTTTTAAGAAAAAAGTCTCTCTTGACAGGCTGAGAGTTATACCTTTCCCAACAACAACTGGCAATGAACATTCGGAGGAGGGCCAGCTATTCTGTCAGCCATTTGCCTACTGGTCCTGGGAAAGGTATTGTGGATGCACTAGATGTGGGTGGGTAGCAGAGGCTGTGGTTTTTTTAGGCCCTTTTACTGGAGCAGTGAAAATCAGCTGGGCTAGTATAAAGTCTTTTAAACTTTATTAGAAAGCAGTCATCTCTATGCCATAGCAAATGTAAGGAATTGTCCTGTGTCTTTTTCCATTGTGACAGTAGATTTTTGACCATAGGGATTTAGTGGTGGAGAAGAGCAGGAGGGAGGGTGGTGCCATGGTGACAGGACTTGGGCTCAAATTCCATCTTAGCTATTTTCTACCTATGTCATCTTGGGCAAGTCAAATAAAAGCAGTCATGATAGTAGTAATGGTCATAGCTAGCAATTTATATAGCAAGCTTTGCCAAGTGATTTACAAATTTTGTCTCATTTTATATTCATAATAACTCAGGGATGTAGGTAGTAGCATTCTGTTATTCTCATTTTACAGATGACAAAACTGAGGCAAGTGGAGGTTAGATGACTTGCCCAGGGTCACACAAGTGCTAAATGACTACAGCTAGATTTGAATTCAGGTCTTCCTGACTCTAATCCAATTCTCTATCCATCCTAATACCTAGCTGTGTCACTTAACCTTTCTGGGTTTTAGTTTCCTCTTCTGTAAAATTAAGGGGTTGGACTAGATGGTCTATTGGATCCCTTAAATTATGATCCTAAGCAGCAGATACCGTATGAAGCCCCTATACATTGCTTCAGCACCTTAGGGCTGGGTACCTGTTCTGCTTCCCCCCCTTAAACACACACACACACACACACACACACACACACACACATACACACACATGCAAATATACATACACTCCACTCCCACTCTCCTTTTGCCCAATACTGTTTACTTTTGCCCCTCCCAACTGCCTTTGGTGTTCATTTTTACCCGATTTCATCTACATAAAAATGTTGATGCCCATTTCATGAGATTTGTCCCTATGTCCCACAGCCACCTCTGGAGGCGCCTGAGAAAGTCCTTAGGTCAACTTTGGCTCAGGCTACTAATAAGCTTTATTTATTCCCAGTATAGATTCATCTATCAGTCAATCATCAAATATTTGTTGAATGCCTACTTTCTATGGAAAATACTGTCTCAGACACCTTTATCCCAGTGACACTGAGAGATTATGATGCGTTTGCCACCTATTACTGATGTTTAACTCAATTCAATGAGCATATATTAAGTATTTCCCTGTGCTAGGCACAAGGATACAAATATAAAATGAATACTATTCCCTGATCTCAGGCATCACCTTCTACATGAAGCTTTTCCTGGTCCCTCTCCAATGTCTAGTGTCCTCCCTCCCAAGCTCCTTTGTAATGTTTATCCTCTATATAGGTACCTGGCTCTTCCTTTGAGTATAAGTTATTTGAGAGTAGGATTATTTTATTCTTTATATTTGTTTTCTAAGTGCCTAGCATTGTACTTACTAAGTAAAAACTGTCTATTAATGATTATCGATGTGTTGATTTATTGCCCTCAAGGATTGTACATTCTTGGGATGGGAGGAAAGGGTGACATGTACTACTCATACTTACACTCTTACTTGGAAACCAGTTTGCACATTTCAAAACACTTCCCCCTATTATCTCATTTGATTTCTGTAACAATCTCTAAGGTAGCTAGGGCAGGCTACATTTTCTCCCCTGGACAAA
>CM053771.1:252616454-252637061 GCA_028658325.1 Potorous gilbertii
TAATTTTGGAAGAACTATTTTCTTCAGTGAGTTTTTGAAACTCCTTTTCCATTTGGTTAATTCTGCTTTTTGAAGCATTCTTCTCATTATTGGCTTTTTGAACCTCTTTTTCCAATTGAGCTAGCCTATTTTTAAAGGTATTATTTTCTTCAGCATTATTTTGGGTCTCCTTTAACAAGTTGTTGACTCGCTTTTCATGATTTTCTTGCATCTCCCTCATTTCTCTTCCCCATTTTTCCTCTACCTTTCTTACTTGGTTTTCAAAATCCTTTTTGAGCCCTTCTGTGACCTGAGACCACTGAATATTTATTTTGGATGTCTGGGATACAGAAGCCTTGACTTTTATGTCTTTCTCTGATGATAAGCATTGTTATTCCTCATCCAAAAGAATGGGAGAAGATATTTGTTCACCAAGAAAATAACCTTCTATAGTCTTATTTTTTCCTCCTTTCTTGGGCATTTTACCAACCAATTACTTGACTTTTGGGTTCTTTGTCAAGAGTCGGGTATACTTTGGGTATCTGTAGGATTTCAGTTCTTCCAAGGTGGCATAATCTAGTGTGTACACTGATCTGGGAAGAACCTGAAACTTTTGTGCCTAGAATCTGTGAGTAGTAGAGTTTCCTCTCCACTACTCAACTGCTTCACCTTCAAGTTTCACCATGCCAGCACTGTGGGCTAAGATTCAGATCACCTCCTCAATTCCCCCAGGGATTTTAGGTGGTGGTGGGGCCACTACACAGGGCTGAGGTACAGATCAACAGCTTAATTCTCCCAGAGGCTTTACAATCAAGCATTGGATGCAGGCTGCTGTGGGAGCCGCTGCCCAGTGTGGCCTCTGCTGCAGCTGGTTGAGGCTGGAGCTATGGGGAGACCCTGCTCCTTTTTGGACCAACTGAAAAAACCTTCTCACTGACTTTTGGTGCCTGTGGGTTAAGAGATCTGTGAACCACTGCTACTGCCTTTGGGAATTCCACCCTCGAAGCCTGCTCAGTTCCTCTTCCTGGCACTGTGCTGTGTGACCAAGGCTGGGCTGGGGTCTGCTCTGTGTCCAGTGGGACAGAACTTTCCTATTGACCTTTCAGGTCACCCTGGGCTGGAAATCTCCTCCACTCCATTGTTCTGTGGCTTCTGCTGCTATATAATTTGTTGACAGTCTTTCTTTACAGGTATTTTATGGGCTGTGGGGGAAGACCTAGTGTATGTGTGTCTTTCTACTCCATCATCTTGGCTCCACCCCCTGTGTTGTCTATTAGTGTGTGTACATTCCAAGTGCTGATGGTGAGTGGAATCATCATTGCAGATGTTTTCATACACTTTTTCGTGTTTGACCACATAATGGGATTCCCAGCCTGCCACAGTAATCAGGCCAGGGTTGGGTAAGCAGGCAATGTATAAGGCACATTTTCTAGCCTCCTTCTTTGCACCAGGAGGTAAGCAGTGCAATCCTTAAAAAACTGCTCAGATGCCCAGGGGGCTGCCAAGTCCCACTGCTGCTTCCAGTAAGAAATGACCCTATGGCCTGGGCTGTCTATGTGCAGGGTCATAACTACAGCTCTCAGTATAGTTGCACCTGCTCCTTCATCACTTGCCTGTCACCACAGGACTTTGAGGCATAATAGTTAAATGGTATGGGTGATGTCTTTTGATTCACATGTAAATTGGATTTAAGTGAGGCAGAATTGCATGAAGTCATCAGCCTCACTCTCTCCTCCATAGTCCAATGGCAGGACAGGGACAAGACGGCTGTCGATGGCTCAAGATGTACCGGATGACCTTGGCATCTTTGGTGTATAAACAAGCTCTAAGTGCTCCACATTGCCTGCTTCATCTGCTTTTATGGTCATTGCAACAAATTGTTCTTGTTTTCCCATTCCACCAGAAGAAGTCTTTACATGCTTGGGGTAGATCTGTTACAGATCTAAGTTACAAATCGGCTTGAGAACCCTTGGTTACCCTCCACCTGGTTTGGCCCGTCTGCTGAAATCGTTTACTGGGGTGTGGCCGCTGTGTATGCTACAGCTTCTTAGAGACACAGGTGAGAGTTAGGAGGAACAGGAGGACACCAAAGGTGGAAATAACCCTGAAAAGGGCTCGGCATCCATCACACCAAAGATATTGGTCCTCCCTGAACACACTCTACACCCCAACTTAATAAGTAATTTTTGATTGATTGACATTAATCAAGAATTAGTGTAAACAAGTTTATTAGTTCTCTCCAAAAGTGACAGCTACTTGAGAATAGCTCTCTGAGGAATGAGACACATGGTAAAATCACAGAATCTCAGGGTTGGAATGAATACCAGAATTCATCTAGTTTGAGCCACACTGGGCACAACATCTAGCCTCCAGTTTTAGAAAGATTAATTGTTAGGGAATCTTTATCTTTTGCTGAGACAAAATCTGCATCTATAAGTTCCACCCTACTCCTAATTCTATCTTTTGGAGCCAAGTATAATAAATCTAATCCAACTTCCTCAAGACAATCTTACAAATACTTAAACATAGCTATCAGGCTTCCTTTGCCCATTAAATCTTCTCTTCTCCAAGTCAAACATTTCCCTTTTTCCCCAACTCTGTCATGCTTGATTCAAGTTTTTATAGAAAGGGAAGAGGTCAAAGGTTGTACATCAAAACTTACGTGATCTTGTGGGGTAGGATCTGAAGGAACTTCAGTAGGGTTCTTTTGGTAGTTACAAGGTAGAATGCATGAGGTCTACATAAATCCCTAAGGTCCTGTCGACTCATCCCTCCTCTTCATTTTATTTCAGTTCACAAGCATTTACTAAGTACCTACTATGTGCCAACTGTTGGAAATACAAACACATAATCAAAACAGTTCCTCCACTCAGAGAGCTAGCTCTCTAATTGTGGTGGTGATGGTAGTGGCCTCAGCATATACACAAAATAAATACAGCATTAGTAAAATTTTAACACTAATAAGTCTGTAATATCCAACTGGTCTCATGACATGAATGCATTTTCCTTCAAAATATTTTTCTTTTCTCCTTTTCTTCTTTCCCATTCTTACAACCATTACATTAGTCCAAGCCCTCATTTCTAAATTACTGCAGCAGCCTTCTTGGTTCCCCGGGATGTAGTTTCACCCTACTCCGGTCCATCCTCCGCAGTGCTATTAGAGCAATGTCCCTTTCATCTCACATTCATTTATGTCACAATCCTCCTCAAAAAGCCTTAGATGACTTTTCATTTCTTAATTCCACAAAAGTAAAATCTTCTGCCAGGTTTTCAAGGCTTTTCACAATCTGGCCCTGCTCTAACTATCTAACATGATTTCCAGTAGCAACTTACTACTTGCCCTCTTCTCTACTCAGGCCAGCTCCTTACATAATGTGGATCCCTTTGCCTAGACTGCTCTCCATTCTCCTCTCTTCTCACATCTCCCAGGGCCTAGAGCAACTACCACTTTTTCCATCTAGAGAGCTTTCCCTAAACATGCCTCTGCTCACTAATCTCCTTTCCTTTGAATTCCTACATCAATGATAGTCGTTGAATTGTAGAATGTTATGATTAGAAAAGAATCTTAGATACAGTCTATACCAGTGTTTTCAAAATGTGGTTTGGCTACTCCTCATGGCCCATGAGAGCCTTTTAGGGAGTTCATGAGGTTAAAACTATTTTCATGAAAACACTATGATTTAATTTCTGATGCGGTAGCTATAGATAGGTATGATTCACATAAAGGAAAGCTCTTTGGGATCCTCAATAATTTTTAAGAGTATAAAGGGGTCCTGAGACCAAAAAGTTTGGGAATCATTGGTTTACAGATGAAGAATCTGTGATCTACAGTGTTTAAGTGACAAAAAGTCCCAAATATATCCAGCTTTTCCATGACTGAGCCAAGACTAGAACCCAGGTCTATATTCTGAGCCCAAGAATCTGTCTATCACAAGATCCCATATTATTCTCTATGGTTTTAGGTGTATTACTCTTGCCTTTCTAACTTGACTAGGAATTTCTTGATGTTACAGTTCAAATCTTATACTTCTGTCTTTCATTGTACCCCTAGAATTGATCTCATAGTAGGTTTTAGCATGTCGGGGGAGTGTGTTTGTGCGTTTGAATCTCTTCTCTTGGAGTCTGGTCTCGTAGTAGTGTTTGGTACTGTCGTTTATGCCAGCTGGTTAGTGCTCTGGTAAGGATCTAGCTCAGATAAGAAAGTCTTTCAGAAGCAAATTTGTGTATTTCTGAGACTCTTCCCCATCACCATATGAACTTATTTTGACAGCTCATATTTAACACGAGGTAGCTCATTAAGTACTTGTTAATTGATTTGTTAAATCACATTGGTTCCCAGGCCATAGGAAGAGAGCTGACTCTAGATTAGCTGTGTATAGATTATCATCTTTGCAGATTATCTTGGGTCAATTTTTGGATTCAAAATTGGCTTTTCTCTGATATCCAGTTCAATTCTGGACCATGTTCTTGTCCATCAACGGTTATATGTGCAGGGAAGAGAAGCTCATTTTAATGTTAACCTATCTCAAGTCCAATTCAACTCAGACTTGAGCAAGAAGACTTTTTCAGCACTGCTGACAAAGGAGCCAGCTTCTGCCAGAAGACTCTCACAGAGGGAAAACTGACCACCCCTGAGGTAGGGGCAATCAATTTTGGACAGTCCTAACTATAAAGAAGTTTTTCTTATATTGAAATGAAATCTCTCTCTTTGTCTCTCAGTAACATCTACTCATAACTCCCAATTTTAACCTCTGGGGCCAAAAGGGAAAGTCTAATAACAGCTCTATCACATTCTAGCTCTTCCAATGTTTGAAGGCAGGGATTATACTATGTTCCCCTCCCTCGCTTGCAAGTCTTCTCTTCTTCAAGCTAAACAATCACAGTTCCTTCAACTGATTCTCCTCTCTTAAGCAAAGTTAACTGAAAAGGATAAATTTGCTGTGGTGGCGGAAAATTGTAATGCTAAACATTTCAAAAGCTGATTTAAGTTGGTTTCTGATGTTTGGTTTACTTGGTCCATATTTGTATGATTAATTGCAAGCTGGTTTTATATAAACCAGTCTTGAACTGACAGATACAGGTGTTTCGAGACATCTACATTAAATTGGATAAAAAGTAGAAGCATAAATGTCCATTTCGTTGGCCCTGGGCATTTTCTGTTTACATATATTCCCTGCTAGAAGTCAATATTGGAAATAATTTAGTTCACATCAGGAGAGGCCTGGGGGAAAATAACAGAGAGGGATTTGATGCCTAAATAAATTTACTGACTCATCTTGATTTCTCTTTATCTCTTTTTAAAGAATTGTGTATATGGAAACATTTGAAACAGGTACAGGCTTGGGTAATTGGTTCATTTTTAACGCAATCGATCCTTTTTCCTTATGTCAGAAGCAAGATATGATTCAGTGTTCTGATAAATCTGATTTAATATTCCCCAGGACTCTGAGGTTATACACCATGTATATCCCTCTCCCCTAAATCTGATGGTGTCAATATGGCCTGGTATTTAATTATTTGTATAGCCTATTTAAAATTAAAGTGGCAGCTGGCTCCAAGGTCTTTTCATTTTTAATACACTCTATCTTAAGAATATCTATCTACCTATCCATCTATCCACCAATACACACATACATACACACACAATAAACTATTCTGCTGTCTGGCAGGGTATTACATTCTTCAATTCCTGTAATAAAAGAGGAATGGTGTGGTGTGGGTGTGAAATGTAGAATGTGGAGAAGAACTCCATTGTTATTAAACAAGAGCAGACACTGGTCAAATCCATTAATCAAAGTATCTTTTAAATCTCTGGAAATTGTGAAATGTAGCATCTATGGATTTGATTCAAGAGGAAACATGAAACAGCAGCCCAGGCAATGTTACCCAATAAGTGACTATGATCAATGCATACAACAGAGACTTGTTTTAAGAACATGGCTTTAAATGGCTTTTGTTTTCTTTGGGCCTACTTTCAGAACTTATTTGATAGGAATGGGCCAAATGAATCATAATATCTGACCTTGCTTTGTTCTTGTAGAGTTAGCAAATCTATAATGCAGTATCTTTGTTCATTGTAGGTCCATGATGTTCAAATGTTTTCACCTGGAGAACTTAGCCTTTATCTAACTTTCTTTACTCTATGACTTTGATGTTCCACTTTCTGGATACACTTGACTCCTGTCCTCCCCCACCCCCCAAAAAAACCACTAATTAAACAAACCACATACCATTTTGGTCATCTAGGGTGTATTGTAATCTGTCCTATTTCCATTTGTCTAATCTGTAGATCTGTCTTTCTGTTCTAGATCCAGCAGAGACATGACACAATGTTGCACATTAGTAGGCTAAAAAGGGAACAATGTATTTTGAAAATGATAACTATGTCTCTCTTTAATGAAAGAATTAGCATAAGAGATCATAGGTCTAAAACTTCCCTTCTCTTCCCTTTCCTGCCCTCCCCTCCCTTCCTCTTCCTTCTTCTCTTCTTCTTTCTTTCCTTCGATCCCTTGTGTTTATATTGCAGTCATTTCCTGATATTCTTTCACTCATTGAACCCTCCTTTGGAGCAAAGTTAAGTAAAATTAACTAATATGGTGACAGTAATTGAGAAAAAATGCAATAT
Organism: Potorous gilbertii; assembly: GCA_028658325.1. Taxonomy (NCBI): domain Eukaryota; kingdom Metazoa; phylum Chordata; class Mammalia; order Diprotodontia; family Potoroidae; genus Potorous; species Potorous gilbertii. The sequence continues at coordinate 252,623,059 of CM053771.1, forward strand.
TTTGCATTTTTAGACCCCTGCATCTCTATGGAAAGAGGAGGGGAAGTTTGTTTCATCATATCCTTTCCTAGTTCCCCCTATTTCAAACTCTTCCAGAGACAAAGATTTCAGCAGAACAAAACCAAGCTTGTTGAACCTGTTAAAACAATAAATTGAGAATGTTTTCAAAACTAATTGCTTTTTTTTTTTTACCTCTGCTCTGTTTGATGTTTAATTAGAATAGTAAAAACCAACAAATTGAAATCAGGAGTGTCAGAAGAGGAGCAATGGATCAATTCACTGATTATTGATGGATATCAGCCACTTCATATTCTTTAGTTAAGACATGCAAAATGTGGCTATAAAGTAATGAGGTTAATTTTCCATGCCTGGCTAAGAAATTACTCCCACTGATAGTTATACCTGGGATTATGTGCATCACCTTATAGATATTATCCCTTCTGTTTGAAGAATTACTGCTATAGTGTGGTTATCCATTTATGCAGATGTAAATTGCATATATTGCTATAGACTTCTTTAGAGTAATCAACAATTATTTATTAAGTGCCTGTTATGTTCCAGACACTATGGTAGGCTGTTTAAACAGACACACACACACACACACACACACACACAAAGACACATACACACACATAAAGAGAAATTTGAAAAGGTCTATATTAGGTAGTAGAGAGTGAAGTCTGAACTAGAATTAGATATAAACAGACCATAGTTATATACAAATAGAAAAGAGGAAGAAAAAAAGGGGACCAGAGATGGCAGAGTTTTGAGGAGACATGGAAGAGAAGTTAGAAAAAATGGGTTTGCTTGTTTGTTATTTTAGTTTCTTTTGTGCTGCTTTATGAAAGGCTAAGAGCTTGAGATAAAATTTTGCCCTTTATTTTCCATTTTATTTGATTGTGATTTTTCTAATTGATGGTTGCCAAGTTCATAATTATTTTTTAAAAATAACAATAGCCTGTCATTTGTGGTCCTCCAGAATCTGGCTCCTATTTTTCCAACCTTATCTATCTTTCACATCATTGCCCCTCATGTACTCTATTTTCCAGCCAAGCTGGAAAACCAGCTATCCTGTCAGTTAAACATTGCATCTTCCATCTCAGAAACAACCTTATGTAATTTCCATAGCTCAGCATCAATGTTTTAGAGAAAGATTTGAGGAGAATTAGATGGAAAGAGACAATGCTTTTCAGAACCCTAAAAGACAGTGGACAGTGGTGATGGAGAGGGAAAGTTCATGGCCAAAATGTTTAGGCTCTGGGCATTTTCTCTGGCTATTCCCAAGACCTCCTATGTTCTTTCTCCTCTACTCTAATGACTGACCTCTCCCTGGTTTCCTGTAAGTTCCAGCTAAATTCCTACTTTCTGCAGGAAGCCTTCCCCAACCCTTTTTAATTTCAGTGCTTTCCTTATTTTAATTCTTTTTCTATTTCCCCTGTATATAGCTTGGTTTGTATATGTTTGTATGCTATCCCTCTCTCCCCTTTGTGCCCCCATTTAGATTGTAAGTTCCTTGAGGGCTTTTTTTTTTGCCTCTTTTTGTACCATTAGTATTTAGCATAGTGCCTGGCACACAGTATGTTCTTAAGAAATGTTTATTGATTGACTGATTGAGAAGTAAATTATTATGAATTTACCATATAACAAACTCAACTGGAAAACAAAGAAGTCCAAGAAAGAGACTACTGAAGAGGTTGTTCATGTGGATGATAGTGACATAGGATCCAGATGTAAAATATCTGAATGTTTAAATATCTCTGTAACTAGGTCAAACAGAAAACTGTCTTTAATTTGCTATTAGGTTAAGAGAAATGTGACCAACCTTTTCAGTCTTCTTCCAATAGCCTAGCCCTTGTATAGAATAAAGGTGTTTAAGTGGAGAGGTTAAAAGCATTTTTTGACCATATTTTCTGTAAGTTCCTTTCCTCTTTGAAGCAGCAGAGCTCTAGGAATACTAGCTTTAGCCAGGGGGTTATGGTAAAATCTAAGAACTAAAATGAATTTCTAAATATGTCAGATGACAATAGAACTGAGGGAAGGAAAGGATGTAGTGGCAGGGAGATAGATAGATTTTACTTCCTACTCCTTTGCCATTTTGATTCTATCTTTTACTTCTTAGACTATCTCCTTTCCTTGAAGGCCCAGATGAGGAATTATCTCCCTTGATACCCTCTCATTATTAGTGCTCTCTCCCTCTTTAAATGACCTTGTATTTGCTTACCTGAGTATATTATACTCTTTGATTCAAGGACTATTTCATGCTGTTTTCCTTCTTCCCCATTCCCAACAGATAGCATAGTGCCTTGCTAAATAAACATTTGTTAAATGAAAGTGAATTATAGAAGGGTTATTTGTGGACATTTGGGGCTAATAGAACTCTAGAAGAAATAAGTAGGGCCAACCAAAACATAGCAGAGGGTGTCAGTGGTTGACTTAGTTGTCTGTTGTATATGGTTTTTATTCACTGTTATACTGTTCTGGCTGGCTTAAATGCACATTGGCAGGGACCCAATTACAGAGGACAACACATTCATCTTTCACCTCTCTGACCTATGCTGACTCAGCAAAAGAAGACCATCCTGGGCAATAGTTTTCAGTGTAAAATGTCTTTATTGCTCCAAAAGACCTCTGAGGAGTGACTTCACTATGTCCTCTTAAGCAAGGGATTGAGAGTGGGGGTGGGAATGGGCCAGGGGTGCCTTGGTGTAGTTTTCTCTTACTTTTGTGTAAGCTTGGACAAATCACTTAATCCTATTTGCCTTAGTTTCCTCATCTGTACAATGAAAAATTTGAAATAGATGTTCCCTTTCAGTACTAAATCTATGATTCTTCAATGGGTCTTAGTTAGTAGATTGTAGGGGAGCCTTGTTTTAGGAAGGTCCTGGGTACTTTTGATCTTTAAGATTAGACCCCAAATCAGTAGTTCCACCATTGCAAATTTAAGAGGCTCTTCCTAGTGATTTATTAGTCAGTTCATTGGACACTTGAACAATTTACTCAATATCTTGCAAAACTTTGAAGATAGGAAGGACTCGTGCCCTAGCAAGTTTCACAAAATTATCCCTCTTCACATGGAGTCAATGTGTTGGTTTTAAAGGGGCAGTCTCTTTTATCTGTGATTGTTCAAAATTTTCTACCCATAGACCTCTTGGAACTAGAACAAAACTCTGCAGACCTACTACTGCATTGCTTCTTCAGGTCATTGCCAAAATTCTTTCTCCAAATGGGAAGTTGGGTGCTGTTTTAGATGAGATATTCTTGAGAGAACTTTGTAGCAGAAGCAAGCTGGATGTCAGTAAAATCACTGTTAAGTGGGATGTTCATGGCAGTGGTGGGTGGTTTTGGTGAAATGAATTTTCTAATTAAATTAGAGTTAACTCCCTTCTCCAACTCTTTCTGTGTTTACTCTTGCTTTTTTTCATTCCAATTCTTCTATAGATATTAATCACTTTCTGGCTTTTGCATTTTATTTATTTAGGATTTAAATCTCACTTATTGCCAAAGAAGCTGAGGCAGTGTACTGAATTAAACATAAGATAAAATAGGGCAATTAAAAAAATAGGACAAAGCCAATGAAAAGGAATCCTTCCTGAATAAGCAATCTACAGAAAACCCTCCCACCTGGGAATTCTCCATTCCCACACCATGATATTCAGTTGGCCAGTCTAGGCTTTCTTCACATAGAAAATAGGCTCTTTAAAGGACAGGACTGGCTTATTTTGGTTTTTGTATTCTCTGATCCTAACAAGATTCATGGATGGTGGTCAACGAGTTGACCTTGGTCAGAGTCAGGAAGATGTGGGTTCAAGTCCTTTCTCTGAACCAAACTGGCTATGTGATCCTGGGTAAGTCACTTTGCCCCTCAACAATGCTCTAGGATACTCTAAGACTCTAAATAAACAACACCTTCTCTGCTGATCTACATTGGCAGAGACAGCTCTGCCTTGAGAGCTCCCTACGCTGATGAAATCACAGATCCATTATCACAATAAATACTAATCTTGACTTCCTTAAAGATTTGACACAAATCTCGCCTTGTGTGGGAGGCATTTTCTGGTTCCTCTTCCTCCAGTTACCAGTGTCTTCTTTCTGAGATTACCTTCCACTGACTCTCTGGATATATGGTATGAAGATAGCTATTTACTTGTTTTCTCATGTGAACTGCTTGAGGACATAGACTGTGGTTTTTTTTGTTTTGTTTTTGTTTTTGGCATCTCCAGGACTTAGAACAGTGATTGGCATTTACTAAGTGCTTAAGAGATACTTGTTGATACTGACTGACTGACTAATTGACGGTAGGTCCCTAATAAATGATTGTTAAATTGAACTAAAATTTTCTGAGCCTTGGGTTGAAGGAATACTTGAAAAAAATGAAGAAGGATGTGTTTGGATGTGGGATGCAAATTATGAAACAAGGACAATTTTAAGTATTTGACTGGCTTCCAGGCTTAAGTGGTGGTGGAAAATTGGGTGACCCATACTACTTAGAAAAGACATGGGACACTAGAACATTTGCCTGTGTCCTGCTTCCTCCTCCTCCTCCAGTGTTCCATCTCCAGAGGCTGCTTTTTTTTCCTCTGGATTTATTGGCTGCATCTCTTGCTCAACAATCAGGCCTTAAACCCAGTTCGCTCTGGAGCTCACAGACTGGAAAACAAGTTCCCAACCACCTAGCACAGAGTGGATGTAATAACTAAATAGTAGTTTTTTCTTTCTTTATCCAGGAACCCTGAGGGTCTTCCCCTCCCAGTTTGATTTTTTTTTTTTTATTAAAGGGGCCATCCCTTGAGCAACTACTTAAGCCTATTCACTGAATGGGTGTATCTCACTCAAGGTGAGAAAGGGCCAGGGTCTCACATTGCATCCTGGGCCATCTCCAGCTGTCCTGATGAATATCAGGCCACTAGACCCAGATGGCTCAGGAGAAGAAAGTGAGTCTGGTGACCTTGCACAGCCCTCCCTCACTCAAATCAAAGTCAACTGCAAGTCATGTTGTCCTCTTGAAGTCATGGTCCTCTTCAAGAACAAAGGGCAAACACAACACCGCCAACAACAATAGCTTCTTATGATTAATAAGTTAATTCCCTTAAGAAGAAAGAACTAGCATAAGGACTTTGTAAAAAAGGAAGGGCTACAGGAAGCTGTGTTTTCCAAGTTTAAGCACTTGAATTTGACTTTGTTTACAGTTTTTCCCTTATCTCATTCCTGGCTGTTTCCTCAATTTTTCAACCAAGATTTGGCTTTCTTGAGAATTTTATTTGTGACAACTCCTTTTTCTGCCATCTTGGTTCTGGCTTTTTCTTTGTTGGACATAAACTCTGAATTTTCTTGTCACTTTATGGTAGAATGAGATGGCTTATTGGAAATATCTCACTGGAACCACCAATTAGAAATTTACAAGGGCCAAAAAAATGTTACATAGATTTCCAGGTCTCAGTGAGGCCATTTTGCTAAGTCCTTCGATGTGGCAGGGGTAACTACTCTTTGTTTTTTCTTTCTATCTGTCTTCTCAGGGCTTTTGCTCATATGTCTCATTCTTGAAATATGTCTTCTTTTCTCCCCATCTTAAACTCTATCTGTTGATGGTCACATTATCCTTCAAGACTGACCTTCCTTTTGCATTTTCCAGAAGCTCAGTGATCTTTGCTCTCAAAATTTTTATAGTACTTTACTTGGCTCTCCTTTGTCCCTATTCCATTTAGTATGATACAATTTCATTTTAGCACATGTTCTATCCCTCCTGCCACATTACATTTAAAGCTCCTCAAGGGCACATAGTGTATGAATTATTATTGAAATTTTCATATTCTCACCCTCTAGGACAATGTCTTCATAGTAGGTGTTTCATAAATTTTTTTGAATTTAATTTTATTTAGCTGAAGTTAGACTTCTAATCTCATGTTAACTCCCTTTCCTTGATTACCCACTCCCCTTCAACTCTTTCCCCTCCATGTTTTTTTAATGGATAATTATGAGGGGGGCCATTGTAATATATCTGCTTGTTTGTTGAAGCTTTTCTTTGTATGGAACTTTATTTTACTGAAAAAATTTGAGGACCCCAAGCAATCATTCTGAATATTAGTTCTCACAGAAAAGTCCTGGAAATGACCATTTAAAATGTATATGAAATTAGGTTGGCACCTCTTAAAGTCACTTTAAAAAAATTGAATCTTTTCTATGAGCTATTTTTTTGTCTGTGCTCATGTATGTGCATATGTGTGTGTATATATGTGTATGTGTGTGATTTGTAGGTTTCTTCTATGGGAAAATGAAACAAAAAAGGGAAAAATCTGGTTAGTTGGAACATGAATTTTTTCCCCTGAAAGACAATAAAGTTATTATGGGCCTTGACTGGCCCAGGGGGCTTAAATACCAGCTTTGCCTTTTTAGTAACTTTTTGCTTATGTTAATGTTGTTTCCTGGTCACCTAAAAGGTCCACTCATGAGAATTAGGCCAGCTAGACTAGCCAGATGCTCCTGAGGTTCCTTAAGGAACTTAAGTTCCCACATCTGCCTTGTTGAACAGATACACTTTCAAAAGGAGCCAAGGGATGGTGGTGGTAGCATTGAGGTTCGGTGTGTTGGGGACCCCGAAATACCAATACACTGGTTCCTGCTTGAATAAATTTGACACAAGCCTTCTTAAAGCCAAAGAAAGACAAAATTTATTAAAGATTCTCCATACTGGTTGACTCTTAAGGAGCCTAAGCATTTGTAACACTTACTTATATTCACAAACAGGCCAGGTATGATCTCAGGTAGACAGAGTCTGAGCTGGATTGAATCTGAGTGCCTTCATGGAGGTGAGATGGAACTTATATACAGAAAGTCTGTGGGATAGATCTCAGGGGTGGTTTTGATGAGACTGGGGTAACTAGTGATGTAATCACTGGTGGGAGTCAGCTGCAGGCAGTTGGGGGGTATCAGAAAATGGAGGGCTTAGGTAAGAAGTAATCAAGGATGGGCCAGGCTAGGTTAAGGGTAATAGATTTGAGTATGAAAGGCCAGGTTAAGTGGCAAGATTCAAGGGGAGTTCAAGGAGGTTCAAAGAGACTGTACTGCATCAGTAGTGGCAGTGGGGTGAGTGTGTGTGTGTGTGTGAGCACAGTCATATGATTCCAATCCATAAACAAGAGTCAAAGTAAGCCAGCAACAGAGACAAAAGGAAATTAGATTTGTTCAAACCTCTGGGCAACCGAGTGCCTGAAGCCTGGATTACTGATGTGACTTCCTAGAATTCTGCATCTCATAGGAAATAATGGAGCTCAGGGAAACTTTACTTCCTTGAGAGGAAGGAAACGGATTGTTTCTGTTCCTCTAACAGCTCAGAAAATACTGGTTTTCCTGAAAGGCTTCCTTACGTACGGTGACTAGTTTTCCACTGTTTCAGGTTTTCCCATGGTAAATGTCCTATCCTTTTAAAGTTTTTCTGTTCTGTTTTCTGTCTTTTTTTGCATAAAGGACTGGAGGAGGGGAGAGAGGAGGGGTGTTGTTGGGGATGGGGGGGGACTTTATTCCTTGTCCTCCAACCCCAATCCAGTTGAAGTAGTCAGAGGATTTAGTCTCATATGAGGAACTTTTAATGTGATAAGGTGTTTAAACTAATTATAAAATTTTAACCATATTCCATAATACCCTCATTACAACTTGTATTATAACTGATTTGTTTGTCACGGATCCCTTTAGCTGTCTAGTGAAGCCTGTGGACCCCTTCTCAAAATAATGGTTTTAAAATGAATAAAATGAAATTCAGAGGATTACAAAATAAACCAGAGGTTAGTGAAAACAAATACGTTTGTTTCCCATACAAGTTCACCAACCACCTGAAATATATTATGAATTTATTAAGGGTCCATGGATCCCAGGTTAAGAACCTCTGTTTTATGAAGTATGAATTCTTTTTTCTTTCAGAATGAAAAGGAACAACTTTATTGTATAATGGAGAAAAAGGATGCACCTTTGCAGAGATTTAAATGGCTAAACCTTAGAGCAGGGGTAAGGAACCTGTGGCCTCAAGGCTACATACAGCTTCTAGGTCCTCAAGGGTGGCCCTTCGAATCCCAACTGCATAAAACAAATCTTTTTGCAGCTTTCAGGTCATGTGTAGCCTTAAAGCTGCAGATTTCCCACCCTGCCTTCAAGTGAATTCCAAGACTAGAATACAAGCTTCAGAGTACTTTGCAGAGGAAACCCCTAGGGCAGAGAATTTTTTTCTTTTTTTACATCTATCCATTGGCTATGGAGTCCAATATTGTCTTACCTAGAGGGAGACTGTCCTATCTGAAAAATTAAGAGTTTACAGGTTTGAGACACCATTGAAGAACCTGAGACACTCAAGGAATTCCCTCCAGACCTTAGCTATTTAAAGCCTGGCAACGACCACTCCATTTTATTTTATTTTTCCTTTTCCAACCAGATTATTCCCTTTAACTGCATCAGAGAAAGAAGTTCATACCTCATAAAGGGATCACTGGTTTTGACTGCATTTTTACAGTTAGTTTATGTAGCACCAATGTGATATTCACAGCAACTACAGTGACTATGAATATCCCAGTGCAATTCTGAATTGTGAAATACCATAGACTCCCTTCATGGAAGACAGAACCAAAACATTTATTCAGGCACCAAAAAGCCAAATTCATCATAGTAACAAAAATCTATACACAATATCAATGCAGAGGGCAGCATGAACCCCAAGCCTTCCCCCTGCTAGGCTTCCCTAGCTCCATTAAACAAATCAAAAACAGGCTCTCTTAAACAAAATCATAAACAAGCTCTTTCACTCATGCTAGCCATCTGTCTGCTTGTCTGCATCCTTCCTAGATCTGACTGCTGTCTGACCAAATTTCATCTCAGCTCTGCTCTAACTCTGCCTCTTTCTGCTCTACCCCTTCCTGTTCCATATGACTTAGACTCATGTGACTCGGGTCACATGGGCCTATTAATGAATGGGATAGATCTTCCCATTTAAATTACCATTACAGTTTAAATTACCATTACTGTGTGTGTGTGTGTGTGTGTGTGTGTGTGTGTAGGGATGATAGGAATCATTTCTCCCTCCCTCTCCCAGCTTGCCTCTGTAATACACAAGTCACAGGGAATTGAGTCCTTAGAATTAAGCTCCCAAGTTATTCTTTTTTCTAAGAGAAGGGAGAAACAAGAAAAAGAAGAAGCTGTTGACTTAAGTACGAGAAATCAGAAAAGAAGCTGAGATGATATCTTAACATTGGCTTTGTAAATAAACAATCTCTTATCCCCTATACTGAGAAATATTTCAGTAGTGGGCTGAGTAGCTTGGGATTACCTACCCATGGCTTTGTGTGTTTTGGTTACCGTTACTTATGCGTCAAGGATCTGCAAAGTTTCATCGTGTGGATCATCCTGTCACTGAAACAGATTTCAACAGCTCTATGATGCTTTCATGAATCATGGTGGCAGGGAATTTTCCCAGTGGCTTCTGAATAGGGTCACTTTGGGTAACTCTTTCCTTGAAGGGCAGAGGCTCTGCTTAAAGTGAGGAGAGATGGAGCTTGCACAGTGGTGTAAGAGGGAAGGGTTGGAGGATAAGAATAGATGTGATTATTTTGGAGACAATCCAGGATGAGTTATTTTGCGGAGGGTGGTATTTGATTCACCTTCCCAGCTTGAGATTGGTTGATTCCACATGCCTTGGGGCCAGCCAGAGCCCACTAAGAGCTCACAGATGCTTTTATTTTTCAGATTAAGAAACTGAGTTCTAAAGAGGCCAGATGATGTGACCAAGGTCCCAGAGACAATATGTAATAGAACATGGATTTGAACCTAGGTTTTTTTTGAGTTCAAATCCAATGTTCTTTTTCTTTATCTCATTCCCTTTCACGCATCTTACTCCGTATCTTCAAATATGCTGTGCTCTTTCTTCTACCTGTCAAAACCTGCCCTCAGGAAAAGAGAGGATATCATTCATTTACATGTCACCCAGAAGTAGATTCATTTTGTTACTTTTTCCAGGAATATTTGAATTTTAAACCTCATTCATTAATTAGTCAAAAACATTTATTGAACAACTAGAAGGCATTGCGCTAGTAATTTGGGGTGATCTAAGAAACAGTAATAGTGGTGCCTGCCTTGAGGGATCTTATGATCTAATTGGAAAAACAAGGTATAAACCTTTGAGAAGTTAAATAGAAAATATAAGTACATACACACATCTACATCATATGCATACATACATATGCATGCAAATAACTATACTGTGGAAAGATGCAATGGTATGAATAATCCCTAAATCATCTGGGAATACACTGCAGGGACATTATAAACCTCTTAGGCTGGCACAAAAATCCCTGCACAATCTGTCTTCCACCAACTTTCCAGATGTTTCATATTACCTCCTTCCATACACTTTGTGTTCTAGCCAAGAGAGCTTACTAATTATTCCCTGAGCTTTATTTCATCTCTTTTCTCTGTAGTGGTGCACAGGTTTGTCCTGTATAGTTCAAAAGGATTTCCTTTGCACCCCAGGCTATTAAAATCCCTACCTTCCTTCAAGGATTATCTCAGATGTCATCCCCTTTTGATTTGTGTATGTTTTGTCCTTCCTTTAGAAGGTAAGCTATATGTATGTGTGGAACTCTTTCATTTTTGTCTTTCCAAACACTGATGGATACACCCAACCCTTTCCACCCTTTCCCTCCCCTCCCATTCCCTTCACCTACTACACTCTGGAGCTCAGACACCATGGACCCCTGCCCCCTGTCTAAAACTTCTGGACCCTCCTGATTTCAGAGTGATTACCAATAGTAACTGTTGCTTTTTCCCTCATAGCCTGATGCCTTTCTTTCCTTTGTCTCTTTAACCCTGACTTCTTTAAACAGGCCTATTCAATGAATGGGTGTTAACCTCTCCATAAGTGAGTACCTGCATAGACCCAGGCCTAAAGGGGCCAAGATCTCCTAGTGCATCCTGGGTCATCTCCAGTCATCCTGAGGAATATCAGGTCACTGGATTCAGATGGATCTGGAGGAGAAGTGAGGCTGGTGACCTTACACAGCCCTCCCTCACTCAAAACAAAGTCAAGTGTAAGTCATGTCATCATTTCTCTGACATGGTCTTCTTCAGCAACGAAGGACAAACACAATCCAAACACAGTGCTTTGAATTTCTTCTAGCTCCTTTAATGTTTTGCTTGTCACTGTTGTTAACTCTCTGCCATTAGCTTAGGCAGAGCTTTGTGGCTTTGACTGAAAGGAAATTAAAGACAGATGGGAGGGGATGTTGCTTGAATTGTATGGGTCACCTGTGAGTTCTGGACCCAGGGCTGGCTTTGAACAACATGGGAAAGTTCTATCTCACCTTTGTCCTGTTTCTCCTTCAGTCAATCAATCAACAAGCATTCAGAATGCATTCACTACATACAAAGAACTGTGCTAAGTTGTGGGGACATAAAGAAAGAACAAAATGTGACCACAGCTTTCAAGGAGCTCATATTTTAAACGGAGAGGGGAGGGAAGTATATACAAACAATTATGTATATAAAAGATATGCAGTATAAAATGGGACGTAATCCCAGAGGGAAGGCATTAGTAGTAGGCAGAGGTGACTGAATCCTTATCTAGATCATGTCCACTAACTGTGAGTGTCCAATAGGTTCTATCCTGAATCTTTCTTTTCTGCCACAATATAACTCACTTGATGATCTTATTAACTCTCACAGATTTAATTACCATCTCTACGTTGATGATTCTTAAATTAACCTATCCTGTTCCAGCCTTGCTGCTGACCTCCAATCTCATATTCCCAATTGCTTTAGAGATAACTCAAATTGGATGTTCAGTAGACATCTTAAATTCAACACATCCAAAACTGAATTTACCTTCTTTCCCCCTAAATCTCTCCCAACCATCCCAATTCTATCTTTCTACTTACTGTAGAGGGCAACACTGTCCTACCAGTCCCTCAGGCTTGAAACCTAGGTGTCATCTATGTCTCATTCTCCCATTCCCTATATCCAATCTGTTGCCAAGTCTTGTCAATTTCACTTTTGCAATATCTCTCAAATACATCTTCTTCTGACGTAGATACTATTACTATCCTAGTACATGCCCACATCGCATGCTTGGATTATTTCAGTAGCCTGCTGGTGGGTCTATCTTCCTTAAGTCTCTTTCTCCTCATTCCAATTGATTCAGTCCTCAGTGATTTTCCTAAAGTGTTCATCTGATCATGTCACTTTCTTATTTGGTAAACTCTACTGGCTCCCAATTGTCTCCAAGATCAATGCAAAGCTTCTATTTAGCACTCAAAGCCCTTATAACCTAGCTCCTTACTTTTACATGCTTCTTATATCTTTCTTCATATCTTATGCTTTTCAATGATGGTATGATTTCCCCTTCCTCCCTCTTCTAAGCCTCCAAAAGAAAAAAAAACCCTCAATCCTTCTCTCACCTATTCACTGACACAGGAAATTTATTTAACATTAACACTGACTTCCTTGCTGTTCCAGAAACAAAACACTCCATTTCTTGACTCTTGGCATTTTCCCCCAAGCCCAGAATGCTTTCCCTTCCTATCTCTGTCTACTGACTTCCCTGAAGTCTCAACTAAAATACCATCTTTTACATCAGTAGTGGAAACTTGAATAAAAATGAGAGCTACTAAATCATAATAACTATTTTTGCATGTCACATATTGACTTAATTTTGAAATATAATGTTATCTATATTTTATTGTATAATTACTTCTTTTGTTTTGATATTTCTTAATTACATTATAATCTGATCTAGGCAGCATTCAGCAGGGTTGCAAGTCACATGTCTGACAACTCTCTACAACTCCTCCCCTTCCCCCCATATAGTGGGGAGCCAATGCATTTATTAGCAGACATTGTCCTTCAGTATTCTTATCTGCAGGGTCTGCCTGTTCCCAGAGATGATCTCTCTGGTTTAAGCTCAAGGTTTTCTTTTGCCTTCCTTAGTATTTCATGGATTAAAACCAGCTGATCAAATTCTACTTTCTACTCTCTTTTAACTATTTACTTTTTTTTTACCTTTTTTTTTTTTATCTCTAGTGCTTAGCACAGTGCCTGGCACATAGTCAGCATTTAATAAATAATATTCCTTTAGTCTTATGGGTTTTAAGTGTCCAGGACTTTTTTCTCATCAGCCTTCCACCTATCAGAATTTGTGCTGAAGAAAGGAATTAATATTAGTTCTTAATGGCTTAGTGAGAATGTAAGTTAGTGTGTTACTTCCCCTAGGAATATCCATGTTTTAAATGTTATTAATCACTCAATATATAATTACTGAGTGTTTGCCTGGTGTAAGGTATTGCGAAAGATACAAATAAGTATAAGGTGTGCCCTCAGTGATTCTGCAGTCTAGTCACACATAAACATAAAAGTTAAATAAAATTAAAAGATTAAAATAACAAAGACAAGACATAATTAACTGCCAAAGGAATTATTGGGATAATAAGGTCTATGGTAATTCGTGAAAGCTGTAGCTCTTATTAAAGAAGTTTTCTGCATCAGTGAGTAGGTGAGGGAGGGACTGAGGGTTTTTTTGGGGAGAGGTATTAGAGAGAAGAAAGAGATCTATCTTCTCTGAAACCATATCATCATATCATGCGGGTTATCACCTGTTCCCACCCCTATGTAAAGACAGTACTGTACAGATTGAGTGCTAGACCAAGATAGGGTGCTGTAAAGGCAGTGGAAAGGAAAGTTTGGGGTCACTTGACTATAGAACCAAATTTTCCTTGACAACCCAAAGTAGATTCACTACAATTAATGTCAGTGGTAGGATTTCAATATTTATGTGTAGAGAATTCCACCCTGCTCTCTTGTGGTTCTATCTTCCATATTATGAATAAGTAGCATTAATTTAAATCAATTTGCATTTACTCTGTGCTTACTGTATACAGAGTGCTGTGCTAGGTGCTTAGAGACATACAACTCTGTAAGAACATATTCCCTGAATATGTTCTGGAAACTTGCCTTCTACTAGAGAACATACGATGCATACT
>CM053771.1:252637561-252652705 GCA_028658325.1 Potorous gilbertii
AGGTAGTCCCATAATTTTTAAATAGTTTCTCCTGGATCTATTTTCCAGACCAGTTGTTTTTCCAATGAGATATTTAATATTTTCTTCCATTTTTCATTCTTTTGGTTTTGTTTTGTGATTCCTTTGTTCCTCATAAAGTCATTAGTGTCCATATGTTCCATTCTAATTTTTAAAGAACCATTTTCTTCAGTGCACTTTTGAACCTCCTTTTCCATTTGACTAATTCTGCTTTTTAAAGCATTCTTCTCCTCATTGCCTTTTTGGACCACGCAAAGAAGAGAATCCTGCCTCAGCACTAGCAAAGAGATCTTTGCAATCCCTTTCTGATCAGTCACTGGATCCCCCCACCATCTGTGGACTGAGAACTCTGGAAGCAGCCATTGTCTCCACTGCCACCAGCTTGGGGCTGGGGCCAGATTGCCCTCCTCTCTCAGTTCAGACAGATCTTTCTTACTTGACCTTCTTAGTTGTCTGTGGCATTTGTGGGTGGAGAAGTCTGGAAACCACCACAGCTGCCAGTGATTTGGTCCCCTGACCCTTGCTTTGGCACTGTCTGTGCTGGCATGGCCCATACTATACTGTGCTCTTCTCTAAGACAAGGGCAACAGACCTTTCCTGTTGATCTTTCAGGTTATCTTGACCTGGAAATTTGTTCCACTCTGTCATTTTGTGGGTTCTGATGCTCTAGAATTTGTTTAGAGTCATTTTTTGTACATATTTTTGGAGGAGTTTGGGGGAGAGCTCAAGAACCGCCATCTTGCCTCCACTTCCCTCAAAGGGCAACCACCTTTTTAAGGAAGACGCATTTGAGTAGATTTAAATAAGATCCTATGCTTTCTTGAGATTGAAATTACTGAGTGAAGCTTGACCTCCAAAAGGAAAGACAAGGTAGAATTCTAATAAATTACAGACTTTTCAGTTCAAACAAATAAGATCATAGCCAACAACAGATTACAGTTCCAAGCATACAAAATGTTATATATAATCAATAACAAAGGAGTAGACATAATCTCAATCAGTGAATTTGTCATTAGTTGGGTCTCTTTATAAATTTGACTTTTAAACTTGTTATGTATATTATTAGAAATTCTCTAAGGGAAGAGCTCTTTATGCATGTATGAATTTATGCATCTATCCAAGTATCTTTATGTCTCAACTTAACCTAATACAATAAATGTTTGTTGAATGAATATAATACATCCATATACATGACGTTACAAATTTATGAACATATTTTTGTTGTTGTCTAATTTCATTTGCTAAATTGCTAAATAGGCAACTATTTTACTCTTCCATAACTGACACTATCTTACTCTACAGTTTTCTCATCCAAATGTATGAGAGATCATCTCAGCATTTTGGAAGAGGTCATCAGTTTTACATTGGCTGTCCCAAACCTTGCGTTGTCTACTGAAGCCTCCTAAAGCTTTTGCTCCCCTTATCCTTTGCTTCCAGGACTTTATCTCCTACTTTACTGAGAAAATAACAACCAACTATTGTCAGTTTCTTCTCTTCTTTCAAAATCCCTAGACATAACATTCCCTGTTCCTTTATCCTAGTGAAGAGGTAAATCCTTTCATTGCCAAGGCCAACTTATCTACTTATTCTGTTGATGTTATAGCCTTTTGGGATTTGGAATACATAATTATCCCTTCTACATCACAACTTTCCCCATTTCAGTATCAGTTTATCACAGGTTGGCATAAGAAATTAAATGGAAATTTTTTTGGAGTTTTAAAGAAGCTGAAAATGACACATGAATGCTAGATGACACAGAAAAAGTTTAGAAATTCAGAAATGCATAAAAATATGTGTGATATTGTATAATACCATATATATTTTATTTTTTAATACCATTATAATTCATACTTCTTTTTTGGTATGAAGGGAGGGTCAAAAATTTACATGAATTTTCCAGATCAAGGGGATCCTCTACCCCTAACTCTTGCTATGTTGAAGGGATAACTGGATATCAACACTGGGACCTTTCCTTTCTAAACATTTCCCCATCTTTAATCTCTCCCTCTTTATGGCTTCTTCCTTACTATACCTACAAACAATCTTAGGTCTCCCTAAGTCTTCAAAACGTTCACTTTAGTCTTTCCTCCAAGATGGCATCAAAAGTGAGGAAGGAAGCTGTTGTACCCCCCAAAGCAAAAGTCAAATCCAAGGTCTTGAGGCCAAGAAGGCGGTGTTGAAGGATATCCGTAGCCACAAAAAGATCTGAACATTCCCCACCTTCTGGTAACCCCAGACATTAAGGCTCTGGAGACAGCCCTAAT
The DNA here is from genome assembly GCA_028658325.1 of Potorous gilbertii. Lineage (NCBI taxonomy): Eukaryota > Metazoa > Chordata > Mammalia > Diprotodontia > Potoroidae > Potorous > Potorous gilbertii. The sequence goes on from CM053771.1 coordinate 252,639,844, forward strand.
ATCCTTGAAAAGTGCCCCTAGGAGAAACAAGTTTGATCACTATGCCATCAGTAAGTTTCCCTTGAACAGTGAGTATGCTATGAAGAAGATTGAGAAGTCAAAGTCATCAAGGATCAGTTCAAGCAGGTGGTATAAAAGCTCTCTGACATTGATGTGGTCAAGGTTAACACACTGATCTGTCCTGATGGATAGAAGAAGGCCTATGTCTGACTTGCTCTAGACTATGATGCTTTGGATGTTGCCAACAAAACTGGAATTATCTAAACTGTGTCCAGCTGTCCCACTCCACCTACAATAAAAGTTTTCTAGGAAAAATAAACCCCTTACTTTATTCCTTCTGTTATCTTTTCAAGCTGTTATCCTATATTTCTACTCTGTTTCTTGTTTAATCTCCTGGATAAAGCTGACTTACTCCTTGCTTCCCACTCCTTAATTTCTTAATTCCAGTGGCCATTTTCTAGTCTAGTCCTTATTCTTCTTGATTTCTTGGGAGCATTTGGCACTGTTGAAGATCTGCTTTTAAATCCTTGTACTGCTGTATGACTTTGGACAAGTCTTCTCACCTTTTTGGGTCTCATTTTTCTTATTTATGAAATGAGAAAGTTGGACTAGATGACCTCTAAAATCCTTTCCAGTTCTCCATTTTATTCCTGGGTACTCTCTTCTCACTGTGTTTTCTTGTCTTTACTCTCTCTTCTTCACTTTCTTCTGTTTGTCTAACTGATCCTCGTAAGGTTCTTTTCATATCTAAATCTGCTTCTGTGATCCTTTCCTGGGTCATTGTCCATATTTGCCTCCATGATTGCAGGTAGTCCCAAGGGTTCTGTCTTAGGTCCTCCTCTCCTTTCTCTTTGTTAGATGGATCTCTATGAGATCCATAGAACAGTCTATAGGTAGAATTTAGAAAGTCCACAAACTTGGATGGGAAAAACTTACATCTTTATTTCCACTAAATTCTAACTGAAATTTAGCATTTCTTTCAGTTATAAAATAAAAAAATCATTGTTCTGAGGAGGGGTCTCTATGTTTCACTAGATCGCCAAAGGGGTCCATGATACATAAGAACCTCTATTGTATACCCTTTTTTCTTTTTAGTTGTTTTTTCAGTTCCCATTTGGGTTATCGTTTCTATATAGACATCTCCCAGACCTATCAACTCACCATCATCTCTAAAATAAGTGCCAGTCCCACATTACCTATTGCCTGTTGGATGTTTCCAACTGGTCTTCTAGTATGGATGGAGAATATTGGAACTGGAAAAGATTTTAGGGATCATCTGGTCCAAATCTCTCATTTCACAAATGGGGAAAAGCAAGGTCCAGAAAGATGAAGAGACTTGTCTTAGGTCATACAGTGGAGCCAGAATTTGGATGCAGGTCTTTCAGTGTTCTTCCCTTTAATATACTGCCTCTGTCTTTTCCCATATGTCATGGGCAATCAGAAAGGTCTTTATTTCTTATTCCTAAGAGTTTCTATCTTTAGATATAAAAATCACCATCTTTCCAACAATCAAGGACTCTGGACCTTCTTTTTTTATGAGGGAGAGAGGTTTTTTGCAATGACATATGTGGAGTTATGGGGAGGGTGGTATCATATGCTTTTTCTCAAATCTGTAAGTAGGTTTCAAGAGTAGGTTCCAGTGTGTGTTTCTTTCTGAGAATCACTGGGCATTTTGGAGATTATGGACATGTTAAGTTGACTGCTTTACTATGGGGGAAAGTCTGTTCTCCCAGTAAATGTAGCCCTGCCATTAGAAAGAGGGAAGTTAATTTGTAGCTTTGTAAATTGAAAAATGTGTCTAGATCTCCAAAAGACAGAATATAATGGCTGTACCTCTCTTGCCTGCTAGATGACCTAGAGGTGGAGTCATTTGAATTGAAAATCAATTCCAGTAAGCTCTGAGAGGGGCCAGGGCCTCATCCAGGAAAAGAACAAAAAAAGGGAGAGAGAGAGAAAGAGAGAGAGAGAGAGAGGAGATTGGGGGTGGGGGTTAGAAATTTCCAAACTCTCAAAATCTGGCTCAGTGATATTTAGAGGATTAAAAATGTTCTCTTCCCAAATATGAAATGAGAATGGAAAAGAGTATATATAGCATGTCATTGCCAAAGCCACCCCTGAACTTATTCTGTGTCAAGCTGGCTTTGATGCCCTCAGAGGAGAACTAACTCAACCTCTTCTCTCCCTTGAGAGTTCCCATATTCCGTGATTTGGAGAGATCATACATCAGACACCATTAAAATTGTCAGTCTCCATCCGTTTCAACCCATTAGCAAAGAATATATTTCATTAAAAGAAGCAAGTTACAATACACAAATACAATAATTCAGACCAATGGGTAAAAAATGACACAGTATGCATAGGGCTCCTTCTCTGAGCTGTCTCCAGAGACCTTGCCCTCTATTTTTTAAAAGTATTGTTCCCAGAAAAGTTTTCATAAATATTCCTTGACAACATATAAATATATATTGATGTATTACATATGCATAAATAATAATATGCAATAACGCATACAGCTCAAGATTGAGTATTTTCTTAAATAACAAAACTCAATCTTGGTTTCCTCATCTGTAAGTGAGGTGATTGGATTAGATTAAAGCCATTTAAAGGGCCATTAAAGCATCATTTCCGTTCTAAATTCTATGAAAAGTTAGGGTAGCTGATGTTGTTTAGAAAAATATTAATGTTATTGAATCCCAGAGACGCAAGGGACAAAGAGAAAGCATTTCATTTAGTCACTGGTCCTTGGAATGGTCCAAGAATCAAATCCATGAATTTGAGAGTTGGAAGAGACCTCTGTGGCAGTGTAATCCAACCAATATACAAAAATAAAATATTCCTGAAAAGTGTCTAGTCTCTCTGTGAAAACCTCCAAGCAGGACAAATGCATCAGATCTTGAGGCAGCTCATTCTAAATCAATAGAATTTCTCTTGACATCCCGTCTAATTTTGTCTCCTTGTAACTTCCATGTATTGCTCCTAGTTCTGCTCTTTGGAGTGAAACAAAGCAACTATTATCCCTTATCTACATTGATGTCGTTTTTAATGACTCCATTTGGGATTTTTTTAGCAAAAATACTGGAGTAGTTTGCCATTTCCTTTCTCCAGCTCATTTTACAGATGAGGAAACTGAGGTAAACAGGATTAAGTGACTTGCCCAGGGTCACACTGCTAATAGGTGTCTGAGGCTGGATTTGAAGTTAAGAAGAAAATTTGTCTTGACCCTAGACCTGATTCTCTATTCCCTCTGCCACCTAGCTGTCCTGTCATCCCTGCTTCATTGCAGAACTTTGAATGGTTGATGAAAGCATCTTGTCTACCCTTACTTTTCATTGTTCCAGGTGAAACATGACCATTTCCTTCAAATGGCCATCACATGACACTTCACTATTCTGTTTGTCCTCCTTGGACATTCTTCAAATTATCAGTGTCCTTAAAACATGATGTCCATCCCTGAACATATTACTTGAGATGATGTCCAACAAGTTCAGAATTCAGTGGTACTATCATCTCATTATACCTGTAACCTACGTTCTTAATTCAGTCCAGGATTACATTATCTTTTTTGACTGTTACATCATACTTATAACTCACCTTTAGTTTGCAGTCTATTAAAATCATTAGTCCTTTTTTGGAATAACTGATGTTTATCCATGCCTCTATCTTACACTTGTGAAGTTGATTATTTTGTGTCCAAGTGTAAAACTATACTATTATCCCTGTTGAATTTTATATCATTAGTGTAAGGTTTGTCCCTTTTTTATTTGAGCAGGTGATAGTTGAAAGGAGGCAGAAAATGAACTTTGAGGAGAAAAACATGAACTTTTGCAGAAAGAAAAATAATTCAATAAACTTGGGAAGGATGTAGAGCTCTGCATCTTTTGTAGATTTTTGGTTATGATTGCAAAAAGGGTTGCTTTTAAAAAAATGAACACATTTTAAAATGAAAATAATCAAGTGTGAACAAAAATAATTAACAAATAAAGTACAAGGCACAGACTACCATGAGGACCAGATAGAGAACCAAGAGGACATTTTTGAGGTGTCAAACCTGAAGACTCTTGTTTGTCTAAACCAGATAGTCTACTGGACATGGTAGCATTTTGCTGAGTGAAGAAATGGCTAGGCTTGTTTATGTTGTCCGGAGAACCAACCTGAACAGCTTTGTAGTTCTCTGGCCTAAGGGAACCTCTCGCCACTATAGTAGCGTAACTCTACATCTCTATGTCTGTGATTGTGTTAGAGCTAGGAAGAAAAATTATCTAGCAGAACAAAAGGTTTAGAATTCAAGGTGATCAGTGAAAAAATTATGAAGGAAGATGACTCAGCCAGTACCAGATTTCAAACTATATTACAAAGTGGTTATCATCAAAACAATCTGGCATTGGCTAAGAAATAGAATGGTGGATGAGTGGAATAGATTAGGTACACAATGCACCGTAGTAAGTGGCCATAGTAATCTAGTGTCTGGCAAAGCCGAAGATCCAAGATTTTGGGAATAGAGACAAAAACTACTGGGAAAACTGGAAATCTGTTTAGCAGAAACTAGGTAGAAACCAACATCTCACATGGTGTAACAAGATAAGGTCAAAATGATTTAGGTAGAAAGGGTGGTGTCATGAGCAAATTAGGGAAGCATAGTATATTTTACCCATTGAATTTATGGGTAAGGGAAGAATTGATGACCAAACAAAAGATACAGAACAACATGGAATATAATATGGATAATTTTGATTACATCAAATTAAAAAGGTTTTTGCACAAACAAAACCAATGCAACCAAGATTAGAAAGAAAGCAGCAAATTAGGGAAGTTATTTTATAGCAGCTTTCTCTGATTAAAGCCTCATTTCTCAAATATATAGAGAATGGAGCCAAACTTGTAAGAATGTGAGTTATCCCCTAGTTGATAAATAGTCAAACGATATGATCAGGCAGTTTTCAGATGAAGAAATCAAAACTATCATCACATGAGAAAATTCTCTAAATCATTGCTGATTAGAGAAATTCAAATTAAAACAACGCTGAGCTACCGTCTTACAGTTATCATATGTGCTAATATGGCAGAAAATAAAAATGACAAATGTTGGAGGAAATGTGGAAAAACAGGGAAACTAATTCACTGGCGGTGGAACTGCGAATCAGTCCAACCATTCTGGAGATTTCTTACAACAAAAAAATTAGGAACTGTGCCCATAGGACTATAAGACTGTGTATTCCCTTTGATCCAGAAATAACACTAGTAGGCCTATACCCCAAAGAGATCAAAGAAAAAGGGAAAGGACCTATATGTACAAAAATATTTGTAGCAGCCCCCTTTTTTTGTGCTGGTGAAGAATTGAAAATTAAAGGGATACTCATCAATTGGAGAATGACTGAACAAGTTGTGGTATATGGTTGTGATGAACACCTGTGCTATGAGAAATGATGAACAGGATGCTTTCAGAAAAACTCGGGAAGACTTACATGAACTAATTCAAGGTGAAATAAACAGAACCAGGAGAACATTAAAAATAATAGCAGTGCTGTCTCATGGTCAATCAGACAATCAATGACCTAGCTATTCTTAGCAATAAAATGATCCAAGACGATTCCAAAGGACTTTTGATGAAAAATGTTATTCATGTTCAGAGAAAGAACTAAATGCAAATTGAAGCATGCTTTTAAAATTTTACTAATCATGTTTTTTTGATCTGTGTTTTATTTAGCAACATCACTAATATTGAAATGTTTTGCATGATTTCACATCCAGAACATCAAATTCATTGCCTTCTCAAGAGACAGGGAGGTAAAGAATATGAACTCAAAATAAAAAAAAAATGTTAAAAATTTTTGTTTATATATAATTGAGAAAAAATTAAATGTAAAACAAAAAGAGTGATTGTGAACGAAAAGATCTTATTACTGCTTCTTCATTTCAAGGGCAGAAGAATGAACTTGTCCACCCAGTGAATGGCAGTACATTTAGAGCTCAGAGGAGACAAAGACTAGATGGGTTCTCCCTATCTCATTCAAGAGAGCTGTAGTAGATATGAGTAAACAGAATAATACTCTAAGAACAAGGATTCTTCCTCTAAATCTATTGTTTAGTCATGTCTGACTTGTTGTGACCCGCTGTGGACCATACTTTACATGGACTTTCTTGGTATCTCCAGATATTGGAGTGATTTGCCATTTCCTTCTCGGGTCGATTAAGGCAAACAGAGGGTAAGTGACTTACATGGTCACACAGCTAGTAAATATCCTAGGTTGGATTTGAACTCAAGTCTCCCTGACTCCAGGCCCAGGGCTCTATTCATTGAGCTATCTATCTGCTTTCCCCTCTAAGTAAACCATTCTAAATACAATGAAAAAGTACTCTGGGTTAAGAAAAGCCTAAGAGTAAAATCTAGATGAAAAGAGTAACTTTGCAATACATATAAATAGCATTTGAGAAAATGACTTTACCCCAAGACTTCTGAGAGTATTTTTCAGAAATGAAACAAAACAAATCTAACAAAAGAAATAAACAAGAAATTAGTTAAGGGCTTGAAAATAACTTTAGAAATATTAAAATGACATATTTTTGATGATTACTGAATGAAAATGGAAAGGAGTTTAAACATCTTTTGAATACATCTTTAAAAAATTTATCTAGAAATGAAAAGAGATAAAAATGTGGGTAGAACTCAAGGAGGAAAATTAATTGGAGAACAAATATCTTATGGAAGGTGGAAAACATGAACCAAATAGAAGACTCCATGAAAAATAGAATGGAATGAAGAGAACTTAATTTAATGAGACAAGAAATATTGGAACAAAGTTAAAAGACTGAAAAATTAGAATATATGAAGTATTTACTATTCAAAAATTGCCATGGAAAACAAGATAAGGAATGGTAATTTAAGAATCACTAGACTTCCTGAAATCAATGGCATTGATTTCTTCCAGACTGTGTACCTATGAATCGGAGACACTAGGGGTACTTCTAGGAGAAGGCAAAAAACGTGAAGACTAAGAAAAAGTCTTTGTGATTTAGCAATTAAAAAATCATTGTTAACCTTGGAGAAAAAGCATCAGCCAAATGTTAGACTCAGAAGTCAGAACAAAAAGGTCTGAGGAGTGAGTAGGAGGTGAGCAAATGGAAGCGGTAATTTCTTTTCTAGGAGATTGTGTAGAAAAGGGAGGAAAGATACTCGATGAAAGCTTGAAGTGATGGGAAGACCTTTTGAAGGTTTATTTTTTAAATAGAAGAACTGAATATGTTTGTATGAAGTAGGGAAAGACCTTAAAGAGAGATTAAGTTTAGCAATTAGAGAGAGGAGTTGAGAGAAGTTCCTGGGGGATATAGCAGGGAATAAGATCCCTGATACAAGTAGAAGGGGCACCCTTGTTGAAGAGAAAGGATTCACCAGAGCATGGAGTACAGAGAGAATGGGAGATGACCTTGACCTTGGGATATGTATGACAAAGAAGAGGAAACTTTGTTTTCTTGGTTGTGGTCCTTCATCGTCGAAAAGGACCCAAACAACATCACTATGCTAGAGACAAGTTACAGTGTGTCCGACTTGCTGATCGGACCAATATGAGCTAGGAAGATTCTACCACAGGTCGGGCACAATACACTGAGCTAGCTTTGACAATGTGTGTTTTAACATCATTATCAATGTCTCCATCCCTGGAAAGCACACTACCAAGGTATGTGAACTTATCCACAGCATTTAAAACTTCTCCATTTGCTGTAACCAATGGTTCAGATGTTTTATGGGAAGAATAGGAGGTAAGATTTTCTTTAGGGAAATAGTGAAATAAGTAAAATAAGTGGTTTGAGGAGGTCAGCTTATGTAATCTAGGATCATAGATTTGGAACTATCAAGGAACTCAGAGGTCATATAGTTCAACACCCTCATTTTACAGATGAGGAAACAGAGAACTAGATTAGGTAAGTGAAACTTGCTGAAGGTCACATAAGTATTAGGTAGCAGAGTTAGAATATCATCTTGAGTTTGAGGAATGGATCATAGTCCAGATTTTCTGGAGCATAGAGTGCACAAAGGGGAGTAAATCAAATAAGCCTGAAAAGGTAAATTGCAGTTAGTTGTCAAGAGAGCCTTGAGAACTATGCTGATTATACTCTTGAAGGATATTTTATCTGGAAGAAATAGGTGGCCACTGAAAGTTTTTAAGTTGGGCAGTGATGTGATCCGGTCTATTCCTTAAGAAGATTATTTTGGCAATTATGTGAAAGATGGGTTGGTCAAAAAAACTGATCAGTCAATCAATATTTATTAAGCACCTACTAGAAAGGGGGGAGAGACTAGAAGCAGGGAGACCAAATAGGACCAAATTATACTAGTCCAGAGTAATGCTGACAAGAGCTCAGATTAGAGTGATGACTGTGAGAATAGTTGTGTTTCCTTTGGTTCCTGAGAGCTATGATGATGGCTTATTTACATGAAGTCAGCCAGGGCTTTGTTCACTTCTGTTTTGGAAGGACTTAATTCTCTCACTTGTGGAAGGTTAAGAGCTGGTGCTCATCCATCACTAGTCCTTGGCTCCAGAGCAGCCCTAGTTAAGAGCTGCTCAATTAGAATGTAATAAAGTAGTAATGTCAATTAATTCCCAGATTTAAAGGACTGAAATGTTGGTTATATTTATTTTATTAGGTAAGTGTTCTTTAAAAAAATGCCATAGTAAGTGTGAACTTGAAGGTAAATAGTATTTTTATATCAGTCCCATCTGATTTCTCACTGAGACATTACCTGGAAAAGATGAAGCATAGACTAAGGTTCATAGAATAATTAGAACAGTTATATATTATATTATATATATAATTATATATACATATATATGTTACATATATGCATATATAACATAATGTTTCTACAAAAAAGAATATTTACTTCAAAAGATAATTACAAATATACAGACATATATGTCCCTTCCCCCAACATGTGGGAAACTTTATCCTTAGCTTATCTCCCCAAACACCTCAGTTTCTGGGGACAGGAAAGGAATTAGGTTCCTATTTTAGCTTGGTTCTCTTAAAGCACAATCCTAGGTCCAGTTACTCCCTACTGACACCCCGCCCTGGAGTTAAGTCTGAGTAGAGCTGGACTCTTGGTTATCTCTGGCAGGGTAAGAATGGGAAAGTTAGCATCTAGTTAGGAGTGAGAGTCTAGAGCCTTGTGGGAACTGAATAAGGAGAGCTAGGGCTAGGGAGGGAAAGCCAGTGTACTGCTGGGTCCTCAGGTAAGCTAAATGACCGCTAACACCGTATCTGTACTTCTTGGCTTAAATAAATGAAATATTTAACTAGTAGCTGCTTCCTGAAGCACATTGTGCTGACAATTGTGGTGATACAAAGATAAATATGAGATATAATCCCTCCTCTTGAAAAACTAAGTAAGGGTGCCATTAAGGCTTTAGATAATTTCTTATGAGAGTATGGATCTGAATCTTCTAGAAGCAGGAGTGCTATCACATCCATATCTTACACATGTTTTAGATTTCCCTGGATGTTCATTTATCACCTTAGACTCATCCAAAAAAATGTTCCATCATGTCCAGCTCTTCATGATCCCATTTTGAATTTTCTTGGCAAAGATACTCTAGTGGTTTGTCATTTCCATCTCCAGCTCTCTTTACAGATAAGGAACTGAGTAAAATAGGGCTAAGTAACTCGCTCAGGGTCACACAACTAGTGTATGAGGTTGGATCTGAACTCAGGAAGATGAGTTTTCCTGACTCCAGGCCAGTACTCTATACACTGTTCCACCCAGCTGCCCCCAACTGCAAAATACCCCATTATATTTTTCTCCAAGCCCATGTCTCCTCCAGACTTCTCTAGTTTTATCAAGACCACTACAATTCTTCTAATCATTCAGGTTTATAAAGTTAGTCATCCTTGACTATTCCATGTCTCTTTCCCCTCTCCCCAATCAATTCAATTGCCAACTCTTGTCATTTCTTCTTCCATGAAACCTTTCCTATGTGTTTGTGATGGCATGGTCTTCTTTGGCAACAAAGAACGAACACAACAATCCATGAGTAGACCCAGATGCTTGAATGGGGACTCAGCTCCTTCTCTCCTGTCTATCTGCCCCTTCACTTCCTTCTCATATCCAAAGGAAGATTAATTTGGGTGGCCAGATGATGCCCGGTTAACTTGAGGTTTACTGGCTAGTCCCATCCCGTCCCTTCCCTTCCCATCCCTTCCCTTCCCTTCCCTTCTCTTCTCTTCTCTTCTCTTCCCTTCTCCTTTCTCCTCTCCTCTCCTCTCCTCTCCTCTCCTCTCCTCTCCCTTACTTTCCCAAAACTTTTAAACCTACTGCGCTCTAATTATACCACACTAGACCCCTGCCCAAGCTCTCCTTAAGGGCTGTTTTCTGGACCCTCTTGGCTTAAGAGTAATTATCAAGAGTAACTGCTGTTTCCCTCTCAGCCTGATTTAGTTATTTTTCTTTGTCTTATTAAAGGAGACATCCCCTAACTACTTCTTAAACAGGCTTATTCATTGAATGGGAGTTACTTCACCCTAAGTGAGTATCTGAATAGGCCTTGACCTAAAGGGGTCAAGGTCTCCCAATGCATCCCGGGCCATCTCCAGTCATCTCAATGAATATCTGGTCACCGGATCTAGATGACTCCAGAGGAGAAGTGAGGCTGGTAACCTTGTACAGTACTCCCTCACTCAAAACAAAGTCAAGTGCAAGTCATGTCATCATTTCTCTGATGGCATGGTCTTCTTTGACAAGGAAGGATGAACACAACAACAATCCCACCTATTCCCTTCTCTCTACTAATATAGTCTCTACCTTAACTCAGGCCACTAATACCTAGTCTATGGCCAAAGTTAGCTGATTTTGCTGTCCCTGATTCTAGTCTCTCCAATTTCCAATCTGTCCTCCACACAGAGGCCAAATTGATATTTCTAAAATGCAGATCTGATCATATCACTTCTCTACTCTAAAATCATCAGTGACTCCTTCTTGTCTGCAGGATAAAATGTGGAATCTTTACCCTGCCATTTAAAACTCTCTACAATATTACTTTCACCTACCTTTACAGACTTGGTTCACCTTATTCCTCTTCATGCTCTTTCCTGAACTCAGCATGCCATTTCCTTTCTCTGTCTCTTAGTGCAAGATGTTCTCTCCTTGGAATGCATTTCTTCCTCTTCATAGAACCCCTAACTTTCTTCAAAGCACGGTTCAGAAGTTAAGGTCTTTCTAGATCCCTTACTTAGTTTTCTCTCTTGAAACTACTATATATAGGCTTTGTATCCCCCAATTGAATATAGGCAGAGGTCGTTTCCTTTTTATCTTATTTCATCATCATCATCAATGTTTATATAGCGTCTACTTTGTGCCAGGCATTGCACCAAGCATCTTACAATTACTAGTTCGTTTTATTCCCAAAATAACTCTGGAGGTAGTTGTTATTGTTACCCTCATCTTATAGATGGGAAACTGAGGCAAAGGAAGGCTAAGTGACATACCCAGTAGGTGCTTTGTGTCTGAGGTTAGATTTGAACTCAGATCTTTATTTTATTATTTTTGTTATTTTTTATTTAAGTTTTCAACATTCATTTCCACAAAATTTCGAGTTCCAAATTTTCTCCCCTCCCCCTCCCCAATACACTGAGCATTCTAATTTCCCCTATCACCAATCTGCCCTCCCTTCTAACATCCCTCCCTTCCCTTATCCCCATCTTCTCTTTTGTCCTGTAGGGCAAGATAAATTTCTGTACCCCATTACCTGTATTTCTCATTTCCTAGTTGTATTGTAAGAACAATACTCAACAGTTGTTCCTAACACTTTGAGTTCCAACTTCTCTTCCTCTCTCCCTCCCTACTCATCCTTATTGGGAAAGCAAGCAATTTAACATAGGCCATATCTGTGTAGTTTTGCAAATGACTTCCATAATACTCGTGGTATGTAAGACTAACTACATTTCCCTCCATCCTATCCTGCCCCCTAGTTCTTCTGCTCTCTCTTTTGACCCTATCCCTTACCAAAAATGTTGACTTCTAATGGCTCCCTCCTCCCATCATCCTCCCTTCCTTCACCCCCACCATCCTGCTTATCCCTTCTCCCCCACTTTCCTGTATTGTAAGGTAAGTTTTCATACCAAAATGAGTGTACATTTTATTCCTTCCTTGAGTCGAATGTGATGAAAGTAAGCTTCATGTTTTTCTCTCACCTCCTTCCTTTTTCCCTCCACTGAAAAGTCTTTTTCTTGCCTCTTTTATGAGAAATAATTTGCCCCTTTCCATTTCTCCCTTTCCCCTCCCAATATATTCCTCTCTCCCCACTTAATTTCATTTTTTAAAGATATGATCCATCCTATTCAACTCACTCTGTGCTCTCTGTCTGACTTTCTCTCTCTGTATGTGTGTGTGTGTGTGTAATCCCAACTACCTAGATATTGAAAGAAGTTTCAGGAACTACAAATATTATCTTTCCATGTAGGAATGTAAGCAGCTCAACTTTAGTAAGTCCCTTATGATTTCTCTTTGAATTTACCTTTTCACACTTCTCTTGATTCTTGTGTTTAAAAGTCAAATTTTCTTTTCAGCTCTGGTCTTTCCATCAAAAATGCTTGAAAGTCCTCTATTTCATTGAAAGACCATTTTTTCCCCTGAAATATTATACTCAGTTTTTCTGGGTAGGTGATTTTTGGTTTTCATCCTAGTTCCTTTGACTTCTGAAATATCCTATTCCAAGCCCTTCAATCCCTTAATGTAGAAGCTGCCAGATCTTGTGTTATCCTGATTGTGTTTCCACAATGCTCAAATTGTTTTTTTCTAGCTGCTTGCAATATTTTCTCCTTGACCTTGGAACTCTGGAATTTGGCTACAATGTTCCTAGAAGTTTTTTTTTTT
>CM053771.1:252653205-252679284 GCA_028658325.1 Potorous gilbertii
ACCCACACACACACAAACATGATCTGCTACAATCTGCGAATGACTTCCATATTTTTTTCATTTCTTATGGCGCAATAGTACTCCATTACATTCATATACCATAATTTATTAAGCCATTCCCCAATTGATGGGCATCTCCTTGATTTCCAGTTCTTGCTACCACAAAGAGTGCTGCTTAATCAATAAATATTCATTAGGTACTTACTATGTACCAAGCATTGCCAAGGCCCAACAGATTAAGAAAAAAAGTAAAAATATCCCTTGCCTTCAAAGAACTTACAAACAATTGGGAAAATATAAGAGATGATAAATAAATTGTACATAGATACAAAAATTAGACAGAAAGCTATGTGCATAAAATCTATACAAAATAAATAAGCTGTATGGGGGAAAATACTAGCAGCTGTGAAGATTAGGAAAGGTGTCCGACAGAAAGCGATATTTGAGCTGAATCTTGAAGATGAGAGATTCTTAGAGATGGAAGTGAAGATGAAATGCATTTTTACCAGCACGGAGAGCAACAACTACAAAGGCACAGAGATGGGAGAAGGGATTATCATATGTAAGAAGCACTAATAAGGACAGTTTGGACTCTGTGACTTTAAATGCTAAGTGGAGGGGGTTGTATTTGATTCTAGATGCAATACAAGCCACTAGAATTTACTGAGTAGGAGAGTGACATGGTTAGACCCTAAATGGATGAGGACAGACAATCATGGGTACACCCACAGTTAAACACCATGATACACAAGATGATCCAGCAAAAGAAGCTGAAGATGAGTGGTCAAACAAGTGAAAGAGAAGCCAAAAGAGAGCCATGTCATTAAACTCAAGAGATGAAAGTATCTGACAGAAAGAGGAGAATCAACATGTCAGTGCTACAAAGGGATCAAGAGGAAGGAAGACTGATGAAAGACTATCATTATTTTTCCCATTAATAGCAAGGATTACCTTGATCAAGTGAGGGCCTAGCCAAGATTATTTAACAAAAATGTGTAGTGAACCCAATCAATGTGTTAAATTCATTTCTCCAAATCCATTCTACAGCACCGGGAGTGGAAGACGAGGGGGATAACAGAAGTTATCCAGGGCAATACCTATGAGTTAGTGAAGCATCATAAGTTCAGTATATATTATATGAAACATAATTTCATTTTATATATCCTAAAACTTTATATATCCTACCACTTTCAAGTTTCTGGGGGTAACCTACTTCTAATAGTATAGGATTTAATAAATAAGTCCATGTTTAACATACACATATTATCCATGAGTTTGATGCTATCTTCCTTAGGCCTTCTTCTTTATAAACACACACACACACACACACACACACACACACATACACATATGGAGAGAGAAAACTGCATATTCTAACTGTTTCCTTTGACTCCTATGTATTTTATTTTATTCCTTTAAAAACATAATTCAGAGAAAGAATCCATTGCCTTCATTAACTTATTATAAAGGGTCCCTGCCCTCAAGGAGATTTTAGTGTATTTAGATAAGGGGTGGAATGGCAAGATACAAAATACAAAGCCCCAGTCTTAGGATAGATTCAAGGATGAGGACAAAGAGGTCGGCATCCAAGGGATCTGGATTAGATCCAGAGAGAGATCAATTAAAGGTTGAGTTGAGAATGTACAGAATTCAAGAATATTTTTCAGGTTGTCAGTGAGCACCTTGACATTTCTGTGGTTGCTCCTGACACTTTGATGAGATATTCAGATCTTCTCTACCTAGGTAGTTCTGAATTGTTAATTGTTAAATTAACTCTCATGAATTCATTACTGAACATTTTAGCCTTTCATAACCTAGCCCTTTCATACCTTTTCAGAATTCTTACACCTTAATCTCCTACACAGATTCTTTGGTCTAGTGACACTGGGCTCCATGAACAAGATAATCCATCTCTTGGGTCTGAGCATTTTCTCCAGCTATCTCTCATTTATGGAACACTCTCCCTCCTTATCTTAGCCTACTGACCTTCCTGGCTTCCTTTAAGTCTCAACTAATACTCCACTTTCTATAGAAAGCCTTTCCCAACCCTTAATTCTAGTGCCTTCTTTCTGTTAATTATTTCCTATTTATTCTGTGTGTAGCTGATTTGTACATATGTGTTTGCTTGCTACCTTCATTAGATTGTTAGCTCCTTGAGGGTAGGGGTTGTTTTTTGCCTCTTTTTACATCCCCAGCAATTAACACGGTGCCTAGCACATAGTGAGTGATAAATGTTTATTAATTCTTTATTGACTATTTGTCAGAAAAAAAATTACTTTTTTCATTGTATTTAACAGTAACATTATACCAAGTCATTGGAAAATGTAGAGTCATCTCTGGTGGATACAAACAGCTAAAGTTACCAGAGACATACTACCCAAAGGAAAGTAGTATTGTCTATGCTAAAACTTGTAATTCTGATGTACAGGGCAATATGGAAGGGCCTGGAACCTAAAAACAGTCCCTGTAGAGGGAAATGCCTTATATCGCTGTTTTGTGGAAGGAGACAAAGACCCGGAAACACTACAAAGCTACGGCTGAGGAAGACTTCTTCTGGGGGAGGAAGAAAGTAGAGTGGGAACAGGATTGGAGAAAGTCAATTGGTGTGTAGCTGCTGCAGGGCACAGAGGATTAAAAGGGAAAAAACAAGGTTCCTATTTTAACTAACAATTCTTGCTAAACTTATGTTAAGTCCAGTTTTTCCTACTTACTAAAGAAGCACAACTGCTGTCATCATCCTCTTAACTTCAGCACCCTGGGAAAGAACTTCAGTTGTCCCACCCTAGTTATGGCTCTGATTATCAGTTAAGGTTCAATAACAAGACAGCCAAATTAAGCCAGATGAAATATGTGCCGCAAGCCTCTCTTCAGAGGGTGAATCTTGGAAGAGAAACTCCAAAAAACATATATTCTATTAAAAATGGAAACCATCATTTCCAAAGTTATTTCCAAAGTTATCGTTCCAAGACCTTGTTTTTAATGCCTCTCTGAACTTCTTCTAGCATAGTTATGGAGTAAAACTTTCTTCAGTGTAGCCATTCCTGCCACATTTTTATTTGCATTGCGGGAACATCAGCAGCCCCCAGAGTCATTATAAATTAGGTTTATTCTGAGATGAGAGGAACTGTGCAGAAGTAGTCCCTGCTGTGACTTAATGTTGTGAGAGTTTATTTCTTTGTTTTAGTGGGAACCCATTTTGATGGGACATGAAGAAAAAAAGATAAATGTGTTTTCCCCTGATGCCCATTTTCACTTGCATTTAAAAAAAAATGTATCCAAATAATCCTTCCAGATGTACTCAGATCAAATGGGGACATTGGCTAATTGACAAAACAAGGTTTCCATCTGTTACATCAATTGGAAGGCAGAAAATGGGAAGACAAAAAAGAAAAATGAAAAACCAAACCAACTTTGCCCATAAGCACTGATGAATGATGCATGGAGGTTAGTCAATAAGATGTTATCATTCCCAAATGACTAACTGAGGCTGCTCCATGAGAATGACAGCAGATTTGGAAGTGAGCTTTACCCATTATCTCCCACAGCTTCATGGCAGAGGAAAAATAATGGTTTCCTAGTACCTAACAGCTCAAATTCAAATCTCCCAACCTAAGAATCTAGGCCAGGGGTGGGGAACCGGTGGCCTCAAGACCACATGTGGCCCTCTAGATCCTTATGGGCAGTCTTTTGACTGAATCCAAATTTTACAGAACAAGATTGATCTAGGTCAGGGGTAGGGAATCTGCAGCCTTGAGGCCACATGTGGCCCTCTAGGTCCTCAAGTGCAGCCCTTTGAATGAATCCAAAGAATTGTTCTGTGAGGTTTGAATTTGGTCAAGGGCTGCAATTGAGGACCCAGAAGGTCATATGTAGTCTTGAGGCTGCAGGTTCCCCACCCTTGGTAGGCCTTCCATGAGCTATTCCTATCCAACTGTATCTTAGCACTATCAGATTCTTCTGTATAGTCAATTTATTCTCCTCACAGTTGTCACATACTGCACAATTCCCACCACCTTGCCTTTGGTCAATCGTTCTGCATCCTTCTTTTTAGAATATTCTTCTACTGACTTTCCCAATTATCTAGAAAGCTCAAGCAGCCTATAGTCTCTCATTTAAGGTCTCTTCTAATCTGATCTCAACTTACTTCCCATTTTTTCCCCACAACCTCAAATTGTTCTATACAGGGTTCATGGAATAAACAATAAGTTTTCCTGATTGTAGGATATTTTTGCTCTTACCTTCTCCAACCCTCTATCTATTTAAAACCTTCCCATCATTCACTGATCAGTTTAGATCTGTTTCTCTGTAAAAGGTTTTCCTGATCTCCCAAACATAATCTCTCCCTCTCTGTACTCCTATGCCAATTATCAACATAATTCATTTAGCAATTATGCATCAAGAACTGCAGTATATCTGTGTGCTGAGCTATTGGGTCTTTTTAGTTTTAAACTTTTTTAATGTCATTTTTATTTAACCCCCATATTGATTTCTCTTGTCTCTTTAATAATTAATTTTTAGCTTTTTCAAGCCAGGAACCATGGCATATTTTTTGGTGTCTTCCACAACTCCTAGCCATGTCTTACAAACAATAGGTAGTACATCAAAATGTGTTGATTTATTTCAGTTTACAAATCTCACCCATCCTACAGAATCCCATTCATAGTCTGTTCTCTCTATGATGGCCCTCCTAGTTGCACATACCCTTAACCTGGTGTAGCACATCTGCTGATACAATTTACCAGGGCATGTCCATTGTCCATGCTATAATTTCTTGGAGCCACAGGTGAGAGCTGGAGGAAGGTAGACTTCAAAGGCAGATGAGCAGGCCTCAGCAAGAGGCCTCAAAAGAGCTCAGCAAGTCTTCATACCAGAGGTGCTAGTCCTCCAGGAATAGAGCTTCATCAGGCATCAAAAATACCAAGTTCATCCACCATATGCAGAGCCTTGACTTTTGTTCTGCCACTGGACTTTGATGACTTAGGAAGAGTGAGTCTGATGACTTTGTGCAACTTGGATTCTCTTAAATCCAATTCACTCAAAAGTCAAGACATGACCCAAGATATCCTTGATCCTCATCAAAAGTGAAGGACAAATAACAAAGATATGCCCCACAATTCAATTTGACTCAAAAAATATTTACTAATACCCTACCAAGTGCAAGGCACTACATTAGGCAGCAATAATACTTTATATATTTGTAGCTCGTCAGTTAATTGTCAACAAGCATTTTTTAAACATTTAGCTAGGGATACAAAGAAAGACAAAAACACAGTTCCTGGCCAAAGTGTGAAGGGAGAGCAATGAAGCCCAGATGGCCAAGAAAAGGCAGAGGCTGACTTGAGCTCTCCCAAATTCCCTTCCAAACAATTTTAATGCCTCAAAATGAATTCTGGAATGACAAAACCCACAAAGGGATGGGTAAAATGATTTTCCAGCCTAAGACAACCTAACCTAGAAGGTTAACAGGAAAGGTCTATCCCACCAGGGTGAGAATGGTACAGTCCAACATAGACAACACCTGACAAGACAACAACAGACTGCTTGACAAGGCAACAGCAGGCCTGGGGGACGTAATGAATTGGTAGCAAAAACTTCTGGTGAACTCAACCCACAGAAAATAAGGCGGTCAAACAACTAGTCAGAAAGAGATTACAGGGGTCTCTTTGCTGCCACTTGGCGAATGATTTTGTTGCATTGCCCATAAGTGGATCTGGATCACAATCCTGTCATAAGGAAGAGCACTAGCACACCCGAGCTTGTGGTTGAAGGGGAGTGAAGACACTGGTGTCAGTTTCAGGATGGAAAAGAGTGCTTGGGGACACTCACAGACCAGAGTACAGGCCAGGAAAGCAGTTAACACACCTCTCCTTAGGTATGATCTAACCACTTTGGAAGAACTGAAAACAATTTTTCCCTTCCCCACATCCTGAAGTAACTCTGAAAACAGCTGCACAAGAAAAAAAAAAACTTGAAGCTTAGGATAGTGCCCCTCCATTCCAGGAGCAAAGTCCAATTTTAACATAAAGCTAAAAATCAAAAACTAGGCTGGAAATATGGGCAAACAAAAAAAAAATAACTTTACCATAGGAAGTTACTATGGTGACAGGAAAGACCAAAACAAAAACTGAAAAGACAACAAAGTAAAACTGCTACATCCAAAGCCTCAAAGAAAAATATGAACTAGTGTCAGACCCAAAAAAAGAATTCCTAGAAGAGCTCAAAAAGGATCTTTAAAATCAAATAACAGAGAAGAAAAGTTAGGAAAAGAAATGAGAGTCATAAAAGAAAATCATTTAAAAAAAGAGTCAACAGCTTGGTAAAGGAGGCACAAAAAAAAATAGTGAAAAAAATAACACCTTAAAAAAAACAGAATAGGTCAAACAGTAAAAGAGGTACAAAAATCAACTAAAGGGAAGAATTCCTTAAAAAGTAGAATTGGTCAAATGAAAATTGAGATGCAAAAGCTCACTGAAAAAAAATTTCTAAAAATTAGAATTAAGCGATTGGAAACTAATGACTCCATGAGACATAAAGAAACAAGAAGCAAAATCAAAATAATTAAAAAATAGAAAATGTGAAATGTCATTGGAAAAACAACTGACCTGTAAAACAGATCAAGAAGAAAACATTTAAGAATTATAAAACTACTACATAATTTTTAAAAACCTAGAAATCATATTTCAAAAAGTTTTTAAGGAAAAGTGTCTGATATTTTAGAACCAGAGGGTAAAATAGACACTGAAAGAATCCACCTATCACCTCCTAAAAACGATCCCAAAATGAAAACTCCCAGAAATATTGTAGTCAAATTCCAGAGCTCCCAAGTCAAGGACAAAATATTGGAAGCAACCAGAAAGAAACAATTCAAATATCATGGAGCTATAGATTTACACAGAACTGAGTATATACAGAACTGAGTGAAGTTTATAAAAATAACAAAGCATTCCTCAAATGATAAATGATCAAAGGATGTAAAGAAGCAGTTTTTAGACGAACTATTCAAAGTTATCTGTAGTCATATGAAAAAATACTCTAAAACACTATTGATTAAAGAAATGCAAATTAAAATCATAAGGGACTTACTAAAGTTGAACTGTTTACATTCCAACATGGAAAGATGATATTTGTAACTCTTGAGACTTTTCTCAGTATTAGGGGAGTGAGAAGAATTTTATATATGTACACATTCATATATATATATATATATATATATATATATATATATATATATATATATATATATATATGGATGGATGTGTGTGTGTGTACATATATAGACATAGGGCACAGGGTGAGTTGAATATGAAGGGATGATATCTAAAAAATTAAATTAAGGGGGAAGAGAGGAATATATTGGGAGAAGGAGAAAGGAAAAAAGAATAGGGTAAATTATCTCTCACATAAAAGAGGCAAGAAAAAGTTTTTCAATAGAAGGGAAGAGGGGGGAGGTGAGAGGGAAAGAATGAACCTTAGTCTCATTGGATTTGGCTTAAGGAGGGAATAATATGCACACTCAATTTGGTATGAAAATCTATCTTGCACTACAGGAAAGTAGGGGGAAAAGGATTGAGTGGGGAATGGGGGGATCATAGAAGGGAGGGCAAATGGGAAGAGGGGTAATTAGAAGTAAACACTTTTGAGGAGGGACAGGGTCAAAAGAGAACATAATTAATGGGGGCAGGATAGGATGGAGGGAAATATAGTTTTTCACAACATGACTGTTATGGAAGTCGTTTGCATAAATACATATGTGTAACCTGTGTTGAATTGCTTGCCTTCTCAGTGGGGATGGGTGGAGAGGGAGGAAGGGAGAGAAGTTGGAACTCAAAACAAATGGTAAAAAAAAATTTTACATGCGACTGGGAAATAAGACATACAGGTAATTGGGTATAGAAATCTATCTTGCTCTACAGGAAAATAGAGAGAAAGGAGATAAGAGAAGGGAGGAGTATGATAGAAGGGTGGACAAACTGGCAGAAGGGGTAATCAGAGCGTACACTGTCTTGGGATGGGCAAAAGGGAGAGATGGGGGAAAAATATCGAACTCAAAATCTTGTGAAAGTGAATGTTGAAAACTGAAAATTAATTAATTAATTAAAAAAAAACAACACAAGCCTCCCCCCAAAAAAGAAAGAAATGCAAATTAAACACCTCTGCAATACCACCCCATTGTTATTGGATTGGCTAATACAACAGAAAAGAAAAACGACAAATGTTGGAGGGGATGTGAAAAAAATGAGACACTGATGCACTGTTGGTGAATTTGTAAACTGATTCAATTCTGAAGAGCAATTTGGAATTTTTCCTAAGTGACTATAAAATCATGTATGCCTTTTGACTTAGTAATACCACTCCTAGGTCTGTATCCCAAAGAGATCAAAAACAAAAAGGGAAAGGACCTATGTGTACAAAAATATTTGTAGCAGCTCTTTTTATAGGGGCAAAGAACTAAAAATTAAAGGGATGCTCGTCAATTGGGGAATGGTTGAACAAGTTGTGGTATGACTATCATGGAATACTATTCTATTATTAAAAATGACAAGCAGAATAGAAAAACTGGAAAGATTTGTGTGAACTGATGCAAAGTAAAGTGAGCAGAAGGAGAATATTATACACAGTAACAGTATCATTGTATGATAGCCAACTATGAATGACTTAGCTATTCTCAGCAATACAAAATTCCAAGACAATTCTGAAGGATTTATGATGAAAAATTCTATCCATCTCCAGAGAAAGAACTGATGGAGTCTGAATACAGATCAAAGCATAATTTTTTTTCTTTCGGTTTTTTTTGTGAGAGAGGATATGTATTCTTTCACAGCATGACTAATATGGAAATGTTTTGTATTATTGCACGTATATAAACTATATCAAACTGCTTGCTTTATCAATGAAGGGGGAAGGGAAAAGAGGAAGAAGAGAATTTGGAACTAATTTTTTTTAAATGAATATTAAGAATTATTTTTACATGTAATAGGGAAAATCAAATATTTAATTAACAAAAGCATCCCTACCCTTGAGTAGTTCACATTCCAAGCAAGGAGAAAACATGCAAATAAATTCCTTTAGCTGGGAAGGGACAGATAGTCAAACAGAATACTACATTGGAACCCATGAAATATACAATGACCTTACAAAATATAAAGCATAAACTTTACCATTTTCAAGGAGCTTTCACTTTTTATCTGGCTTTATCTTTCCTTTACTTTGAATTCCCTGGGATACTTGGATATGCCTCTGGTTCTGCACTATATTACTTTCAAGGCTAGAGCCTTGGGGGTCTTCTCTTGTTTCAAGCAGATATGGCTCCCCTTCCCCAACTAGTCAGTAAGCACTAGAAGGCTCAGGACTCAAGCAGGGGAAAAGTCAAAACTGAACCTGAGGCAAAAGGATGGCTAAGAACAGTGCTGAGCAATTCATAGCTGAAATACATTGCTGCCATTCAGGGATTATAGAGTATCATGTAAGGAAGAATTCTCCATTTTAAGGAATGGACTCAGACTAACCTCCATTCCATTCCTCCTCAAGTTACTTGAACTTTCTCTACCATATTCCAACAGAAGTACTTCCTTTCCTCTCCCTCCTCTTTTCAGCCTATGTATTTCCTTCCCACATTATGTAAACTCTTTGTGGCCAGGAACGACCTTCTTTCTGCTTGTATTTGTATTTTTAGCATTTAACACAGCATAAGTGGTCCTGTTAGTGGCACATATTGTTCCTATCACAGTGGCACAGTCTTATCTGATTCTTTTCTTGGCAAAGAAACTGGAGTGGTTTACCATTTGCTTCTCCAGCTCGTTTTATAAATGAGGAAACTGAGGCAAGCAGAGTTAAGTGACTTCTCCAGTGTCACACAATAAGTAAGTGTCTGAAGCCAGATTTGATCTCAGGAAGATGAGTCCTTCTGACTCCAAGTCTGTTACTCTATCCACTGGACTACCTGGCTGCCCTTGCAGCACATAGTAAGTGCTTAATAAGCAGAGCTTGCTAATAGTTGGTTACTGCTGGGAAGCCTCGTAGCAATTCCAAATATTTTCAAAGAATGCCTTGGATCCAAGCCTCTGGGCTCAGGAAACTGTTTTTGGTTCCCAAGAGTTTTCCCAGACATATCTATATGTACCTCTTCTGGGGCACTGGAAGATAGCCTACATGATGGCAAACCTTCCCAAGGTACAAGATTACAGCACCACAGATCTAGAGCTGGAAGAAACCTTAAAAGTTATATAGTCCTATCCTTTCATTTTTACAGATGAGGAAACTGAGAACCAAAGCAGTTAAGTGACTTGCCTAAAGTCACATAGATAGTAAGCTTCAAAGATGGAATTTTAACTCAGGTCCTCTTACACTGGAGTCAATATTCTTTCCAGTGCCACTACTACCTGTCTGTTCACCTCTGATACAGCACTTCTCTAAGACTATCCAATCAACTTTGGGGATAGTTTGAAAGTCTCAAGCACAAAATCCAGGCATGTGAGCATGTCTTTTTCTTTGTTTATATCACTGATATGTTTAATACAATATGGGACAGACAATGAGTATTGAATCAATACTTGTTCAATTGAATTTAAGTTCTTTTCAAATTAATCAGATGGAGCCTCACTAAAGAATTCTTCCAAAGAAGAATACTGATTGAATCATATATATATATACAAGGCAGAAATCCTGAGGGGAGAGAGAGAGAGAGAGAGAGACTAACTGTGTGTGTCTGTTTCACATCAATAGGGGACCAGTCACTACTGAAGAAATATGACAGAAATCTCTCAACAACAACAAAGTGTTAATGCCATATGGCACATCATATTGTACTAAATAAGTGTCCATGTATCTGGAACTAACCCTGTGGATAGAGGGTGGGTTTAGGCCCACGGTTGAAAAGAAAGAAGTAAGAAGGTTGGATTACACTTAGAAAATTTCACAATACTTTCAACATTACCAATTTGTTTCCTACCCCTCCCCCCAGAAGAAAAATCACACAAAAATCTTTTGAATACCAATGTACTCACAGTTATGGCTACACAGTTGTGAATCTTCTAACACTACCATCTCTGAAAAAAATCAGTGGGGGATACAAATATCAGTGGAGAGTTGAAGCAGGCTGCAATATGTCTACAACAATGATTTATTTGCAAAAAACAGCATAAGGGATATCATCAGGAAATGCATAAAGAGATGAGCCAGTCAGATTGCAAGAGCAAGGAACAGACAGCTTTCCTACCAAAGTGCTACATCAGAACCCATGAAACATAAAAAGACCTAAATCCTGGGATCTAGAGATCACTGAACTTGGGTATTTTGGGGGCAACTAAGTGGATAGAGCACCTGCCTTGGAGTCAGGAGGACCTGAGTTCAAATCAGGTCTCAGACACTTAACTAACAGTGTGACCCTAGGTAAGTCACATAACCCTGATTGCTTCAAAAGTATGCATTTTTATGTCAAATCAAAATTCCTGAAATAATTTCTAATAGAATATTTCCATTTATAATTGTTTTCCTTCCTAATCCTATGAACTTTATACATTTAAAATATTATTAGGCTTCTTCATAGGCTTCATCAGCCTGCCAAAGTAGGGGGGAGTGGCTGGAGAAAGGAGGAAGTTAACAATGCCTAGAGAATTCCAGGATGCTGGATAGATGCCCTGTAAAGTATCTACAGGGGAATCACAGACAACTATCATGTAGAATGAGAAAGTATCCATTTAGGAGCAAAAGGGATAGTCCTAAAGCACAGGTCTGTCCAATAAATTCCAGTGGTTCTCTATTGCCTTCAGAATCAAATATAAAAGGTTCTGTTTGGAATTTATAACCCTTCCCAAGCTGGCCCCTTCCCAGTTTTCTTATTCCTTTCTACATAGTCTATAAGTCAACAATACAAGCTTACAGTTCTTTAAACATAATATCCCATCCACTGTTCCTGTGCTTTTTTTCCCCTGGCTGCCCCCCACACCTGCAATGTTCTCCCTCCTCACCTCCACCTCCTGGCTTTCCTGGTTTCCTTCAAAATTCACTTCAAATCCCAGCTGCTTCGAGAGTCTCTTAGCTGTCCTCCCCTCTGCTAGGGCCTTTGCTGCTCAAATGACCTTCGAAATACTCTGCATGTGTCTTGTACTTACATAGTTGTTTGCACCTTGTCTTCCCCCTTAGACTGTGAGCTCCTAGAAGACAAAAACAACGTTTTTATCTTTGTATCCAATACTTAGAATCATTCTTGGTACATTATTGGTGTTTAGTCGTGTCCGACTTTAGGTGATCCCTATGAACTTGGTCTGTGGGTTTTCTTAGCAAAGATACTGGAGTGTTTTGCCATTTCCTTCTCCAAAGGGTGCCCCAGATTCTAGAGATGAGAAACTGAAACGAATAGGGGTTAAGTGACTTACCCAGGGTCACTCAGCTAGTAAGTGTCTAAGGCTGGATTTAACTCAGATCTTCCTGACTTGAGGCCTGATGCTCTATCCACTGCCTCACCTAGCTGCCCTTTCATAGTAAGTCCATGATAAGTGCTTCTTGACAGACTATCTCCTGCACTGATGGAGATGAAGGGATGGGAGGGGAACGGAGAGGAGTCCTCTTCTCTGCAGTGATCTTGTTTGGATACATTGTCTCCTTTACTAAAACATCGTCATAGGGAGGGGAAGAGGAGAGAAAGTCTCCTCATTTCCCCTTTAGAAGTTTCCCCTACTGAGTGCTCCCAAAACCTAGATTTCTCAAATTTGAATTCTCAAAGTGACACTGATAAAATTTATCCAGATATTTAAAACTCTCAGAGGTGAGACTAACTTGTTAGCTCAGCCAATCGTTTCTCTTCTTGACCTGGAGAGGTTTGTACTTCACAAAGGGATCAAATGGTATTTAGTTTACACATTAAAACCTGTCAGTGGGATTAAATCAACTGAAGTAAAGAGGGAAACTTCCTTCTGAATAGAAAATGAATTTGGTTTGGGAATTTGAGAGAATTTTGTGAAATCCCTTGAGGTTATTGAAGATGCTAACATATGTTTCAAAGCCAGCGCTAGAAATCACTGATAGCCCATTTGCTGTCTCCATTTAAGCCATGTAGTCTTTCCTTAAAGGCACTAGATAAAAGGATCTATTGCTTTCAGCATTGCCTGCTCATCTAATTCTTCTTTGAAACCCCTGTTAGATTCCAGTAATGGACTACAATATAGAGGTTTGCCAAATATTCAGCCCTAGGTAATATGCAGAAATGCTGGCTCTGTGGTTAATATCATGGGATTTAAATATGCCTGCAAATATCCTTCTAGACAAAGTGCCTTTTACTTCCTTTAAATAGTTCTCTGTTATATCACAAAGTTATATCTTTCCTCTATCTTCACATCCACTCTATAGCCCTCTCATGATCAATCTTCTTCTCAATTAACACCCCACTCTTTCCTCCTCTTCTGAATAGTTCTCAGTCATCTCCCCTAAACTCTAGCACCCACTATTGTCCTTGCTTGAGATCATATATTCAATTCCCTCAACCTTCTGTTACTGCAAGCTCCTATAAACATCCTCTGAATATTCTCCAGATATGAGTCAGTCAGACAGCTGTAAAAATTTCTTCAAATGGGCTCAGTTGGAAGTTCCATTGATTTATGAAGTCAACTTGGAGAAAGCCAAATTTCTCTTTCTTTAGTTTGTTACGAAGACTTCTGCTAAGAGATGGGGTTCCCATAGAACCATCACATTAATTTGGACACTAACACTCTTCCTCGGGGGGCATCCTCAACTCATAGAATAAGTCTAGCAGAAGATAACTAACTCCCCCATATCCAAAGTATTCTGTGGCTATGAATTCCTTAGATTATCACTCACCAGGCCCCCATCAATGCATCTGCCAGTCAGGAGTCAGCCAAAATATACAAAGCAAAGGTATTGACTGCAACAGTATATGTTTAACAATAAAGTTTATAATAGGACATTATCCTTATAAATTTAGGGTTCATTTTTTTCTACAAATGTATGTATTTATGTACAGCATAAATGAGGAGAGTAAGAAAGCATAGAGAATACATACAAGGAGTTCACAAATTGGTTGCCAAGGTATGCGCAAGGAGGATCAACTCATACCCCGCAGTGCTGTAGTATTGATGATGCCTGCAAGGACTAACCTTGATCTGAGTCTCTGAGATGCTGCTGTACTCATCCCTGTTGGATGATGTTTGGTTGTGGTTTCCGCTATCTCCATTTTCTGACTTGAATAACTTGCACAATGTGGACTGTCTTCTTCCTTTTCTAAAAAGCAAAAAGCATCAGGAAATTTAGAAGATCTAGTGCCTGGAATTATTGAATTCTAAAACTTGGGGTTACTCATGAGGCAACTCTCAAAGCTGGTGCTACCCTTAGAATCTTTCTCTGAGAGAAAGCTAGATCACAAGGTCTAGAACATTCTGAATTTCTCCTCCTCTGCACTAAAGCCTATTTTTGAATTCTCCTCTCAGGCCTTACACACAGGTTCTCTAAAATTAGGTGATTCATTTGCTTGATAGCACTGCCAATGAGGAGTTAGGGAAAGAGAAATCCCTTCCACCCACTCCCACCCTATGTTTCATTCCGGAAGAAATACAAGGGAAGGGTGAATCCTAATGAACTGAATCCTTCCTCAAATTCTGACAATGCAGAGTGGAGTCAGTTTACTTTTTTAAAGGCTACCTTAAATTGACTAATCTCTAGTTATCCATACATCAGAAGTTCCCTTAGTTCTATCTAGTGTGTTTATCCAATTATCAACATCCTATACAAACAGTTCTTGCTTTACATAAATTTGCATTATGCAAATTTAACTTTACATAAAGAATTTCAAAAAAAAATCTGCATTCCAAAAAAATCCTATGTTAACTTTACAGTACTGTGCTTTTTCTCTCTACTCCTACCTTCTGTTGGGTACTCTGTGGCCTCCCCTTCACTGAAACAAACAAAAAACTCTCTGAGGAGGCAGGGAAAGACTACCACAGCTGCCAGAAGTGGGGCTTGGCTGGAGATCTCCTGTGTGGAGAGAGAAGATTTTTGTCTTACTCTGCCCAACCACTGGCATGTCTAGCCCCACTTGTCTGTCTTCCATTAGTCATCACTTGGTATTGTGTGTCTGTCTCAAACTATACGTGGCAAAAATGTCTTCTCTCTGAGTCCCTGTCTGACCTCCATGTGTCTGTGCATCGCCCCCCACCACGTTCTTCCTCTCTGTTTGGGTCAGGGCCCTACACGCTGGCCTCACCTCACTTGTTCCTCCTCCTGCTCTCACTTCTCTGTCCTCTGCTCCCATGTATCCTTGAATTGTGTGCCAGCCCTCTCCCTTCACTAGCTTGGCCCTCTTCCTTCCTTCCTTCCTTCCTCATGTCCCTGGGCAAATTTGCATTATATACTTTAGTTAGCTATCTGAAGACAAGTCTACTTACTTAAAGCAAGAACTGTCTATAATTCCATCAGGTAGACTAAGAAATTTCTCTAATTTGGTCAGTGACTAACAGTGATTTACATTCTGTTATGTAATCAGATTGTTTAGGAAACTCCTTTCTATACTGTTAGATTGTTTAAGGAATATCTCCTCCTACAGTCTAAGCAAGACCTTCCTTACCTGCTTATTTACACATGTAAAAGATGTTAAGGAAAAGAGCTAAAGGAAAGACACCAGAGGAAAAGGCCAATACTGACCTTTCACTTGACAAAACCCTTGCATGAAAGCAATGGTGCCGTTCACAAAAAAAAATGTTGTTGAATTCCTTCCAACAAGCACCATTCTAGACATAGGAATAGAGATGAGAATTCAAGATTCAGTCCCTGTTTTCAAGGATTTTACAATTCACTTGGAAATGAGACTAATACACACAAAATCAGACCCAAAGAACCACAGAATTCGAAGAAAACTTAAAGGTCATCTAGTCCAGCACTTCTTAAACTGTGCATCTCAACACCATATGGGGTCTAGAAAAATTTGGCAACAATAGATTTCTGAACACTCAAAAACCAAAAATTAATTAAAAATCAAACACATGATGAATCTGAGGTGTTTCTGGGAGTATTTGCCGATGTTCCGTTGTACAACTTCACTGCAACCTTGGTTCCGAACACAAAGCAGGCACACTTTGCACTACACATGCCCTCAAGCCACACAATATCAATCAACATTGCCAAGATGAGAAAATGGGCCACAAATGGAAAAAGTTTAAAAAGCCCTCATCTAGTCCAAACTTAGCAGAGGAGAAAACTTTGGACTGGGAATTAGAACTAGTTTTCATCCTGGTTCTGCCACTAACTCACTATTTGACCTTGGGAAAATCATTTCTCTTCTCTGGGGCACTCTCATTTTCCTCATCAGTGAAGTAAGAGTTGCCCAAAGGTAGCCCTAAAGTGACTTTCGACTCAAACTATATGATCCTACACTCACCTCTCAAGTTTTATAACTGTGACTTTGTATGTAAGGTGGATTTTAGTGTGTGAGAGGTGGACTTTTGTTATTCCTTTTTAGATAACAGTTCCCAGGATCATAGATACTAGTTCCCAGGATCCATGGCCAAAACAATCTCTAGCTGCCAGGCTCATGGTTTGTAAATATCTCCACCATGCTTGTGCATCATATTATAATCTTAAGACAATTTAAACATTTGAGTTCAGCTGCAACTGTGCAGTGAGATATAATGATAAGTAAATTTATGAGGTTATTGCTGGTAAATTGCTGTCTTTGTCTATTGCCCAATAAATTGAGTGGGCACTGGTCAATAGGTGGGGAATAGGAATGCACAAAGGGAATGTGTATGTGTGTTTGCCTCAACCAGCCTCCACTGAGGCTTAAGGGGGAATGCACAAATTAGGATGATATGTGTGCATTGATCAGCTTCCATCAAGGCTTGTAGGGGTTTGTTAATGTGTATTAGTCTTGACTGGCTCCCATCAAGACATAGGGGACTTGTAGGAATTGTGGCTTCTACTATATTCTTGCCTGCCTCTGCAAGAATAATTATGGGCTGCTGTGGGAGTTGGTGCTCCCATTATCAGCAAATCCCATTGAAAAGACTGGAATCAAGTAAGCTTATTTAACCCCTTATTATGATTCCATCTCTGTCTTCCTGTCTGACTGGATCAAGAGTGAACTGCTAGAATACCTGCTAGAAAAGCTCCCACTCCAGTCTCTCCCACCTGACAGACTTCCAATGAGAAAATCCCTACTTCTCAAGGCATCTCATTCCATTGTTGGACAACTTTAATTATTAAAAAGTTTTTCCTTATACTGAACAGAAATTTTCTTTCCGGTAACTTCCACCCATCCACCCCAGCTTTGTCATTTGGAATTATACAGGATAAGTCTAATCCTTCTTATACATTGTAGTCCTTTAGATATTAAAAGAGAGAAATCATATCCCTTCTGAGCTTCTTCTCCTGGATAAATATTCCTAATTTCTTCCACCATAATTCATATAATTGGTTTCAAGGGTTCTTACCATTCTGATTACCCTATTCTGGACACAGTCCAATTTGTCATTTACCCTCTTAAATTGTGATGTCTAAAATTTAGCATAATCATTCATATATGAGCTGACCAGTATGAAATTTTAAAAAATCTTTCCAAAATACCTTTAAAAAATTGAGTGAGCAGCAGGGTGTCATTTTTGCTATTAAAATTTACATTAAAAAAGTAAAGAGTGTTTCCTGGAAGCTACATCCTCAGCTGACAAGGAGATAGGGTGGGAGATGACGGGAGAGAAATATATGTTCCCAGGCTCAGTCTCACCCTCCTCCTTAACTATTACAGTTCTAGTTATGAGTTAGAAAAAACACAGGTGCTCAATACAAATGATTATTTGTCTTTCCTGTAGTTATTAAAGGTAACATTACGTTCTGAATAGTGATGACTTCCAAGAACAAAACTGAAGATTCCTTTTAGAGAGAAATACTATGATGGACTTTTGCATCTCTTAGAATAAGTCATTCCTTGAGTTATAGGTAAAATGAGATTTATTGGTTCCCATCTGCAATCATCTCAAAGAGCCTTTCCCAAGATACTTGGAAATAAAGAGAATTGAATAAAGAATATTGCTCTAGAACTGTCTTTCTGTATTCTTTCCATTTCTCACAAGATTTGAACCTGGGAAATGATTGCGATGTCACTGTCAAAAAAGAGGGTGCTCCACAAACCAACTAGTGTTAAAAAAAAAAAAAAGATTTCCAACTCATATACAAATAATTAAACAATCAATACAAGTGCTGTAGTCACTGGTTCCATATTCACATATTACACCCTCCCTGACTCCCTCTACTTTTCATTCTCTTTACCCATTCAAGGCTTCCCTAGATATTCATTTTAACCGAATGTCACAAGGGAAAGAAACAAAGATTTATTAAAGGCCTATCATGAGGCAGGCACTCTGCTAAACATTTCATTTTATCCTCAAAATAACCCTGGGAAATAGGGCTATTATAATTCCCATTCTATAGTTGAGGAAACTGAGGCAGACAGCAGTTGAGTGACTTACCCAGGTTTACACAACTGGTAAGTGTCTGAGATCATATTCAGACTCATCTTCCTGACTTTGGGCCCACCTCACTGCCTCTGCCAACATATCCCGGGCATAGAGAGAACCCTGATCACATGGAAAAACAAAGTGGCTTGACCTCCAGAAGAGAAATGGGACATTATCATTGTCTTATCCTCATCTCATTTCCTACTTTTACTAAAATTCCAGTAAACATTTGTACTCTTTTATGAGAGATCATGTTATACAAAGATTTTTTTTAAAATGTCTCAAATTTTAATGTCTCTCTAAAGAGAATTTTTAACATTTTAAAATGTCATTTATCTTAAGTTTATTTTTATTGATGTTTGTTAATATTACTTTCTTTTCTAATTGCATCCCTCCTCTCTTCTCTGCTCAGTAAATTTTAACATGCAATAATTAAGGAAGAAAGAGATGAAAAGAAATTCAACCAAACCAGACCACACATCAACTGTGTATGAGAGTATGTGCAATATTCTATATCTCTAGCCCTCCACCTCTACAAGAAAGGACATCAGCCAAACTTGGTCACCATAATTACATAGTATTTAGCTTTATTTTTATAGACAAGGACATTTTAAACGATAGAGTACAAGAGTCCTCCTGCATATGCTGAAGATACAAAAATTATTGGCAAGATATGAAATGGCAACTCCTCCTTAACCCCTTCCTTTGCAAATATTGGAGTCTATAGATGTGACTCACCACATACGATTTCAGACCTTTTCAGTATATTGATTGGTTTTTCAGAATTTTTTTTCCCTTTTCTTCCTCTTTTTAAAAAAATTCTTTGTTGTAAGTGATTACTCTGAGGGCAGATAGGAAGAGACATAGGAGAAATTTAGGCTATTTAAAAATAAGACACTAGTATTTTAAAAAATTTTTTAAAAGATAGATACTCTTTAAAAGTTATTTTGGCATAATATTAGTCTCTGCTGGGGATAATGGAAAAGAATTAAATGCTAACTTTTTTCCTTAATACTAACCTGACCTAAGCAAGATGGGAAATTAAAAACATGACAAGCATTGGACAGTAAGCAGGGGATAGCTACTATACCATAAGGTTAAATGTAGGCAGTCTCATCTGGACAGCAGGAATGACAAGGTGGTATAGTAGATAGAAAGCCATACTTGGACTTGGGGAGACTTGGGTTCATATATGACCTTTGACACTTACTAGCTATGTGAGACCATGGCAGGAGAAGGGGGTATCCCTAGTACCTACCTCACAAATTTTATGTGAAGCTTAAATGAAATAATATATTAAGGCAGGTAGATGGCATAGTTGATAGTGATGCACTTGGAGTCAAGATGAGTTTAAACTGTGTGGCCCTGAGTCACCTAACCTCTTTGAGACTCAGTTTCCTCACCTGTAAAATATGGAATGTGTACCCAATGCCTCTAAGATTCCTCCAAATATAAATCTATAATCCTATGTGAATGCTTTTCAAAATGTAAGGATGTTATATAAATGTCAGCTGTTATTCCTGACACACAACATGATTATTACAGAGGGGTCAAATCATTAGCATTTTTCACATAGAAAATTGTTTAGAAGACCTACATTACTCATTTTCCCTCAAGTCCAAATGGCTTAGATTTTTATACAATCTTTAAATCATTCTGTGTGTCCATTATATCCTTTCATATATATTTTTCCTCTCTCCCCACAAAAAGTCATAAACATCCTAGAACGGGTCTTATTGAAGCAGTCACTTTCCAATTCTGTTGTCTGTCCTCTTTCTTTGACTCAGCATTTTTATGTTAAGGACTTATGCTTCACCTCTGCAACTTTCCACTTTGAGCTGTGGACTTAGTTTCTATGGGATTTTTTCCCCATTTTTATTTCACTGTTGGCACTGGAATATTCTTCAGATAAGAATATGACATTATCAGGAGACAAGTTGGTAGAGTAGTAGGAAGTACAACATTATCCCTTCCCCCAGCCCCCACCACTACTACAACTCCTCCAAACAGAACTGGAAATAGACACCAGACCAAATTATAACAGGGAAACGTAAGGAAAGAATTAGTGAGTCACTTTTTTTCTGGCATAAGTCAGCATAGGGAGAATGGTAAAAAGTCTACAGACATTGAGAACAGGGTCTGGCAAGTAGTTCACTGTATGAAACATTCCCACATAGGGAGAGGTTGTTCGCCAAGGCAAGAAGAGATCTCAGATCTAGCACAGAGGAATCTAAATTTGTGTAGGATAACACAAAAGTTGCCAATTGGCAATTCTGTTAACTACTTATTTCCAGCTCACAGATCCACAGCAGATCAATGAGGGGACCTGCACCTATGCATGGTATTCTAAATTGAGAAGTACTCATGGACCCTAAGCTGTAGACCTAGCAAGAAGAAAGTTCAGAAGTAAATAGTGGCTGTGTAACTCTGACCCAACACTGTGCTGTCATATGTTTAATAGCTGGCTCTCCAGAAGAAAAAAAATGTATGCACAATGCACTTTTAAATTTAGCCCAAATTATAATATTTTCTTTATCACTTTATTAAGTCAAAATAGTCAGCAAAGCAAATCAAGCCCTGATTTTTATTCATTTCCAAGGTATATAGCCCACACTATAAATTTAAAAATTCTTCCTCCTAAGCCCATATGAACTGGCTCTAGCATACTCTGGGTCTCATTCCAGGATCAATGAGTTCACAGTTTCAGTTTCCAGGCCAGTCAAAAGTCTACAAAAGAATAACCAGGAAAGGA
Source organism: Potorous gilbertii (assembly GCA_028658325.1). NCBI lineage: Eukaryota > Metazoa > Chordata > Mammalia > Diprotodontia > Potoroidae > Potorous > Potorous gilbertii. Next base: position 252,674,410 of record CM053771.1, read on the forward strand.
ATCCTAGATTGAAAAGAAGTTTACAATTTGTTCTCTCTGAACTGGCTGATAGTGGCTGAATCCAGCAGTAGTTGACTGGAACTCCAACCAAGGCTAAGTCATAGCTGTATTGCTCAGGATCAATCAGTCAATCAATCAATATTAAATGCGTATTGTGTGCCAGGCACTGTGATAAGCACTAAATCCAAACCCAAGTTCAGAATTTGACCTCTCAGCCCAGGAGGTCAGTGGTCAGACTTTTCTCCAAATTACACCACTTTGGGAGCACTGAACACTTACAGGTCCACAGCCTAAGTTATTCTTGAGATCCTGCAGTTATGCAATACTTAATTCCCCAAGAAAACATCAAAAGGACCCAAGAACACAAAAGTTCAGCCCGATATTCCCTCTAGAAGTATGCAGATCCCATCCTAACATCAAGACCAAAATCAGGAAATAGACTTGAAGAACGAGAAAACAAGAAAACAAACAAAAAACACCATAAAGATCTATTAGGATGACCAGAATATAAGAAAAGAATGATTCTAAAACATCTGCAAGCAAAGTCTCAAATAAAAATCCAGCTTTGGTACAAATTCAACTAGAATTACTAAAAGAGATGAAGCAAGACTTAGAGAAAGGGTTTAAAATTTTTATAAATGAAATAAGAGCAATGGAGGAAAAATTGGAGAAGAAATGAAAGCTATGAAAGAAAGATTTGGAACAAGGGATACAAAACTTTACCCAAGGAACAAACCCCTGAAGACAAAAATGTACAAATAGAAGCTGATAACTTCATGGGACACTAAGACATATGAAAACAAACAAAGACATGAACCTGAAAAAAATAGGAGAAAATATAAAGTATGTAATAACAAAAACAATTCACCAGGAAAACAGAAGAAAGATGTTTTGAAAATCCTTGGACTATTTGAAGCTATGACCAAAAAAGAGAGGAGAGAGATAGAGACCAAGACAAAAAGAGAAAGAGGCTAAATATCATATTTCAAGAAATAATAAAACAAAATTGACAGATTTCTTAAAATCAGAAGACAAAGCAGAAATAGGGGGAAAATTCACTGACCACTTCCTGCAAAAAAAAAAAAAAAAAAAAAAAAAAAAGCAAATAAAAAGTCCCAGGAACATTATAGTCAAAACTCAGTTTCCAAGTCAAAGAAAAAAATACTGCAACCAGCCAGAAAGAAATAATTCAAATACTGAGGGGTCACAGTCAGGATCATACATGTTTTAGCAACCACCACTTCATAGGAGAGTAGAACTTAGAATGCTATTATTCTGGGCAGACAAAGGGAATATAGGCTTGTTGGGGTGTAAAGATCAGTTTTCACCTGAACAGTCTCAGGTTAGGTAAAGGCGAGGGCTTCCAAACCACAGAGCTCTCACAAGGCCCCCCAGGGAACAGCTGGGAATTGAGGAATGAAACACAAGCTATCTTGTTTTTCCAGTGGAAACTTGCTGGGGAGAGCATCCCACCCTTGAGATTGGTCCATGGTCTGAGCACACCTGTTGTTAATTGGCTAGGGAGCTGAGAGCACACTGTCCACAAGCGAACCATGCAGCTGGGAGAGCTTAAATGGGGACAGGAAAGCTTGGGGGTTGGGTTCCTCTCTCCTCTGGAAGGAGAAGGGGCTCCACAGGGAGAGCATGCTGACATGTAGCTGGTATCCAGAATAAAGCCTATACTTCTGTTTGACTCTGGAGGTCTCTTCTCTCATTACATTTAGCTGGTTGGCCCCCAAAGACCTGAATTAGGTCGGAAGGACCTGGCAGCCCACGGCAGCTAGGCTGGACATAGGTTTATAACCAAGAATGTACTAGTAAATGCTTAACAACCCAAATTTAAAAAAAAAAAAGTAATCATGACACACTTTTAAATTTAATCTGCATTATTAACCTTTCGTTTATCACTTTCTTAAATGCAGATAATCAAGAAAACAATACATTAAGGCTTGATTTGCAGCGTTTGCTCATTTCCGTGGTGTCAATGTTCACACTAATATTTAACCATTGGTTCTCAAAAACCTTATGGGGTAGATCTGGTACGGCACTGCTTACAGCCAAGAATAACATACCCAACAGAACTGAGTGTATAATGTTACAGAGGAAAACATAAACTCTTTAATGAGAGCACTTACAAATATTCTTTATAAAAAAGACCTATGTAAACAATGTAGACATTTTGAAGTTCAAACGTAAGAGTCAAGAAAAACATTAACAAATAAATGTGACTGCCCAGTCATGAAGGACTAAGCAAGGCTTAAATGCTTACATTCTAATACGGAATGATGGTACATGAATTCCCTCTGAACCCTATCATCAGAGCGAATACAGGGAGTCTTACTAGCAGAGAACATGAGAGTACTTTTATTTTATGTTAATGACCTTAAAAGGAGAAAGAAAAGGGAGAAGAAGAATAGATTAAGGAGGGAAGCAAGGTAGAGATTGGGTTAAATTACTTCAGTATAATATAACATCCATACAAAGGAGGAAGCATGGAGAGTAACACTGGAACCCCATTATCTGAGGGGGTCGGAGGCGGGGAGACGGTGGGGGGGAGGGGAGCAAGAGAGGGAGAGAGAGAAAGCAAGAGAAAGGGGGAGAGAGAGGGAGGGAGAGAGAGAGAGAGGGAGGAAGAGAGAGGGAGAGACAGAGAGAGACAGAGAGAGAGAGAGGGAGAGAGAGGGAGAAAGAGAGGGAGAGAGAGGGAGAAAGAGAAAGAAAGGAAATAGGAAGGAAAGGAGAGAATTAGAGAGAATTTAAGGCAAGCATCAGTCCTAAGTAAAGCACATTAAATGAACATGTAGAAAAGTATTTATAGCAGCTCTTTGCAATTTAAGATAAATCTTTAATCTATATAGTTTCAAGAAACAATTTGTACTCCAAAGGAGACTATGGATCATGATAGCCAAGGGCTCAGTCAGTGCAGGGCAGTTGTTTATTTTATAGGTACCTATAACTCTAATTATGTGATTCAGATGTTTAAAAGGATGAGAACTTGATCTCACATCCTCCACATTCTCCCATTTCAGAAGATTGTTCCCTCTTGTGAAGTTTCATAATATCTTCTTTGAATGGTATCCTATAAAGATTATGGTATTTGGAGGCAGAGGACCTGAGATGAAGTCCCAGCTCTGACTTTTACCAACTGTGTGAATGTGAGCAAATCATTCCTCATTTCTGTACCTCTTTCTTTGTTTGTAATAAAAATAATTTTACTCTCTACATCATGGAACTATCATAAGAAATGTGTTATACAAATGCGAGCTGTTACTGTTCTCTTTATACATACAAATATATTTTTATATATTTGTATGTGTTTATATGTATTTAATGTTATGTTTTAATTTGTATTATAATTACTTAAATATTATTGTTTCATTGAACAATTCAACTGAACAAATATTTATTAATTTTTTTAATTACATCTAATCTGCATGGCACTATGTTAAGCACTAGGGCAGTGAATAGAGTTCTGGCTCTGCACTCAAGAAGATCTGAGTTCGGGAGGCAGATGTTGGAATAGAAAGATACAGATACACTAGCTCTCCCCTCACAGTCCATAAAATACCTGGTAAAGAAAGACTCTCAATAAATTCTAGAGCAGCAGAAGTCACAGAACAACAGAGTGAAGGAGATTTCCAGCCCAGGGTGACCTGAAAGGCCAACAGGAAACATCTGTCGAAGAGAAGAGCCCAGTCCAGCCTTGGCCAAGCAACATGACTCTGGGAGGAGGATACGAACAGGCCTCAAGGGTGGAATCCCCAGTCAAAGTAGCATCGGTTCGCAGGTCCCTCAACCCACAGGCTCCAAAGGTCAGTGAGAGGGTTTCTTCAGCTGTCTGAGAAGGGAGAAGGAACTTCCCATAGCTCCTGCCTCAGGCAATGCCCAAGAGGCCATATCACACAGGTGTCAGCAGTTCCTGTAGCAGCCCCTACAGCAGCATCCATTGTTGGATCATAAAACCCCTGAGGGCACTGAACAGCTGATTCTTACTTCAGCCCTGTGTAGAGGCCCTGCCCCCACCTAATACTCCTGAGGGATTTGAACAGTTGATATTTATCTCACACTGAATGGCAGTCATGCCCCTGCAGCTTATCTAAATCTCAGCCCCCAGTGGGGCTTGGCTGAACTGGAGGTGAGGTGGTTGTGAAGACAAAACTTTATTACTTAGATTCTGGGCACAAAAATTTCTGCTTGCTCCCAGACCAGGGTACACACTTGACTGTGCCACCTTGGAGGAACTGAGATCTTACAGACCCCCAGAGTGTACCCTACTCTTGACAAAGGACCCAAAAGTCAAGTAACTGGTTGGGAAAATGCCCCAAAAAGGGGGGAAAAATAAGACTTTAGGAGGTTACCTTCTTAGTGAACAGATATCATCTCCCATCCTTTCTGATGAGGAAGAATAATGCTTACCATCAGGGAAAGACATAAAAGTCAAGGCTTCTGTATCCCAAACATCCAAAATAAATATTCATTGGTCTCAGGTCATGGAAGAGCTCAAAATGGATTTTGAAAATCAATTAAGAGAGGTGGAGGAAAAATTGGGAAGAGAAATGAGAGGGATGCAAGAAAATCATGAAAAGCAAGTCCACAGCTTGCTAAAGGAGACCCAAAAAAATGATGAAGAAAATAACACCTTTAAAAATAGGCTAACTCAATTGGCAAAAGAGATTCAAAAAGCCAATGAGAAGAAGAATGCTTTAAAAACCAGAATTAGCCAAATGGAAAAGGAGTTTCAAAAGTTCACTGAAGAAAATATTCCTTTAAAAATTAGAATGGAACAGATGGAAGCTAATAACTTTATGAGAAACCAAGAAATCACAAAACAAAACCAATAGAATGAAAAAAATGGAAGATAATGTGAAATATCTC
>CM053771.1:252679784-252715727 GCA_028658325.1 Potorous gilbertii
TTGTTTAAGTATTCAACTTCCTCTTCTGTTAATCTGGGCAATTTGTATTTTTTTTAAATATTCATCCATCTCATTTAGATTATTGAATTTGTGGGCATAAAGTTGGGCAAAGTAATTTCTAATTATTGTTTTAATTTCCTCCTCATTGGAGGTGAGTTCACCCCTTTCAATTTTAATATTAGTAATTTGATTTTCTTCTTTCTTTTTTTAAATCAAATTGACCAAAGGTTTATCCATTTTATTAGTTTTTTCATAAAATCAACTATTGGTCTTATTTATTAATTCAATAGTTTTCTTAATTTCAATTTTATTAAACTCTCCTTTGGTTTTCAGTATTTCTAATCTGATATTTTCTTGGGGATTTTAAATTTGTTCTTTTTTCTAGCCTTTTCCGCTGCATGCCCAAGTCATTGATCTCCTCTTTCTCTATTTTATTTATGTAGGCATTCAAAGATATAAAACTTCCCCTAAGAACTGCTTTTGCAGTATCCCATAAAATTTGGTAGGTTGTCTCATTATTGTCATTCTCTTGAATGAAGTTGTTGATTGTTTCTATGATTTCTTCTTTAACCCATTCCTTGTTTAGGATTAGATTATTTGGTTTCCAATTGATTTTTGGTTTATCTTTCCATGTCCTTTTATTACATGTAATTTTTATTGCATTATGCTCTGAGAAGGATGCATTGATTATCTCTCCCTTTCTGCACTGGATTGTGAGGTTTTTATATCCTAGTACATGGTCAATTTTTGTAAATGTTCCATGTATCACTGAGAAAAAGCTATATTCCTTTCTATTCCCATTCAATTTTCTCCAAAGATCTATCATATCTACCTTATCTAGAGTTTTATTTACCTACTTAACCTTTTTCTTGTTTATTTTGAAGTTAGATTTATCAAGTTCAGAGAGGGGGAGGTTGAGGTCCCCCACTAGTATAGTTTTGCTCTCAGTTTCTTCCTTCAACTCCCCCAACCTCTCCTCTAAGAATCTGGATGCTATACCACTTGGAGCACACATGTTTAGTAATGATATTGCTTCATTGTCTATGGTGCCTTTTTAGCAGGATATAGTTTTATGAAAAAACTAATAAAATGGATAAACCTTTGATCAATTTGATTAAAAAAAAGAAAGAAGAAAATCAAATTACTTTCCACTTACTTAAATCTGACTTTATTTGTGCAAAAACTATTAGTATTATTGATCATATCAACAACAAAACTAACAAAAACCACATGATTATCTCAATAGATGCAGAAAAAGCTTTCGATAAAGTACAACACCCATTCGTATTAAAAATATTGGAGAACACAGGAATAAAGGGAACTTTCCATAAAATAATTACTTTTGATAGATCTATTTCTACTTTTGCTTTGTCTGAGATTAGGATTGCTACTCTTGCCTTTCTTACATCAGCTGAAGCACAATATATTCTGCTCCATCCTTTGACCTTTATTCTATGTGTATCCCCCCGTTTCAGATGTGTTTCTTGTAAGCAGCATATTGTTGGATTATGGCTTTTAACCCATTCTGCTGTCTCCGTTTTATTGGAGAATTCATTCCATTCACATTCACAGTTATGATTACAATCTGTGTATTTCCCTCCATCCTCTTTCCCACCATTTGTGCTTTTAGCTCTCCTGTCTCCCTTCCCCTCCTCATTTTTCACCACCTCCTCCTGCAGGCTTCACCTCCTTCTTTTAGCCCCCCTCCCTTTTACTTCCTTTTACTCTTATTGCTTCTTCCCTCCCTTTTAGCCTCCCTCCACTTTCTTCCCCCTTCCCCTCCTGCTGCCTATAGAGCTAGTTAGGATTTTCTACTTAAGTTTATTGTTCCATGCTTTAAACAAACTGGATGAGAGGACCTCTCAAACAATGCTCATCTCCCTCCCCTCTTTCCCTCTACTATAATTTTGTACTTCTTCCTGTGATGTAATTTGCCATTTTCTGCTTCCTCCTTTTCACACCTCCTATTTCAATCCCTTCTCATACTTAAATCGTATTTTTTATCATGACATCATTTACTTTATACCCGTTCCCTCTATGTATATCCCTTTTATATTTCATAATAGCCTCACAATTCTCAAGATTAACAGGTATCATCTTCCCTTATAGGGAGGTAAAGAGTTTGCCCTAATTGAGTAAGAAGTTTTTGTTTTTGTTTTTTTTCCCCCTTTTTACCTTTTTATGATTCTCTTTGAGACTTGCATTAGAAGATCAAATTGTTTATTGAGTTCTGGTGTTTTGGTCAGGAAGCTCTGGAAATCCCTTACTTCATTGAATGACTTTCTCCTTGCCTAAAATGTTATGCTGACTTTGCTGGGTAGTTGATCCTTGGTTGTAGTCCCAACTCCTTTGCCTTACGGAATATTGGGTTCCAATTCTTTCACTCTTTTAATGTAGAAGCGGTAAGATACTGTGTAATCCTGACTGTAGCTCCTTGATTTTTGAATTGTTTCTTTCTGGCTGCTTGTAATATTTTCTCCTTCACTTGATAGCTCTGGAATTTGGCAACGATATTTCTTGGGGTTTTGAGTTTGGGATACCATTCGGGAGGGGAACGATGGATTCTTTCGATGACTATTTTGCCCTCTGAATCTAGCACTTGTGGGCAGTTTTCCTTGATGATTTCCTGGAAGATATTGTCCAGGCTCTTTTCTCTGTCATGGGTTTCTGGCAGGCTAATAATTCTTAAATTTTCTCTCCTGGATCTATTTTCCAGGTGATTGTTTTTCCAATTAGATATCTTGCATTTTCTTCTATCTTTCATTCTTTAGATTTTGTTTGACTGATTCTTGCTGTCTCATAGAGTCATTAATTTCTACTTGTCCAATTCTAATCTTTATCAAATTGTTTTCTTCAGTTAACTTTTGCATCTCCTTTTCCATCTGTCCAAATTTTCCTTTTAAGGAGCTATTTTCTCCAGTTAATTTTTGAACTTCCTTTTCCATTTGAACAACTGTTCCTTTTAGGGAGTTATTTTCTCCAGTTAATTTTTTAACTTCCTTTTCCATTTGTTCAGTTTTCCTTTTCAAAGAGATGTTCTCATCAGTGAATTCTTTTTTCATAATTTTAAAATCATAGGCCAATTTATCTTCTATTAACTTCTTCAGCTGTTCCAAGAGAGCTGCTTTTGCTTGCAAGCAGTTCATAGTCCCCTCTGAAGTTTCAGATGGAAGTACAGTCTCAGCTCTGACCTCTTTGGCATTTTGGTCCTTATCCCCATAGAAAGATTCTATGGTTTTTTTTCACTCTTCTGCTGTTTCTTGTTCATGATGCTGATTGAGTGTTGTGGCGTCTGGTTCTTTCAGTCAGAAGCTACAGAACTTTGAGCTGAGCTGATGTGTGAAAAAGCTAAAAGCAGGTTTTTGTTTGGTGTTTCCCCAATCAGCCCTGGGACTAGGTTGTTAAGTGTGGGGGAGGAGTGGTCTGGTCACAGGAGATCTCCTCAGCTGAACTGAGGCAAAGGCAAGCTCAGGGGATGGTGATCCCAGCTTCCCTATTGTCTTCCCATTTCCCCTGGAGTGCTGAGGCATGCCTAGATGCTAATGCGTGTTCCCACCCCTCCTGGGGCTCTTCTCCTGGCACTGAGGCTTGCCTGGGTCCTAGTGTGAGTTTTCTCTGCCCTGGGTCCTCTGTCCTTCTGGTTTGCCTCTAGCACAGTAGGAGGAATCCCCCTTAGCTATTTTTCTAGCCTCAGGTGTTATGAGACTATTAGCCCTCTCTGCTTTCTCCACTGATCCAGGTTTTTTCTGGGGAAATATTTTATGGTTCTTTCATGGTCATCAAGGCGGGAGGAGAGAGCATTTACTGATCACTCCAGAATCCTAGCTCCCGGAAGTTCAAGTAGGTGACTTACCAATGTTTAATCTTTGGGCTGAAAGTCTCAGGAGCTGCTGGGCTGATATCTGGCACTCAATGGCTCTGGCTAGGCTTGTCTCTGGCCCTTGGGTGCTGTTCTTCCAGTTCTGCTCGGGCCCTTCTGCTCCACTGTGCTGGAAGTGCTGCGTTGTGCGCTGGGGGGTCACCGCCATGGAACAGATCCTTCCCATGGATCTTCTAGTCTAACCTGGGCTCTGAATCCATCACAGTCTGTCTCCCACTGGATTCCGCACCTCCAAAATTTTGTCAGATTTTCCTTTCAGAGGTATCCGAAGGAGATTGTCTAAGAGCTTAGGTGAGTCATTGCTCTCACTCCACCATCTTGGCTCCACCTTCGAGGTTAAATGATTTACCTACTGTCATACAGCTTGTAAATTTAACCAAGATTCAAAGTCAAGTCTCATCTGATTCTAAATTCAATGTTTTTTTCCCTCTACTACAAAGGCCTCAGTTCTGCTTCACTCTGTATTTAATTTGCTGCACTCCCTCTAAATTCTTATGTAAGAAAGTGTAGTAAAAATTCAAATAAATATTGGGAACCAATGGCTGAAAGTGGTTGTAGGTTTGCTGAGATGGAGATCTTCCAAGAATCGCTAGTCAGATCCACAATACATTCCAAGCATCTCCACTTCCACTTGTTTGTTCCTACCATTTCCTACATCTGAAGGTCTTTCTCCAACTCCCTCTTCTATATCCATCTATTGATATTCTATTGACATCTACTGACAGCTTAAATGTCACTGTCCATGCAGTCTTTCGTTTCTGATTTCATCAACCAGAAGTGATCTCTTTCTCTTCTAATCTCATAGACTTTTGTCTGATTCATAGTTCTCTTTTACACTTCAATTTGAACTATTTATTGTATATGTTTCTTATCATGCCTACTACATTATAAAATAAGAATGGAATGTAAACTCTTTGAGGGAAAATACTTTGGTTTTGTCTTTGTATCCTTAGCTTTTAGCATATAATAAATGTTTGTTGATTGATAAATTGATTATTCATATCTTTGAATTTCCTTGTTTATTTTACATGGCAAGTGATCAATATGTGTTTTGGGAAAGAAAGGATAAAAAAGGAAGATGAGGAGAAAGGGAAGGAAAAAGAGAGAGAAGGAAGGAAAAAGAAGTGAAGAAGGAAAAAAGAAAGAACCTATTCTGAATAGTTTACAGTAGCCTATTTAGAAGAGCCAATGTTCTATAAAGGTCCCTTTTAGCTCAAGTATTCTATGAGTCTATCATTCTGGCTCCTAGACAGACTGACAAACCTGCTTTAGTCACTACCTTTACCAGGAGCACCTCCCCAGACCAAGAAATATCCTGAAGGCATGGAAACCTCCCTGAAAATGGGTCAGTTCTGAGCTATTCCAGGGATTTTTGGGTTTGAGGGGATTGGGATTTGGAAGGAGCAGAGGAGAAAGTGTAGCAGATTTGATGAGGATTTTGGAATGTCATGCTAGTTTATCTAAATGGGGAATCCAGCTGAGAGGGGAAATCTTCCGTTGCTACTTCTACCAGGAAATCACTGGCCCTTCTACAGTTGAAAAGAAAGCTGCCCAGAGAAAGTCGTTAAGACCACATTTTACTGTGCTACTTATGCATTTTTTTTGGTCTTCATCAGTCCTGGCAGGAATTAGACATAGCTTTAATAGGCAAATGAAAAACCATTTATTAAGCACTTACTGTGCGCTAAGCACTGTGTTAGTGCTGGGGATACAAATATAACAGCAAAAAAAGGCCATGTCTCCAAGCAGTTTAATTTTAGGGAAGACAATGAACAAAGAGGATTGGTAGATAAGGAGGGGTTATTTTGGTCTAAAAAGTTACAAGGACGGTAAATGGGATCATGGGCAGGGGAGGAGGGTGATGGTATAAACATACTCTATCTAAGACCTATAGCAGTATTGATTTGATCAGGGTTTGTGTTTCTAGACCTTACCTGGGAATTTTAGTATCCTTCACACTGTCAGAACAACTTTCTATCCAGCTGCTGAAGCCATCATTGAGGGGGAAAATTGTAATTTTGTAAATTGAAAATTTAAAAATTTAAAATATTGTAAAATTGAAAAATTGTAGAAAGGGTCCACCTTCCTTATTATCACCAGTTGACCAACTGACACCAATGGGAAGATGGGCATAGAGACCTTTGAATGGCAGCAGTCCCTAGTCTACAAATACTGCTTCCAAACTTGCCCCTATACTCATCATCTGGAGAGAGAGCTTCTGTGAGGAGACATTCATTCCTATTTGTTGCCAAACAACTGCCACTCAAAGGGTAGGCAAGCTGGCCTAGCTCAAGCAGTAGGGCATCCAGAGGGAGGGAAAGGAGGCAGCATTTGCTAGGCAAGTTGAAATATCACCACCAACCTGACCAATGCCCCCCTTGAACTTTTAGTAGGGAGGATAAGCTTGAGGAGACCAAACTTTTTGCAGTAGCCATTGTGGTAAGTGGGATAATGAATTAATTAAGGAGGTATAAAAAGACTGTCTTTCTGTAGGAAGGGCCCAGTCAACATTTTGCAGTATGAATTTGTAGTGAATGAAATCAGCATAGTTTTGTGATTTTTCTCTGGTTCTGTTTTGCAGCACATAAATAAGAGCAAAGGAGGCTGATGGGAGTAATCTAGGGTTGGGGCTTGCCAAGTTGTGTTCTGCAATAAGGCAAAGGGACAATGAATAGTGTAGTGGAGAGCTGGACTGGTTAACCAAGGTGGTATAGATAGGGAAAGGAGGAGAGTTTAGGGAGTATGGGTGTTATGGTTTGGAAAAGAACTGAGGAATCATGAAAGTCCTGGTGCAGATGAATAAAGGGCCATAAACCGTAGGGAAAGATAGTGATAGAAGATTATGATTGGATAAAGGAATTTCAGAGGTCATGAGCATGAGACTAGAAGTTAGTTAGGCAACCTCTGTATAGCAGAGGTAGATTGGAAGAGGATATCATGGGAATTGAATAGATTGAGGTCATGAGAATTGAATTGATTGAGAATAGATTGAGTAACTGAGAAAGTAGGATATTTGGAGGAACATTAATACGAATACAGCAAGTCTCTTAGTATAAGGGAAGAGGTTAGGGTAGAAAGAAAGACTGTGAGTCAAACTCTGAGAAAAGAGGGAGAATGTCCTGGTGGTTGTTAATACCAAGGGAAGGGAAGGGAAGAAAAGGGAAAGTAAAGGAATGGAAAGTCACCAAGGTCTGGATTGTGTGATAAATTTAGATTGAATGAATCTCAAAGAACAAGAAGTTGCTAAGTGTGCAAAAGTATAATGAGTGATGGAAAAGGGGTTAGGGATACAGTGTTGTTAGGTGGGTGAGTGCCAGAAGATAAGAGTGAAAAAGGAAGTCTGTTAATTATGGAGCAGATGATCCAGAGAACACTGTAAAAAGGGTAGGCAGATCTGAAGAGAGACATTGGGGAGGTAGAATTTGAGACATTTGCTGGGGAGGCACCTGGGGAAGTTGGGTTGAATAGAATTCCCCTTTTCCAGCTTCTCAATGAAGGATTGAGAAGTTGAGAATGGGGAATGGGGTTTGTAGATGAGTAGCAGCAGGTTCATAATCATGAGGATGGGGACTATGCAAGGAAGCGGGAATATACTAGTTATTGACAAATTAGTATCTCTGCCAATACCTGGGAGGGACATGTTGAAACAGACAGTTGATTAGACTGTTTAAGGACCTTACTACTTGTGGTAACTAACAAGTTGTTATAATTATTATACCAGACTGTCTCTATAGCGAGGATATTTAACTTTTTGTTGTTATAAATCCCTTTAGCAGTTTGTTGAAGCCTATGGATCTCTTCTCAGAATCAGATTTTTAAATGAATAAGATAAATGGAAGGAAACAGTAACTTTTCCTATCCATGTTCATGGACTTGAATTTCTCTATGGAACATTCTGGGCTTCTGAACCCCACATGAAGAACCTTTGTGCTAGAGCTAGATCACAGCATTTAGAATGATAAATGACAGTACTTAGAATGAATAAATGATAGCTCTGGAAGAGAACTTAGCAATTGTCTTGTCCAATCCCTTCTTTTTACAAATGAGAAAAGTAGAATATAGATGGGGAAAGTGGCTTATCCAGGTATCTTTCAATTGTTCCCAGTACCAAGAAGAATGTTTGAGAGCTTAATAAATGCTTGTTGATTGCCATATTGACTGATTGAGTCTGAGAAATTAAGTGAATTGCCCATGATTACTTAGTAAGTAAGTGGTTGGAGGCTGGACTGAAAGTCAAGCCTTCTGATTTCAGTACTCTGGCACAAGTAGATGAAGAAATGGGAGATTGGTGAATTCTGTCAATAGCTTTAAGTTGGTCACAACTATTTTCTTAATGGGATTAAACAATGTATAACAATGATGATTTGTGGAATGACTGTACCTGAAACCAGCCTTGAATACACTTAAGATATTATTTTGGAGAATAGTCTTATGTTTTGTTGAGAAGAAAGTTGGTTTAGAAAAACTATTGATAACTTTTGTTTTGCTATCAGTCATTTCTGGAAATTACAACCCTCCTTTCTTCCCCATTCTCCACCTCCTATTTCTTTCTTTTTTTTTCATCCAAAGAAAAACAAAGTTCATTAAAGATTCACCATGTTGGCTGGACACTTAAGAAATCTGAGCACCTTCACGGAAATGGTCTTATATTCAGAAAGACTGTGGGAGGGATCTAGGGGTGGCCAAGCAGTCTGGGGTAATGAGAGGAGGGGTTTAGGGAGGGTCTTGAGGAGGAGTCTAAGGAGAATCATAATGACACTGGGGTGACTAGAGGTGAGAACCAAGAGAGAGGGATTTTGCTAGGATCAAGGGTGGGAGGTAGCTGGAGGCAATCTGGAAGTAAGAGACAATTCAGGGTTAGGCTAGGTTAAGGGTAATGGAGATTTGGGTCTAGCAATAATGGAAGGTTTATGGCCTCAGGTGAATGCTAGATTAAGTGGATGACTCAAGGAGAGTTCAGGCAGTTTCCCAGAATCTATACCCCATCATTCACCCTTCAAACAAATGGGACCCAAATTCTTTTGGGGTAAGGGGTGAAGGTCTTGGTTTCTGAAACTGGTTCTTCTGGCAAGGGGCATAGAGGTCTCTCTGGGTCCTGTTCAAGGGGTACATAGCCTGTGTTGTCATCTGGAAGTTGATGGCTTTGACTGTGTTGGACACAAACCTGGCAAGGAAGTTAAGCAAACAAGAACCAAACAGGCACAAAAGAAGTATAGAGAAAAGACAATGTCTCCTACATAAAAGACAGTTTTCCTGGAGAATTTAAAGATGACTATTGCAAGACCAAAACATAAAAGGACAAGTTTGATAGGGGAAGTTTTTGCTATCAGATATCTGTTTTCTTTCCAAATTGCTCCATGGGCATGTAGAATATGGAAAGCATATTTTGAGTCAGTAAAAACTTTTACTCTTTTATTTTCCCATAGCTTTAGGGTTCTGATGGGTGCCATTAATTCTGTTTTCTGGGCAGAGGTCAAGGCTTTTATGGTGTGGGGGAGACTGACTACTGTATACCTAGCTTTCCTAACTCTGTGTACCACACTGCTTCAGGGTTTGAGAAGGTGTGGCACACCTGAAGAACTAGGTCAGGGCTATCTAAGAGCATATTTGGTGAGCCTATGGTTAGCCAGCCACTAGTGGCTCTCTCTTCGGATGCTCTGAAGTCAGTGGGGAGTCAGAACTTCCAGGGGCTGGTCAGCTTTAAGTTTAGAGGCAACCTCAGTTAGAATAACTGTAGCAGCCACGGAGTCTAGTTGTTTTGAAAAACAGGCAACTGGCCTGGGTCAGGTCCTAAGGACTGGGTTAGGACTCCTACAAAGCCTGTCCTCTCCTTTCATCAACATATAGAGTAAAAGGTTTTCCTAGATTGGGTAGAGCTAATACTGTAGTGGTGGTCAATTTAGTTTTCAAAGTCTCGAAAGCTTTAGACTGGTCGGGATCCCACTCTAGAGGGAATGAGTCAGGGCCTTGAGGAACAATTAATGGTTGCAGTCCCATCAGGCCTTGGGCTTAATTGGATAATTCCTCGTGATGTGGGAATACTTAGTATCTCTGAGGTGAACTACAGCTGGGATGGCTTGAGTAGCTCTTTCAGGAATTCCCTAATTCCAAACAATTGGCTCAACTTCTTCCCATGTTTTTGGGGAAACATGGGAAGGTCTGGTGAACAGAAGGAGGCAGATGGGAAACTAAAGTAGAGAAAATTGGCTCTCCAATTTCACTATCAGGTCCCTTTCCAAAATGGGAGCAGGGCAAGAGAAGATGCTGAGGAAGGAGTGCTCAAAAAACAGATCCTCAAATAGGTAGGGGAGGGGGTATGTCTGGAGTCATCCCTTAATTTCTCTTTTGATGCCATGACCCTGTCAAGGTGAGGGTAGGGCCAGAGCAATTGTTTAAAACAGAGAACTTAGCCATGATAAAGTGGGTAACCTTGCCTTCAGCCTCTATTTTTGCCTGGGGCTTGGTGTGAGAGATGGAGAAAGTGGGAGCTGTGCCAAGCCCCAGGCTCCCTGTCATTCTGAGTCTTGAGAAGACTGGAGGACAGGGTACTGTGGGGTGGCTCCACCACCTTTCCAACCTTGGGGACAATCCTTCCTCCAATGTTCCACCTGGCCACATGGGCAGGGTCCCACAGGCATTGATTCCTGGATTTCCTTCTGCGGAGGGGCGTCTTGGAGGTATACTCCGTGGATCTTTTCCTGGCCATGGCAGTAGCCAAGAATTGAGCATGTTCTCTGTCTCTAGCCCTTTCTCTGAGTTCTTTTTCCTCCTCTTTGACTAAGTCTCTATTGTTGAAAATTCCAAAGACTGTCTCTAGTAATTGGGCCTGAAGTGTTTGGGTTCTCATTGCCAATTTCTGCAGCTTCCTCCTAATATCTGGGGCAGACTGTTGAATGAAATACATGCTAAAGATTGCTACTTCTTCTATAGAGTCAGGATCTAAATTTGTATACTTCTTAACGGTTTCTATCAACCAGTCTTGGAAAAGGGTAGGATTTTCCTTTTCTCCCTAGTTTCCCTAATTGTTAAAAAAATTTCTTTGCTTTCAAAATGTAGTTCTTAGGCCTTCTAACAGGCAAATTACCATATAGTGTCTCTTTCCTCTATCCTGACTCTTTTAATAATCCTATCCTGGGTCTCTAGTGGGAATGGCAGCTGTTACTGGGGGATATTTTGTGGAGTCATTGCTAGCCAAATGATCTCCAGTTTTCTGGGTGTGTTCCAGGATGCTCCTCTTCTCCTCAGCGGTACAATAGGTGGAGAAGAGGATACGCAAATTATCCAAGGAAGCTCGAATTGAAGGCATACGTACCTAAAATCCTCAGTAAACTTAGTAAGATCTTCTGAGTATTGCTGCATTTTCTCTTTAACCTGAGTGAGATCTGAAATGGAGAACAGAACAAGCTCCCTACTTGTTCCACTAGGAGAAACAGGAAGTTCCCTCACTGGAAAAAGCCCTAAAGGGGCTGTGGGGACTGGGGCTTGTGGAGGGAAATAGGAGCTTCTACTTCTTGTGAGGGAGGGGGTGGGGAGTGCTGACTGAACTGCAATAGACTGCAAGGTTGGGGGATTCGGGTGGCAAGGGGAAAGAACAGCTGGTACCTGAGGAGAGGTAAGGGTCAGAGGGGAAATGCTGCACAGACTACTGTTGGGGTGGCCCCAAGGTTGGGATCTGAGTGGGCATCACCTGGGGGGAGGGTCCATAGGAGATACTGCAGGGACTCAAGTCGGGGTGGGGTTCAAGGCTAGAACCTGAGTAGCAGCATCTCAGGGGAAGGGGCCATGGGAGGAGATGCAGCATAGGAGACCTGGAAGGTGAAGGAGGCAGGAAAGGAGGGATATTGAGCTAGAGGAAAAGGGAAGGGAAACCATTGGAAAAAGGGGGTGGTTAAGGGGGGGGCGTGGGAAAAAGGGGAAGCTGGGGGAAGTTGGGAAGGAGCAGGAGGGTCTGGGAAAGATTCTCCACCTTTTCTTTCTTGAATAGAATTCTGAAGGTATGATATGTAGACAATTATGGAGGTAAAGGATTCTACACACAACTACAGGATAAAAAGAGTGGGAACCCTGTGTCCACCCTGAGGAAACTACACTTGTTGAATTAAATAGAATAAATGGTTTGTTGGAAATATGGGTCCTGCCACTTAGGTCACATTTCTAACAACTTTGGCGATACAATATTTTATCCTGAGATCTTTTTAAAAAAAAAAACACCAAACCCAAACCATCCCAGACTCTTTTTTCGTATGATTAAAATGTTCCTTATATCTTTTTCTTTTAGTCAACTTCAGTTCCCAATATATCCCCCATCAAGTGCTGCTTGGTGTCTAGTCATCCACTTCAGTGTTTAACTACAGGGTACTTTTTAAGAATACCCTAGTTAATTAAGTTGCATATCACTAAAGAATTTTAGGAGAGCTTCTGGTGTAAATCCTAAGACATATAAGTCAGTTTACTAAAACATTTGCATGTATATATGACAAATATATGATATAATAAACATCATATATATGTATACATATGTTGAGAGAGAAAAATTGGGAGAGAGTTGGAATATTCTTTTCACCTTTTGGGAGTGGCATATTTGTCTGTGAGTGTACAATGACTGGGTCAAAGGTAGGAGGTAGGACCAAAAGGAAAGAGATTTATTAGCAAATTAAGGAGTCTGACTTTACAATCAGAGAGAAAATTTCCAATTATCTGTTCCTATTGATAGCAAGTTCAGGTTGCTGTGGGGTGTAAATTTACTTTTTATAACTTCAAGTTCAGTTAGAGTATATAGTCAATCAGTAGTATTCTGATGAAGGAACTTTGGATAGAAAACTAAAGCATTTTACAGGAGAGGGAGGGAAACAGAAAGAAAGGGTTCAGTGGCTGGGGGGGGACACACTGGAGTATTTGGAAAGCAAGTTGCAGGATAAGAATAAGAAAATATTCCCTGTTCAAGGTCAGGAGAGAAGAGGAGGAGACCATATATTGCTACAGTTTTATACTGTATACACTGTTTTCCATTTACCTAAATGCAATAAAACTTCATGGATGCACACTCTCAGCAAACATTGGCATCTAATAGACTATGATTGTAAGGAGAAGAGACAAACAAGATGTGAGAGTGACAAAGGCAATGTGTGGTGCAGAGTGCTGGACTGATCATAGACTTATCCTTTCCAAACTAAATAATGGCATTCATCAAAAGTGCCACCCCCAAGGCAAAATGACCACCAGAAGAAATAATGTCAACAAATTAGAGCTCTTCTCAGAGCAACAGTTTATTTCTAACTTGGAGGGGAAGTTGAGCTAATACATAGTTGGCAACAGTGGAACAGAAAAGGAATGGGCAGCTTTCAGAGATTTAGTGTACAGAACTGCATTTGTTCATCAGGGTCAGAATACTCTCAAACACCAAGACTGGTTTGATGAAAATGATGGGGAAATCCAGAAGCTGATAAATGAAAAGCAAGAATTCCACAGGATTTACCAGCAGGACAGTTCATCTACCTCTAAGAAGGAAGCATTTAATTCCATCAAAAATAAAGTACAAGCAAAGTTTAGAGATATGCAGGATTCCTGGCTCAATAAGAAGGCATATGAAATTCAGTTTTATGCTGATAGTAACAATCTAAAGCACTTTTATGATTCCCTGAAAGCTATTTATGGACCAAAAACCATGGTGCATCACAGCTACTCAGTCCTGATGGAGCCACATTGATTAGTGGGAAGGACATGATCCTAGAGAGGTGGGCTGAACACTTCATCATCAATCAATTGGAACCACTGACCATTTACCTCAGGTTGAAGTCAATCCCTCCTTAGTTGAACTTCCAACTAAAGAAGAGGTTTTGAGGCCCATTAGGCTTCTTTCATGTAGCAAAGCACCTGGTGCTGATTCTAATCCATTCTCTGCTGCTTGTGCTAATTTTGGCTAATAATCAATACCAAAAAACACAGGTGCTCCATCAACCACCACCACACCATCCATATGTGGAACCGTTGGTTCCAACAAATGGAGAAGTTTTGAATGCTGTAGATAAGTTCACTTACTTTGGTAGTGTACTTTCCAGGGATGTACACATTGACACGCATTGTCAGAGCTAGCTCAGTGTTCGGGAGGTTCTGAAGAAAAGGTTGGTAGAGAAGAGGTATTATACCAACTGAAGGTCTACAGGGCTGTTGGGCTGACCTCATTTTTGAATGCCTGTGAAACATAGCCAGTCTACCAGCACCATGCCAGGAAACTGAATTGCTTCCATTTGAACTGTCTTAGGAAGATCACCTGCCAGGAGAAGATACCAGACACTGAGGACCTTGCTTGAACTAAACTGCCAAAGTATTCAAACTGTGCTTCAGAGAGTGCAAACTCCAATGGGCTGACCATGTTGTTTGAATGTAAAATGTACAGTTGCCAAAAAGACTATTTTGTGGAGAACTCACATGGTGGCCAGAAGAAATTATACAAGGACACTCTCAAGGTCTCTCTCAAGAACTTTGGATTTGACTGTGGGACATGGGAGACACTGGCATGGGACTGATCAGCATGGTGTGCCCACATCAGAAAAGGTGCTATACTCTATGAGCAAAGCAGAATTGAAACAACACAAAGGAAAGGTACAAATTTGGAGTAACCACCCCAAATGTTCACACAGACTATCTGTGCCCAATCTGTGGTAGAGCATTCTGAGCTCATATTAGTCTGATCAGCCACAGTCATATGCATTGAAACTTCACTCTATCATGGTGGTGTCATTTTGGTCCTCTGAGAACGAAAGATAACAATCAAGGAGTCTGACTTTACTATCAGAGAGATCAAATTTTCCAATTATCTGTTCCTGTTGATAGCAAATTCAGATTGCTGGGATGTAGATTTACTTTTTATAACTTTTCAGGCCCAGTGTGAGAGTACATAGGCAATTAGTAGTACTCTGATAAAGGAACTTTAGATAGAAAACTATAGCATTTTATAGGAGAGGCAGAGAATTAGAAAGAGAGGGTTCATCAAGGGGAGAACATGTGAGTATTTGGAAGGCAAGTTGCAGAATTTATTTTCAGAATAAGAAAACATTCCCTCTTCAGGGTCAGGAGAAAAGAGGGGTCTATATCTTCCTACAATTGTGAAAACGTTCCTTTTAGAAAAAAACTGAAGGGACCTTTATCCAAGGACAGCAAGTAGTTGTTACAACAGTGGATGAGTCCACATGCTTTACCATGCTCTTTCTTAGGAATTGGGGACTTTCTAATATTAGACTGCTTGAGTGGTTGGAAAATTTCTGGTTTGTTAGTCTATTAATTTGGAATAAAATGACTGTGGTTCTTATTTCTCTCTTCCCCCCAATATCATGACTATTTTTCTTTCAAGAAACAGAATGTGTTGGATGTGATAAGCACTGAACAACATATCAAAAAATGTAATTGATTATATGTTGAAAAACAGGAAACTGGTTAATGATATGGGAATCATTTATGATTTAGCTGCATATGCATAAGGAGACACCTGACTGTTTGGCAAAAATCAAAATTAATATTAAATTAGAACAGATATTCTATACACATATATCAATACTTTTATACTTAATCTATACCTGTAGCTAATCTCTATATAAGGCAAGTCATTGGGAGAATTAATTTTGTTTGACTATTCCTATTTGTTACAAATAAATTTGTTTCTTTTCTTTTTTGTCCTCAGTGGGGTAAAGGATGGGAGGGAAGGAAAATAGATTCCTGTTAATTCAAAAAAAATAAAGAGATGGAGAGTGCTACAGATGTGAAATGATTTTCAGATAAGATCATTGTACAATTAGTTTTATTTAAATTTTACTTCTTTACAAGGGACTCCTAATGAAGTAGAAGCAATCAGTAAATGTTTTTAATGTAAAAAAAAAAACAGTAATAAAACCTAAATGTAAAAATGAAAAAAAAGTAGGAAAAAGGAATAAAGGTGGGAAGAGATGACATACAATTGTAACAATTCCAAAGCGGACTTTTTAAAAAAGTGAAAAATAGGAAATGGGTAAGGAAATGATATCAACATAAACCATCATGATTTCCTGCTTAAATTTAATTAATGAAAAGGAATCATTAAATAAGGAGTAAGTCAAAAGAGACCAGTAGCAATTATAGCCAGCAAACACTTGATCTTTTTGCCAATTATATAAATGTGGCAGTCAAGGACAACACATATATGTAGATACAGGTAGAATGTCAACTCATTTGCAAGTTCTTTGACAAGGCTGGTGGAAAATCACATTGTAAACCAGTTTGGAGCTGAGATAAGGATAATGAACCTGCAGAAATCTTGACGTGACATTTACTTAAATCATAATAATCCTAGCATCAATTAGAGATGAAAATGGAAAGAAGACACCTGATAAAAAACAAAATGAAACAAAACTTAGATTTGTTGGCATTGTTAACATTTCTATAACATATTTTTGTCATAAATGACAATGGAATTACCACATTTACTTGGACATTTCAGTTTCCCCAGGTGTTTGGTATGCAGATGGAAATGGCCTGGTAAGATATAAAATGGGAAATCTGGGGGAGCCAACCAAATGCACATAAAAGTAATATGTACTGGAGGAAATACAATTTTGAAAGCATTCTCCAGGTTTGAAGTATATAATGACTGGAAAAATGGAAATAATTTCCTAAAAAGGTCACAGCAAAGACATCACTAAAAATTGATTAATATGCCTACTTTGTCCTCTGTATAAAATTTCTAATGAGAATTACTTGCGCATGCATCAAGTATCCTTGATGAAAGTATGAGTTGGGAACAGACAGGTTTTTGCAAATGATTTTCTACAGCATAACCTATCTTCATATGGCTGAAAAGTGCACTGAATCCTAGATTTCACTATTTTTATTACTGGTTGAATATTAAAAAGTATCTTATTCCATAGAGAAAAATACATCCTTTAGGCTCCTCTCTAGTTATAGTGTTTCCCTTGAATATGTTAAAGTCATGCAAGATTCCCTGATATATGTGTGGCAGCAAGCGGGGTGGAATTTTTTTTTTTGTAGTTGTTTTCCTGGCTCAGGCTAGATTGTGAGCACCTGAGGGTTCAGCCCACCTTTAAGCCCTGGTGGTTTGAAGCTTGCTGAGGCATGTGGGTTTCATGTCTGCTGACTCTGAGCCAATCAGGAGTCATCTTTGTTATGTATACTGGGAGGTTAATATTTTACTTTGGAATTCACTTATGAGAAGGATCTTGGTCTGGTCTTTGGGGGTTCACTTATGAGAAGGATCTGGTTGAGACTCTGAGTGGCTGTATGTTCAGACCTCCCAACTGCTCAGATGTAAAGGCTCTCTCCATCCAGGAATATATGTAAATTGTATATCTATATTGCTCTGATTCAGGCAGGAGAGTATTGTCTGTTGATTTTGATAAATATAAAAGGGTTGGTGAATACATGGAAGGCTTGATAATGTTGGGAATATAAAAGATAAAAAGGTGTATCTGGAAGCATTTGTTTGACCTGATTAAAGTAATTGTTAACCCCTCAAAAGTTGCCTTTCCTTTTATAAATGCAGGTTTAAAAACATGTGATAGTAGGCCCTCCTGTGTATGTTAGGGTGCTTTCTGATACAACATAGAACAGAAGATACATCATACAACAGAAGATACATCCATTCAATATCCGTATCAATATGAAGTGAGGTATAAAATGGGTGGATTTGTGCCCATCAAAGATATTTACCATTGTTATGGTGTATGATCAGTGAATGGTTCAAATGAAAGAGGAGTTTAGATGAAGAATTCTGTCATATGCTCCTGTTTGAGAATGTCATTGTGCTTATTTTATCAAACTTGGGAGGGCTATGGGGCTTCCTTAATGAAATCCACAAACACCCTCATGAGTTTGACCTAATGGAGGAAAAATCAAAAGGACAATAAATGCTTATTGTCTAGATTATAATGTACAGTTGGCTAGAATGTGCACTGAGGTAAGCTATCAGCATGCACTTATATAGCTATCTATCTTTATAGTATAGTGTATATTTCAAAAACATACACATGTAAATAGATATGCATTTCATTAACGTCAAAATCAATTGGCAAGCATTCGTAAATGTCTGCACTGTGTTAGTTACTAGGTATATAAAACAAAAAATTAAATAATCTTCATTTTCAATGAATTTGCAGTCTCTTAAGGGACATGATATGTATTTTTATAATTATGTATGTACGTACATATGTATATTGTGTGCCCAAATGTAATAGGATGACTTGGAGTAAATGACATTTTCTGCCAAATGCATTTTCCAAGACACATGAACCTGAAATATTCACTGAAAGATGTTTCTGGGATTAAGATACAATGTTGAGATTGTGTCTAGATAGAGTTAAAGAAAAGTAACATGATCTAGTGAAAAGAACTCTGGATTTATAGTCGGAGGATCTAGGTTGAAATCCTTTACATGTGACCTGAATAAGGACAATTATAGTGTCATTACCGATAGGGGAAGGAGCATTGATGGTGGATGGGGCATCAGAGGACTTGGGTTTGAATGCCATTCTAGCACTTACTACTTCTCTGACCCCTGGAAAGTCACTTAACCTTTGTAGACCTCTGTAAAATGAAGGGATAGGATTAAGCGATCTCTAAATTCCCTTCTAGTTCTCAATCTATGACTCCGTGGTCCATTTCAAATTGTGAATGTTCTTTATGTGTCTGCTAACCATGTATTACACACAGAGGAGTAGCAAGAATTCCTGAACCAAGGCCTCAGGGTATCTCATATAAAAACAAAACAAAACAAAACAAAACTTGATCTGGTAATCCGATTAAGGAGAGACATCTTAGGCTCATAGGTTTTCCTGAAATCCATGACCAAAAGAAACCCTGACCATTGTATTTAAAAAAAAAATAATTGAAGAGACTTGCTGTGCCACATTTGAAAAAAACAGTTCAACATGAAAACAGAAAGAAGATTCCATTTCCTGAAGAAAACTTCTAGGACAAAGGTTGCAAACAAAATAAATAAAATACTTCAAGCAGCCAGAAAGAAGGAGTCATAATCAGAATTACACAAAATTTCCACTTTAAAAGAATGGAAAACATACAGTGAAAGTGAGATAGTCCAAAAGGCAAAACAAAAGTCAACAATCAAGAAAGACTTACCCAGGAAAAGTGACTATAATCCTACAATGTAAAAATAGCCTTTTGGTGAAACAGTGGGTTTTCAAATATTGCTAATGAAAAAAAAGCTGAAAAAAAATTTTGAAATAGAAACATAAAAAATAACTACAATTGAACAATCAGAAGAGACTTTATAAAAATGAATAGCTTATATTCTAATGGAGAGAAGGGATGTAAGAGAGGTTTTATTTTTAGAATATTAATGTCACAAGGGATCATAGAGATAATCAATGACACAAAAGGAAGAAAGGAAAGAAGGAAAGACATATTTAAGAGCCTATTATGTGTCAGGTACTATACTAAACACTTTACAAATAACTTATTTTAAATTCACAACAACTCTGGGAGGTAGTTGCTGTTATTATCCCCAGTGTAAGAGCTGAGGAAACTGAGGTAAAGAGAGGTTAAGTGAGTTGCCCAGGGTAACATAGCCAGTGAGTGTCTGAGGTAGATTTTGAACTCAGGTCTTCCAGCCTCCAGGCCATGTACTCTATATACTGTATCAGGTAGCTGCATAGAAAGGTGTATAAGTAGTTTTTGTGTGTTTTGAAAATATAAGAAAAAGGAAAATAGAGGGAAAGGAGAGGATACATTAAAAGAAAGTGGGAGAAAAAATAGGGAAACTTGTTAAAACACATAATTAGGTGTTCAAGCAGAACTATAATTACATAAAAAAGTACTGGGAGAAGTGGGCGTCACTTGAACTTCCTTTTCATTTAAACTTGTCAAAAGAGGATAGAACATACATGTAAAGAATGTCATGTAGAAATGCATTCAAGTCAACAGTTATACTGATAGGAAAAGAAAGACAGAAAAGGGAAATATATGAGGGAAGTTACCTTAGGGGAAAATTTATATTTCTAAACACTTTTATTACCAAAAAAGAGAAAGAGCAGATCAATGAATTGGGAATAATACTAGAAAAACCAACAAAACTGAAAATCCCTATTAAATACAAAAACAAAAATTCTAAAAATTGAAGAAATTATCAAAATTTAAAACAAAAAATATAATTAATAAAATTAGCTTTCTTAAAAAATAGATTGAACTGGCAGCTAATTTGTTTAAAAAGAAAGAAGAAAACAAATTGCCAGTAACAAAAATGAAAACAGGAATTCATAACTGAAGAAGAAATAAAGCATATTATTAGAAATTCTTTTGCCCAACTATATGCCAACAAAACCAATGACTTAAAGTAAATGAACTCTTAAATTATCTGAATTACCAGAACAAAAACCAGAGAATTTAAACAATCCAGTTAGAAGGGAAGACAATGAATAAATCATAACATAAATGAACTTCCAAAGGGGGAGAAAAACTAGCATCAGATGGATTCACAAGTGAATTCTATCAGATTTTCAAAGGTCAATTAATTCTAATATTTGCAAAAAACAAGATCTTGTCAAATTCCTCCTATGAACAAATATAGTCT
The DNA here is from genome assembly GCA_028658325.1 of Potorous gilbertii. Lineage (NCBI taxonomy): Eukaryota > Metazoa > Chordata > Mammalia > Diprotodontia > Potoroidae > Potorous > Potorous gilbertii. Next base: position 252,700,235 of record CM053771.1, read on the forward strand.
TGATTCATAAGCCAGGAAGAATAAAAAACAACAAAAACCCTTATAGATAAATATCCTTATTGAACATAGATGTGAAAATGTTAAAGAAGGTTTTAGCAAAGAAACTAAAATAGTTTCACAAAGATTTTATTCAATGACAGGCTTGAATTTATATGAGGAATTCAAAGTTAATTTGATATTAGGAAACTTACAATTTATGTTAATAAAATCAACAAAATCATATTTTATATTAATAGATGCAGAAATAGCTTTTGACAAAATACGACCCCCATTTCTGCCGAAAACAAGACAAAATAGAGCAACAAATTTTGTTGTGGTTATTGTTGAGTCATTTCAGTCACATCTAACATTTTGTAACTCATTTGGGATTTTCTTGGCAAAGATACTGGAGTGTATTTGTAGTTTCCTTCCCCAGCTCATTTTCCAGATAAAGAACTGAGGCAAAAGGAATTAGGTAACTTGCCCAGGGTCACCTAGCTAGTAAGTGTCTGAAGCCAGATTCAGACTCATTTAGACAAATCTTTCTGATTTCAAGCCCAGGGCTCTACCCACTGTACTATCTATAGGGTATCTACACATACTGTACAGCATCTATACAGTACCAGTAATAAATGGACCTTTCCTTGAAAGGACAAAAGTGTGTATATATATATATATATATATATATATATATATATATATATATATATATATATATATATATGAAATATGTATGCACATATGTGTAATATGTGCATTTATTGGTACAAAATGCACACATTACATATATGTGTATATACACACATACATACATATATATACACACCCACCTAGATATGTGTGTATGAACTAAAAGCTACCATTACATGTCTTAGAGATAAACAGGAATCCTTCCCAATAAATTCAGCTTGTCCTTTATTAATATTTGTATTAAACGTAGTAGTAGAAATGCAGGCTATGTAATAAGGAGACAATAAAGAATATTGAGAGAATAAGCATATGTAACATTAAGAAACAAAATGGTCACTTTTTTTTGCAAATGATATGATGGTCTATTTAGAGTACACTAAGAGTTAACTAAAAATTCATTGAAACAATAACCACAGCAAACTTGAAGGATTTAAAATAAATTCACACAAATCACCAATATTTCTTTATAATACCAATAAAACCTGGAATGCAAAATTCCATTTAAAATTACTAGAGAATGTATAAAATACTTGGAAATTTACTTTCCAAGATGCATAGAAGTATATAAATATAATTATATACAACTGTTGGTAGAAATAAAGACAAGACAGATATAAATAACTGGAAAAAATATGAATTGCTCTTGGGTAGAATAAACCAATATTATAAAAAAATGACAGTACTACCAAATCACATTAAATGCTCTGCCAATCAAACTTCCAAAAGGTTATTTTATAGGACTAGAAAAAATAAATTTAATATGGAAGAAAACAAGGTGAAGAATCCCCAGAGAAATAATGAAAAGAAATGAGAAAGAAGGGCACTAGTAATGTCAGATCTCAAACCATATTACCAAGAAGTAATTGTTAAAAATAATATGATGTTGGTAAAAAAAAAAATAGAGAAATCAATCAGTGGAACAGATTAGCTATATAACACAGAAGACACTGTATCTAATATCCTAATATTCTGTAAACACAAAGACCACAGCTACTGGAAAAGGGTTCATTATTTGACAAAAACTATTGGAAAATTGTACAGCAGTATGGAAGAAATTGGATTTAGATCAAAATTTCACTTGGTACAAAAGTAAGTTCCAAATGTGTATGTGACATGGAAATAAAAGGTCATATCACAGATTAGAGAAACATGGAAAAAAATATTCATCAGATTCATGGATAGGTTAAAAGTTTATGACCAAAAAAGGAATACAGAGAATCACAGAAGATAAAAATGAGTACTTTTTATTATGTAAAATTAAATGATTTTGTATAAATTAATAAAGCTAAGATTAAAAGAGAAAAACAATGGTTGACCTTAGTTAAACTTAATTAACCTTAAATGGTCAATCTTAATCTTTGCATCAAATTTCTCTGATAAAGGTCTAATTCCTAAGATATATAAGGAATTGATTCAAATTTATAAAAATTATGAACCATTCCCCAATTGATAAATGGTCTAAGGTTATAAACAGGCAGTTCTCAAGGGAGGAAATACAAGCTATTTTTAATGATATGAGAAATGCTCTAAGTCACTCCTCATTCGAGAAATGAAAATTAACCTAATTCTGAGATTCCATACCACACCTATCAGAGTGTTAAAAATGACAAAAAATGGAAAAGGATAACTGGGGTTGGGGGAACACAGTCACATTGATACAATATTGTTGAACTTGTGAACAGGTACAACCATTCTGGAAAGCAATTTGGAACTCTACACATAAAATTACCACCATTAGGGCTATACACAAAAGAAATTAGAGAGGAAAAAAGTCCTTTAACTACAAAAATGTCCATAGTGACTCTTTTCTCCTGGTAGCAAAAACAGTATATTAAGGGGATGCCCATTAATTGAGATATGGTTGACCAAGCTGTGGTATACAGTTGGCGGAGGACTATTGTGCTGTAAGAAATGAGGAAATGGATGATTTCAAAAGCATATGGAAAGACAAATGAAATGATGTAAAGTAAGCAGAATCAGAGCATCAATTTATATCATCAATAATATAAAAATAGACAGTTCTGAGAACTTTTATAAAATTATGAAAAATGATATGACCAGAACCTGAACATTATATACAATAACATTACAAAAGCAAATAACTGTGAAATCTCTAAAAAAAAAAAGCTGTGATCAATATAATGACCATTTATTATTTCAGTGGACTGATGATAAAACATACTATAGCACTATAGATTTTAGGTTGGAGAGTGAGACATATATGTATACACACATACACACACATATATATACACACATATACATATGTATATGTAGGATTTCCCAAAATCTTAATGCAGTTCTAAATTTCAATAGCTTTAAGCTTTATTAGCTTCAAACTGCACTAAGGCTTTTGGGAAACCCTATATTTTTGTCTGCATCCACTGAGGGAATTTGTTTTGCTTGACTATGCATATTTGTTAGAGTAAATTTTTCTTTTCTTTTTAGAAAATGGGGTGTGTGTGTGGGGGGGGAGTGAAAATAGATATATTAGCTTAAAAAATCAAGTTGAGGGAATGTTACAGACATGAAATGTTGCATGAACTTTGAAATGATATAACTGTACTGTTAATTTTGCCTTACTGTTTTACTCTTCTTATCTATCAGCTGGGTGGTACAGTGGATGAAGTGCTGGCACTAGAGTCAGGAACACTCATCGTCCTGAATTCAAATCCGACCACTGGTGCTAACTAGTTGTGTGACTCTGGGAAAGTCACTTAACCCTGTTTGCTTCAGTTTTTTTATTTGTAAAAATGGGCTGGAGAAGGAAATGACAAACTATCTAGTATCTTTGCCAAGAAAACCCCAAATGAGGTCAGTAAGAGTCAGATATGACTGCAATGGCTGAACAAGAACAACATCTTACAAAGTGCAAGTAATTTGTAAATGTTTGTAACATAAACACAAAACCTATCAATAGAACTTAAAAACAAAGAAACAAATCTGTGAATGATTGAATTCCTCTGATAATCCTCCCAGGGATTTCAAGTATGGATGTTGTGAGTACCTCCCTAAGTGTTTACAGCTTCCAGAATGGCAGCTTGACAATCACATGATACGCACCAGAAACCTCCATCCCACCAACCATGTCACAGCCCTGTTTGGCCATGTTCAGATCTTTGGTATTCTTCTTGAGCATGGAGCTCATTTCACAGGAGACTTTGTCATGGTCCTTCAAGCCCCCAGCTGCAGGCAGGCATGAAGGTCCAAATTGATCTCTTGTAAGTATATCAGTATAGTATATAGTATTAGTATATTCTTTTGGATGAACTATTTTCTAATCAAGGGAACTCCAAACTCCTTCTTGTCTAGGGTATATTACTGAGTTGTATGCAGGTAGAACTCTGCAACACCACTTGCACTCTGAGCAGTGCCAAATAGGATTGTGTTCAGATATCCAAAGGTCAGACACATGGGGTGGCATGATTTGCTCAGTCACTTCCACATGAAAACCATGCTTTTGCCAGAGGTCTGCAATGCCAACTTGCCCTCAATCTTGGGAAATGACAGTCCACAATCTCTTCTAACAGGAAGCTCCGCAACTGGCAGGAATACAACAGATAAGAAAATGGATGAGCCACAGGTTCATTGGTGGCACCAGTCTTGGAACTACTCAGAGTGTATGTAGATTTTGTTGGTAACACTGTAGAGGGCTCCAGGCTCCATGCTGGCAGGGTTGCTACAGTGGTTGAGTTCAGTCAGCCTAAAGTAGTCCAGGAGGTCCTGCTTTGTTAAGGAGGGACAGGAACTCCTGCCGCTGCTCCTCCCCACCATAGTCATGGAGTGGGTCACGACTGAGGAAGACTGAAAATTAATGATTGACTGGTAGTCACTGTCTAGTTCTTCCACAGGCCATAGTTGAAGTCTCAGCATATCCACACCCTTCAATGGTGGAGGGTTAGAATACCATGTTACACCATGTCTTAGATGATCTTTTGGTGAGACACTTCACTCTGATTGACCAGGAGGATAAAGCATCAGCCTTTTCTTTCAGTAGTCCAGCGCTGGGCTGTGGCCATAGTTTAGGAATCCATCCTGAAGATACCCTTCAGTATCATGAGTAGGAGGGCTTGTTTCCTGACATCTATGGAAAAATGAAATGTCTGACTCTCCTCTAAATTTTCTAATTCCCTAAGATCAAAGGGTAATTCTGACAGCTCAAGAGCTGGTGTTCATATTGGGGAATTCTGATGACTGACTAAAACCATTTATATTTTGGTTTCAGTAGAAAATGCCTATTTAAAGACAATCTATCTGAAACCTTTTCATTGGGAAAACAAAAAAGAAAAGTGTCTAGGTTTTTAGAAGTTAATAAACCTAGAAGTTCTGCTAATTCCTTTGAGCTATTTGCTGCCATTTTATATTTGGGTTTTCAAGAGCATGATTCCAGAGACTTTTTCCCTCTAAGTACGAGATATCTCCAACTCCAATAAACTACTACCCAATTACTGCCCTGGGTATAGTCTTATGGTTCAGAAAGCTCTGCTTCCAATGGGATTATTAAATGAGTCAAAGATAATTTAGTTGAATTTAATAGCATTATTTTATCTACAAGTTATTTATCTACAAGTGAGTAGAAAAGTTTGCAAGACATGAGTATTAAATTATGTGTATAACCATTATTTTTTAAACAACATACTAAAATTAGAAAATGATTTATAGATATACAAAATACTAACTGCATTCACATTTTTTATTTTCAAAATGCATTTTAAAAATATCTTTTTTTAAATTTTCCCCTTGGTACCTCCTCTGTGCCTCTCATAGTCATTCCATATAACAAATAATATTTACAGGAAAAAGAAAAAGAGAAAACAGTAAAAACCAATTGGTACAACAAAAAATCTGAAAAAATATGAAATGTATCACAACTGTGGACCTTTTATTTCTATAAAGGAGGGGGATGGGTGGTCTTTGCATAACTCTGCTTTGGGACCAAGCTTGTTCTTTGTAATCTTAACTATATCTAGCTTTGATTGCTTTGTGGGACTTTTTAACCATTTACAACAATATGATGATTCTGTATATTATTTTCTTGGCTCTACTTCACTCTGTAGCAGCTCATGTAGATCTTTCCATGCTTCTCTGTATCCATTATGCTGATTGTTTCTTTCAGTAAAGTAATATTTCATTATATTCATGTACCACAACTTGTTAAGTCATTCCCCAGGGGATGATCTTGTATTTTTTCAGTTCTTTGCTATTACAAAAAGTGCTGCCATAACTATTTTGTTGAATATAGGGCCTTTCTTCTTATTTGAGACATATTTGGGGTTCTGATGAATAAAAGATTTGAGAGACTTACGTTCTGGGTAATTAATAATTTTATTAATTTTGGCGAGCAAATAATTAACAAAAGGATGGTCATTTGGCTTTTGCTTATAAATTAAAAAATGAATCATAGAGACTTCTCAACACTTATATGCCCTTGGGAGAGTGGATATTCCCTATCAGTCAGCAATTAACTCTCATTGGTTAGCAATAAATGAGAGAATGACTATTATAGTGAGAGCTGGACCTGTTCTAATGAGGAGTTGGGAGACCTTGACTTTGATTATGTCACTCTAATTCCCAGACTACTTCCAATCTTGGGCGATCTAGAAAAAAGGGATCTACCTCTTGCCAAAACTTGCCTGAGTAGAACATAATGGGCTGGCATTTACCTATATTAGTTTCTTTTTACTCTTTAATCAGAGCTAAGTTCCCCAGTTGGATGGGGTCCCAACAAAAGGCATGTACCCAGAGATTTTGGGTAATCTCATCTATCAGCAACGTCCTTCAGATGATGACTGAATAACCTACAAGGGTCTGATTTCTAAAATGAGAAAATAGAAGAGGGATAATCTGAATCCCAATTAATAATTGGTTAATAATATGAGAGAAATAATCATTTCTCTCAGGGTATAAGCCTAGGAGTATAATATTTGGGTCATGGATATTTTTGTCTTCTTAAAAATTCTTCTTAAAATGATTTACTGATTCACATCTGTATCAACATTGGACTACTTTGTCTTTCTTCTCATAACACCTCCAAGAAAGAATATTTGCAACTTTTTTTTGTTTTCTTTGCCTATTTGTATTATGTGAGGTTAAACTTCAGGGTGGTTTTGCTGTGCATTAACCTTATTAGTGATATGGAACATTTTTTCAAATGGTTGTTAATAATTTGTAATTCATTTGAGAACTAGTTGTTCATATTCTTTGATGACTTATTCATTAGGGAATAATTTTTAGCTATATATAAATATATGTATATATGTGTGTGTATATATATATATATATAGTTATGTATACACATATATATGTTAATTGTTTATGTATCTTAGATCCCAAACATTCTTCAGAGAAATTTAATACAAAGACTTTTTTTCTCTTCTTTTCCTTCCTTCCTTGCTTTCTATTTTTCTATTTGACCATTTCTCTTCTATGTGATTGTAAAGAGAAGAGAGAGACAAGATGTGAGAGTGACAAAGGCAATGTGTGGTGCAGAGTGCCGGACTCATCATAGACTTATCCTTTCCAAGCTAAATATTCACATTCATCAAAAGTGCTACCCCCAAGGCAAAATGATTACCAGAAGAATTAATATCAACAAATTAGAGCTCTTCTTTGAGCATGAACAATTTCTAACTTGGAGGAAAAGTTGAGCTAACACACAGTTGGCAATAGTGAAGCAGAAAAGGAATGGGCAGCTTTCAGAGATTTGGTGTACAGCACTGCATTTGCTCATCTGGGTCAGAACACTCACAAACAACAAGACTGGTTTGAAGAAAATGATGGAGAAATTCAGAAGCTGCTAAACAAAAAAATGAGAAATCCAACAGGATAATTCATCCACTTCTAAGAAGGCAGCATTTAATTCCATCAAAAGCAAAGTACAAGCAAAACTTACAGAGATGCAGGATTCCTGGCTCAGTAGGAAGGCAGATGGAATTCAATTTTATGCTGATAGTAACAATCTATAGCACTTTCACAATTTCCTGAAAGCTATTTATGGACCAAAAAACTATGGTGCATCACAAGTACTAAGTGCTGATGGAGCTACAATGATTAGAGATAAGGACATGATCCTAGAGAGATGGGCTGAACGCTTCCATAGTGTTCTCAACAGACCATCATCAATCAATGCTGAGACCATTGACCATTTACCTCAGGTTGAAGTCAATCCCTCCTTAGCTGAACTTCTGACTGAAGAAGAGGTTTTGAGGGCCATTAGGCTCCTTTCATGTAACAAAGTTCTTGTTGCTGATTTACAAGGTAGGGGGGACCACTGCTCATACAAAACCTGACTGAAATTTTCCAGGTTATAAGAGGAGGTTATCCCCTAGGAGTACAAGGATGCCTCCATTGTCTATCTCTATAAAGGTAAAAGGAATAGATTGTCCTGTGACAATCACAGATGGGGTCTCTCTCTTAGTCATTGCTGGTAGAATTCTTGCTAGAGTCCTCCTTAATAGGCTGATCCTTCACCTGGAAGATAGTCATATACCTGAGAGCAAGTGTGGCTTCAGAAAGGGCTGAAGAACAGTCAATATGGTGTATGCTGCCTGACAACTCCAGGAAAAATGCAAGGAGCAGAACAGAGGTCTGTACACAACATTTATAGATCTGACCAAGGCCCTTGACACTGTTAGTTATGTGGGCTTATTGAAAATTATGTCAAAATTTGGTTGCCCAGAGAAGTTAATTACTATTGTAAGTCAATTTCATGATGGCATGTTTGCCTGAGTTTTGGATAGTGGACAATGCTCTTGTGCCTTCCCAGTCAAAAATGGAGTGAAATAGGGTCATGTGCTTGCTCTCATGCTTTTTTAGCATGATGTTTTCAGCCATGTTATCAAATGCTTTCAATGAGGATGAACAAGGCATCAAGGTCAAGCACCATACTCATGGTACGTTCTTCAATTTGAAAAGGCTAGGAGCCAGGATCAAAATGGAGGGAATGTTGGTGCATGATTTCCTGTTTGCAGATGATTGTGCACTCAATGAAGCCTCTGAAACTGATATGCAACCAAATATGGATCAATTCTCTGCTGCCTGTGATGATTTTTGGCCTAATAATTAACACCAAGAAAACACAGGTGCTCTATCAGCCATGCCATGCCATCCATACATGGAACCATTGGTTACAACAAATGGAGAAGTTTTGAATGCTGTGAATAAGTTCGCTTCCCTTGGTAGTGTACTTTCCAGGGATATACACATTGGCAATGAATTGATGCATGCATTGACAGAGCTAGCTCAGTGTTTGGGAGGCTCTGAAGAAAGGTTTGGGAGAGAAGTGGTATTAGACTGACTACCAAATTGAAGGTCTACAGAGCCATTGTGCTGATCTCATTGTCATCTGCTTGTGAAACATGGACAGTCTACCAGTGCCATGCCTGGAAACTGAATTGCTTCCATTTGAACCCTCTTAGGAAGATTCTGAGGATCACCTGACAGGATAAGGTACCAGACACTGAAGTCCTTGCTCAAGCTGAACTGCCCAGCATTCAAACTATGCTTCAGAGAGTGCAACTCCAATGGGTTGGCCATGTTGTTCAAATGAAAAATTTATGCTTGCCAAAAAGATTGTTTTATGGAGAACTCACATGGGGCAGACCATCACATGGTGGCCATAAGAAACTATATGACACTCTCAAGGCGTCTCTCAAGAACTTTGGATTTGACTGTGCAACATGGGAGACACTGACATGGGATTGCTCAGCATGGTGTCCCCATATCAGAAAGGGCGCTGTGCTCTTTGAGCAAGGTAGAATTAAGACAGCATGAAGTAGACATAGGATATATAAATACGGAGTATCCCCCCCCAAATTCACACGGACTATCTGCGCCTGACCTGTGATAGCGCATTCTGAGCTTGTAATGATCTGATAAGTCACAGACGGACACACTAAAACTTCATGTTACCATGGCGATGTCAATTTGGTCCTCTTTGAAAATGTAGCACAATAACCAAATTTTTCTATCTGACCATTTCTGTTCTTAACTTAGGCACATGAATTCTGTTTGTGCAAAAGTTTTTCAGTTTCATGCAATCAAAGTAGTACAACTTATATTTTATAATTACTTCTAGAACTTGTTTGATTAAGAATACATCTCTTTCTCATGGCTGTGAAAATATATGATCTACTTCTCTTCTAAATTTTTTAATGGTTTGAGCTTCAATATTAAGGTCACATGTCCATTTAGAATGTATTGTGAAAATATAACATAAGAGGTTGCTTTAAATCTAATTTTCATGATGGCTTCCCATTTTTCCTAGTAGTTTTTTTTTATCAAATAGAGAATTATTTTCTCAGTAATTTATATTTTTCTGAGTTATCAAATAGAGAATTATTTTCTCAGTAATTTATATTTTTCTGAGTTATCCATCATTGGGTTGTTGAGTTCTACTGTTTCTAATTCTACCTGGTCTAATTTGTTCCATTGATCTTCTGTTCTCTTTTTAAAAATGAATTCTAAATGATTTTGATGACTACTGATTTACTTTTTACTATTATTTTCCTTGATGATCTAAATCTTTTTTCCAAATGAATTTTGTCATTTTACTTTTTTAAAATTTAATTAATTTGTTTGTTTTCAGTTTTTAACAATCATTTCCATAAGTCTTAAATTTTCTCCTGTTCCATTTCCTCTCCCTTTCTGAAGAGCTTTCAACCTTATATGGGTTCTGCACATACATTTTTATTAAACACATTTTCACATTGGTCATGTTACATAGAAGAATTAAAATGAATGGGAGAAACCAGGAGAAAAACCAAAATAAAACAAGACATAACTCCAGAGAAAATATTCTGTGTCATTCTGTGTTCTGATTCCATAGCTCTTTCTCTGGATGTCAATGATATTTTGCCTCAATAGTTCTTTGGGAATGTTTTAGGTCCTTGCATTGCAGTGAAGAGCTTAGTTTATCAGAAACAGTCCTCGCACACTATGGCTGTTACTGTGTATAATATGCGCCTTATTCTGCTCATTTCACTCTGCATCAATTCATATAATTTCCAGTTTTTCTGAAGTCTGACTGTCATTTCTTACAGTGCAATAGTATTCCATAACATTGATGTACCACAACTTGTTCAGCCATTCCCCAATTGATGGGCATTCCCTCAATTTCCAGTTCTTGGCTACCATGAAAAGAGCTGCTGTAAATATTTTTGTACATGTGGGACCTTTTCCCATTTTTATGATCTCTTTGGGATTCAGTCCTAGAAGTGATATTGCTGGGTCAAAGGGTATGCACATTTTTATAGACCTTTGGGCATAGTTTCTAATTGCTCCCCAGAATGGTTGGATCAGCTCACAGTTCCACCAACGATGAATTAGTGTTCTAACTCTCCCACGTCTTCTCCAACATTTATCATCTTTCTGTTTTGTCACATTAGCCAATCGGATAGGTGTGGTATGTTACCTCAGAGTGGTTTTGATTTGCATCTCACTAATCAATAGTGATTTAGAGCATTTTTTCATATGACTATAGATAGCTTTAGTTTCTTCCTCTGAAAGTCACCTGTTCATATCCTTTGACCATTTATCAATTGAGGAATGACTTATATTCTTGTAAATTTGACTCAGTTCTCTATATATTTTAGAAGTGAGGCCTTTGTCACAGACACTGGTTCCAAAGTTCTTTCCCAGTTTTCTGCTTCCCTCCTAATCTGGGTTGCATTGGCTTTGTGGAATTTTGTTATTTTATTGAGTTCTGTGAAGTGTTGCTTTCATAATTTGACTCAAATGACCATAAAATTACAAATTAATTTATGTATTATATTGGAATAACCAGCCATAAGCATTGACTATTTCTTTAGCAGTTAAGTTTTTTAAAAAATTATTTAAGGAGAACTTTGTAATTTACATTTACACAAAATTTTTGTGTGCTTTGGTACATTGCTCTCTAAATATTTTGTACATTTTGTATGGATTTATGATTTAGGAAGGTATTTTCTTTTTTATTGTTTCTTGAATTTTGTTATTATTACATAAGAACAATGTAGATTTTTGGCTTTAATAGTTTTATCTCTTTAGCTATTTTTATACCTTTTTTCTTTCTCTTGCTTTATTGCTATTGCTAGCATTTCCAGAACTAAGTCAAATAAGAGAGAATGGGTATCCTAGTTTTACTCCTGTATTTATTAAGAAAGCTTCTAATTATATTACATAGATCTCACTGAGTCATGATGATTGATTTCTTAAATGAATTGTCATAGTATTTGACAGGATTTTATTTAAACATCTTGAATCTATATTTATCCATAATTTTGATCAGTGGAGACCCTTCCCCATTCCATTGAGAGGACTTGTGAATAATACCAGAAGCATTGCCAGATGCACCCTCAGAAGCAAAAACGGAGGGATGGTGGCTACAAAGTATAAGTCTCCCATATCAAGGCATCTGCTTATTTAGGGTTGTCCTTCCTCTGTGTTACCTTTCCCCTACTTCAAATATGATGTTATTCTGATTTGAGGCCCATTCTTCCATCATCCTGATCTGTATCTTTTTGCTAGACCCAAATGACTCTGGAGGGAAGAGTGAGGTTGGTGACTTTGCACAGCCCTGCCTCACTTGTATCCAATTCACTTGCAAGTCATAACATCACTCTCCTGATGTCATTGGTGAGAATGAAGGATGAACAGGTACGGAAACAACAACACTCATTTTACGCTGTATGGGCCATCAAGCCTTTCCTTGTGTCTTACAGCTGAACCCTCCTATATATGTTATCTCCTTGTTAGAATGAGAACTTTTATAGAAGAGAAACTATTCTTTTTCTATCTGTATCTCTAGTACTTAGAAACAGTGTTTGGAATATAGTAAACATTTAATAAATGCTTTTCATTTGTTCATTCATTCTTTTCTTTTCAGCTTCCTATATCTCTTTACTTCCCCAAGGAAAATTCCCTCATCTAAACAAAAAAGGTCACATTTGTATGATGCTTTGTGTTTTCTAAGGTGCTGTCTTCACACACACACACACACACAAACACACACACACAGCACTCTAAGGTGGATTCTGAAAGTATTATCAGGCCTATTTTTCAGATGCAGAATGTGAGGCCTAGAGAAGTTAAGTGGTTTGCCCATAGAGACATAGCTAGATAGTATTTAGTTCATTTTTTTATTATTGAAAGGTATTTGTTGAATTAAATTAAATGCTGGAGCTAGAACTGAGCCCAGATCTTCAGGGATCACTCTTTCCGGTATTTCACATGGATGACACATCTGAAACTGGTGGGCAGTATAAGGTCAGGGGATAATCTTTGTAGGAGAGGGAAGAAACCATTTTTATTGGTATCTAAAATAATTCTCTTCTCTGTGGCTCTATATATTCCCCCTTTTATCCCATCTTTCCTCCTTTCTTCTTTACTTCTTTTCTCCATCTCTCCAATTTCCTTTCCTTATTCTTTTCATCCCTGTCTTCCTTCTTCCCCAGTTTCATCTTTCCCTCTATTTGCAAAGGGGAATGTAAAATATGATATAGAGATATTAACTGAATCAATAAGCAAACATTTATTAAAACAAAAGTGACATGATATTATGTTAATAGTCTTGTAGTGTTATGAATCCAAAATGAAGGTAATTGAGACTTTACCTGTTAATTCAGGCAAAAAAATGCCTAATTACTGGATTCTAAAGGAGTTCACTTTTTGGGGACTAGGGTAGGGGTTGGGGTTGAATATTCAGAAAGCCATTTCTGAATTTCTTTTAGCCTGAGGAAAGAAGACTTCTCATGCTATAAGGTTCTATAGTCTGGAATGACCAAACCCGTCTTCACATATTCCTCCATCACATTTGATAATGATCTGAAGGGCTCTAGGCTTGTCATTTTTCAGGCAACATATCTCTGGGCAAAGGCAGACAATTCATTCTTGGGTTTGAATGGAAAAAGGGCAGGTGTCTAATATTGATTGTTTTGAGAGGGAATGAATTTCACAAAAGAGATTCGCCATGACGCCTAGCAGACTGGGAAAAAAATCACATTTTATAAGTTTTGTTGCTACAGCTGTTTCTCTTAAGAGGCCCTCCTTAATGATACTCTGCTTGATCACTGTCCAATTCAACGCTTAGTTTCCCCCAGCAAAAGAGTAAAAATCTGGTCTTGGCTCCATATGGTGTGATTTTAGGGGCATTGGGAAATAAGTGCCCTCCAAAAATGTCTTTCCTATCTCAGATGCCATAGTGCCTGAAATTCTACCATTAGCAAGTTATTTCTTTAAATTGAGCAGTACCCTGTTCCTCTGTCCCTCATTTAAAATGCAAGGTCTCCTAGGAGGAAAAACATATTTGAAGTTCTTAATTTAGTGCAAATGAATCCATCAATTTGCGCTCTTCTTTGACTAATGGGGATACCTCCCATTAAGGCCTGTTTTTCCAAAATGTGTAGTGGAAATGGATACAAAAAAGGGGGGAACAGAGAAAGGTAATAATCTCAGTTCCCTTGTCAGATATAATCTGGAGTGTTAAGTTCATTTCTGGGTTCCCTGGTTCAAGATAGGCATTGATAATTGCTTGTCAATCTTGACTCTTACATGGGAGGCAGATCATGTTACTCCCACAGATTTATTTTAGAAAAATCCTGAAATTCACACAAGACCAAACTAATGATTAAGAAGTTCAACGAGAAATTAGAATAAATGACTTTTACCTGAGAACCACATAAAAAGTTTGAGAGAAACCCATAGGAAACAAGAAAAGGGGCTCCTCTTGCAAAGCAAATTCTGTTGTGACAAGAAGGAGGATACATGGACCCTACAAGATACTGTGTCTGAAGTCATCAAGAATTGAGGATTCTCCTGAGAAAGCGTCCACCAAGATAAAGCAAAATAAAACAAAGCCAAAAATGAAATAAAACAAAAACAGGCATGGACCTTGGAATTCCTGAGGCATGGTAGCAAACTACAGTGGGATGACCAGCATACTGTTACTTTCAGCCTGGAACAGCTCATGCTCAGAGGCTCTGATCTCCCTAAGACTCTTGAAATTTCATTGAGGTCCCCAAAGATGCAGTGTTTTGAACCTCAAAGATAAGATTTTTTTTGTTAACTCCTGGAAGTGGATATTGGTGCTAGATACTATAGGACCCAGAGAAAGACCAAGAAGAGCTAACCAAGAAGTGCACCTCCAGAAGGTAGAACCTCTCCTTGGCACTCAGTTGAGGAACTAATACTGGGAAGATGAGTAAATAATAAAAAAAAACATTATCTGGTATTAAAAAATACAGCAGATTCAGAGGTCTGCAAAAGGAAAGAGTAACTCCACAATTAATGGAAGCAAAGAATCAAAAGGGAAATGGATTTTCTACAAAGTCTACACAAGAGACTAGAAGATATGATCCAAGAAATGAAAAGTAAAACAGAAGCTCTTGAGGAAAGAATTAGAAGAAAAAAATAGCTTAAAGCAAAAAGTGGTAAGTCTTACCTAAGAAATGGAATCCTTGAAAACTAAAATAGACCAAATAAGAATCAAACACAAATCAGGAAGATAGTCAGAAATATTAAGACAAACAAAAAAAATTTGAAAAAATATGGGGGGGAACCCTCAAGATGTAAAAAAAAAAATCTTCTTGATCTGTAAAACAGGTCAAGGAGAGATAATCTAAGAATGATTGAACTCCCTGAAAAAAGCTGAGGAAGTATATTTTAAGAAATCATAAATGAAAACTACCCAAATCTATTAGAATTAGAGGGCCAAATTAAAAGACAAATTCAATGATAACCTATGAACAGGAACCCAAAAAGGAAATCTAACATCAAAACACAAAAAGACATCAAAGCAAAAATCCTGCAAGCATCCATAAGGAAGCAATTCAAGTACTAAGGAAGCAGA
>CM053771.1:252725866-252745709 GCA_028658325.1 Potorous gilbertii
TTGTCTACAAACAGAAAATCATGCACCATCAGTCCCTCCACTTTGGTCTTGGCTTGTAGCCTTTTCAAATTGAAGAACTTACCATCAGTACAGTAGTTGACCTTGATGCCATGTTCATCCTCATTGAAAGTATTTTACAACATGGCTGAAAACATCATGGTAAAAAGCATGGGAGCAAGCACAAAGCTCTGTTTTCACTCCACTGGTGACTGGGAAGGCATGAGAGCATGTCCTTTTTCAGAACCCAGGCAAACATGTCATCATGAAATTGATGTATAATATTGATGAACTTCTCTAGGTAACCAAATTTTGACATAATTTTCCATAAGCTCTAACAACTAGCAGTACCAATCAGATCTACAAATGTTGTGTACAGACCTCTATTCTGTTCCTGGCATTTCTTCTGGAGTTGTCGGACAGCAACCACCATATTGATTGTTCCTCAGCACTTTCTGAAGCCACACTGGCTCTCAAGTATATGACCATATGATCATCTTCCAGGTCAAGGATGTTAAGGAGGACTTTAGCAGGAATTTTGCCAGCAGTGACTAAGAGAGAGATCCCCCTCTCCCCCCCGATTGTCACAGAATAATCTATTCCCTTTACCTTTATAGAGATGGACAATGGATGTATCCTTGAACTCCTGAGGGACAATCTCCTCTTACCATGGAAAATTTCAGTCAACTTTTGTATGAGCAATGGTCCCCCTACCTTGTAAATCTCAGCTGGAATAGAATCAGCACCAGGTGTTTTGCCACATGAAAGGGGCCTAATGGTCCCCAAAACCTCTTCTTCAGTTTGAAATTCAACTAAGGAGGGATTGATTTCAACCTGAGGTAAATGGTCAATGGCCTCAGCATTGATTGATGATGGTCTGTTGAGAACACTATGGAAGTGTTCAGCTCATCTCTCTAGGATCATGTCCTTATCACTAATCAACGTGGCTCCATCAGCACTGAGTAGTTGGGATGCACCATAGGTTTTTGGTCCATAAACAGCTTTCAGGGAATCATAAAAGTGCTTTGGATTGTTACCATCAGCATAAAACTGAATTTCATATGCCTTCTTACTGAGCCAGGAATCCTGCATCTCTCTGAACTTCACTTGTACTTTGCTTTTGATGGAATTAAATGATGCCTTCTTAGAGGTGGCTAGTTAATCCTATGGAGTTCTCATTTTTCATTTTGCAGCTTCTGACTGAATTTCCCCGTCATTTTCATCAAACCAGTCTTGGTGTTTGTGAGTGTTCTGATGCATTTCTCCTGGCGTTGTCGGGCAGCAGACACCATATCAATTGTTCCTTAGCCCTTTCTGAAGTCACACTGGCTCTCAGGTATGTGACCATCTTCCAGGGCAAGGATCAGCCTACTAAGGAGGACTCTAGCAGGAATTTTGCCAGCAATGACTAAGAGAGAGATCTCCCCTCCCCCCATGATTGTCGCAGGACAATCTATTCCCTTTACCTCAAATGCAGTGTTGTACAGTAAATCTCTGAAAGCTTCCCACTCTTTTTGTGCTCCACCATTACCAACTGTGCGTTGGCTCAAAAAGACAGCAACAAATTGTTCATGCTCAGAGAAGTGCTCTAATTTGTTGACATTAATTCTTCTGGTAATCATTTTGCCTTGGGGGTGGCACTTTTGATGAATCCAAATATTTAGCTTGGAAAGGATAAGTCTATGTTCACTCCAGCACTCTGCATCACACATTGCTTTTGTCACTCTCACATCTTGTATGTCTCTTCTTACAATCACATAGTTTATTAGATGGCAATGTTTACTGCGAGGATGCATCCATGAAGTTTTATTGTGTTTAGGTAAACGGAAAACAATGTTGATGATGAGAAGTTCATGCAATGCACAAGTCTTCAGCAGTAAATGACCATTGTTGTTGTTTCCAACTCCATTCCTCCTTAGGACTCCCTGCTAAATTTGGTTGTCTGAGCCTACTCTAGCATTAAAGATGAAAAAGCTGTCCATCCCCAGAGAAAGAACTAATGGTATCTGAATACAGACTGAAACACACTTTTTTTTTTACTTTTAACATTTTTCTTGAGTTTTTTTCTTTTCCATGTTTTCTTTCACAAAATGGCTATTATGGATATGTTTTGCACGAATGCATTTATATAACCTATATTGAATTGCTTACCTTCTCAATGAGGGGGGAGTAGGGAGGAGGGAGGAAGGGAGAAAATTTATAACTCAAAGTTTAAAAAATGAATATTAAATTTTTTTACATGTAACTAGGGAAAAATAAAACACTAAATAAAAGTTTGAATAAAATCACTTTTTAAAAACTCTTACTTTAGCTCTACTATGAATTCTGATTGTACTGGTATCCCCAGTGTAGTTTTCTTTGTGGTTTTGCTTGTAGATATTTTAGAGTCATTCTCATTCCCCTCTTCTGTGTTTGTGTCTTAGAACTTCTTGTTACCACAATAGTTCTTTATAGTGGAATTCTTTTTTGTTGCTGTTTTTGTTTTTAGTCATTCTTCCATCCTACCTCTAGACTTTAGACTTCTTGTTATGGCTAAACTCAGTGAATTTCCAGGAGGAAATTCACTTGTATGCTTTTGGATCCATTTCCTATTTTTTTGTGACATTGAGTATTTTGTTATTCTAGGACATTAGGGACAATTTGGTTTGGGAGTCTGCAAGCTTTTCATACTTTCAGAACCATATGATCTGGGGAAAAGCCTGATCACTCCCCTCCTGATTTGAGTTCTGTAAGTTCTTAACCCAAGTTTGACTCTGAGCAGTATTCCTGTAGGTATGACCCTGGTTGTAATTTCTGGTAGACTGCTGATGATCTTGGCTTTCTCAGCCAGCTGGGAAGCCCCACAGCTTTATAGGGATAAAAACTGTATGTTCCACTTTGGCCTGGGATTTCTGCCCTAGTTTTTTTTCAGCATTTAAATTGCATTAGAGGCTAGAGGTAATGCTCTGTACTGTTCCTAGGGTTAGTTATACAGCTGCTTCTTGCTTCTGTACTTTTCCTTTTTTAGTATATAGTCTAGAGCCCTTGACTATACCCAACCTTCGAACACCAAATCTGGATGCAGGTCCCCTTCCTGTTTGCCCTGCATCTGTGAACAGCCTGGAATGTATAATAATTGCCAGAGTTGCTAGTTGGTATCCACTGTCACTCCTTGCATTAGGTATTGGTGCTCCAGTATTGGTTTGCCTACACATTTCTCTGTCTATCTCCATATATCAAACTGTGCTTGAGAAATTACTTATTGTGACTTTTCTTGGATTTTTCAGTCAAGACTTACTATGGTGCATTTTCTAGATCTTTGTGGAAGAGTTGTGTTGGAGGAGTTGGTCTATCTATCCTTCCTTCCCAAATATGGTTTTGTATTGAGTAACTTAACTTTGACTTCTCTCATTGAATATCACTTCACTGCTGCTAGGTAAATGTTCTATACTTTTGGGAGGAGAAATACTTTCACAGTAGGAGCAGAGATGGAAGAGATTGAAGAATAATGAAGAGACCCATAGAGTCTTTGCCATTCCCCACAGTAGAATACCTTTGGCTTTTGCAAAACTATCAGGAGACTGACATGTTTTCTCTCTCATTGTATTACAGCTCTGCCAACCCCCAGCCTTCATTATTAATCACTCAGTTTGATGCAACTAAATTGGCCTTCTTGTTTGAGCATTAGATTTAGCTATAGACAACTCTCAGGGGTATCTTTTCTCCTCTGGTATTGTCCCTGGTGATTGTTGGTCTCTTGGGTTTGAGAATACATCTATCTATATCTGAGTGTGTTTCTCTGACTCATTTCCCAAGGTAAATATGAGGAGCATTTTTGCATTTTCCCTGCACCATTGATGCCTAGCCCTTAAAGCGCCTGGATAAATCAAAGATCAATTCAATTTCCTTCAAGTATGTATGTAGGGCCCACTGCATGCTCAACCTTGTGGTGGCTATATGCTGTGGGATACCAAAGAAATACGATACTACCTGAATCTGTCATCTTGTTGGAGTATCAAGACTAACACCTGAAATAATTAGGGAACACAACCAGGGATAATATAATTATATTGCAAAATTATTGTAGAGACAAGTACAATATGTGGTCAAGAAAGAGAGAGATAAGTAGAGGTTGGAATAATCAGATAAGAGTTTATAACAAGAAAACTTTCTCTCTTTGAACTAAGCCTTAAAATTAGTATTTAAAGAGTAGGAATAAGGCCAGAAAAGCACCCTAGGGCATGGGTTGGGGTGCAGGAAACAGGAGGCAAGGAAAAAAGACTGGAAGGAATTGTACCTGTAACTAAGGTAGAGTTTTGGGCATTGGTCCTGAGCGTCAACACTGGGGCTGTGGCATAGTATTATTGTTCCTTGTTCAACTGTGGGCCTCTGCCTCTAGTGTCCTTTGACCATTTCCCCTCTCTCAGGTCTCTTCATACAGCCCTAGGCTCTGCAGGGACACTAGTCAGGCTGGTGGTTGGATTTTTCTTTAGTCAATTGAAGCTATAGTTCATTTGTCCTTTCAGTCATCCCCTACTCCTAAATTCTTGCTCAATTATTTTTCTCTCAGGTGAAAGGATTTCTAGTTATGGCCTCATGACTGTTGAAGGAGATGTATTCATGAGGTAGCAAGTAGACTGGATTGCTTGGTGAAGAGTACATATTGTTGGTGATACTTTTAGCATCACTTTTAGAGTGAGATGCTTTTGAAATAGGCCTTCTACAAAAATAAATAAGGGGAAGGATGTTTTTTCAAGGATAAGATAGAGGAATGCATTGAAAGAGGACTTCAAAGAAAGGCAGAAACCTCTCTTTCTGGAAGGTAAATTCTACAAGTCCCAGACAATGCTGGCAAATTCTTTCTGATAATGAATGAATTTTTAGCTTGTTGTAGCAACATAGATATGGAGTGGGTTTCCCAATTATTCTGACTTTCTGTTTGGAATAGAAACACAACGGAGGAAACTGAAGAGTGAGGTACCCAGAATTATGATTTGTGCCAAATGGAGGCTGGGAGTTTGGTGGGAAATGGCTTTAATAGTGGAGGGAGGGGCTGTGTTCTCACTAGTTTGACTTCACTTCTGTCAATTACAATTAAATTTGCATTTAAATAAACTATTTACAAAATGAATGAGAATAAAAGAGAAGAGGATCTATCATTGTCTCACTCTGAGATCCTAGATGGGAGGGGTAACACCACTAGTTTCAAAAGAAAGACTTCCCAGAAAGCTGTTATTATGCTTTCCAAATTAGGTCTTAGAGAGATGACCTCTTCCATGACAGTCACAGCTGGTTAATTTTTTATACTGCTGCCTATTTGGCTTGAATTCTTCCTTTCCATTTCACATCTCTGATCTTGAAAACTCACAGGAATAAGTACAACCTAAGCAGTCACATGCAAAGCTTGGAAGTATAGGGATGGAAGGGCCCTCAAGAGACCAACCCACAAATAATAGAATTACATTGAAAGTCTGTGATTTACTTGTAAATTTTGCCCGGTGAAGGGAAGAATATCTTCAAAGTATTATCATAGACCTGGGAGACTCATGAAATTATATTTGCATACAACAACCACTTTACTTCTCATTTGCAGGAGGTGAAGGTTAGTGACTTGATGAAGATAAGTGACTTAGAATTAGTCTTGGGGACCTCTCCTGATGGGAAAAGTTGTCCTTTTTCTCTGTAGGAGTAAATGCTGTTCACACAGCCCTTATACATCAAAGGAATTAGAGAACTTCTAATATCAATGGTTACAAAGAAATTATGTTAGGCTATGTCGCTGAGACAAAACATGTGGTGGCATCATTAGGGGTGCCGTCCATCAATGATATCTTGGTTCAAGGATTCAATTTAAAATCATGGTCTATGGTGATATTATAGTTTGGTTCCCCTTTTATCTTTTGAATGAGTACTGTGACTGGAAGTTATGGAAGTTATGAATGTGATACTGGAACTACAAGTGTGGAGTTCACTTTGTTGATAGATTGACGCCCCCCCCCCCTCGTATTCGTTGAATAGGATATATTCAATGAATATGTCTTTTCCTTCTTCTTTAATTTATTAAATCATAAAATTTGGTTCAAAGATGTACTTAACAATTTAGAGAACTCCAGATAGTTGAAAGTAAGATGAAGGAAGAGGGAGAAAATACTTGTTTGTTTCTAATTTATATATAATCCATCTAAAGCCATCTCTCTAGCTCTGCTTTACTGGTGACCATAGATAATTTTATTCTTTGGACTAGTCATGTAATGAAAAAGACAATGCCACAGAAAAGTAACTCCTTTTCATTGGTCCGTTGTCATTAAGGGAGGGTCATAGTAATTACTCAGAATATAATATTTGTACAAGCCACCAGATGGCATTCCAAGTTTGAGATGCACCAGTTCATTTCCTCTCCCATTTGCCAACTAGTACCCCAGTTATATTTGTTCAAGTCACAAGATAATGCTCTAATTCCTGAGCTACTAGCTTAAGTAACTGTGTTTGTGTGGAAAGGACTGTGAGGCTATGTGTGGTTTATGCATCTATGCAGTTTTATGTCCCCTTCAGTGCCACCCCACATCTTTAGTTTGTTTAAAGGATGATTAGTTTTTAACAATAACAATTTATCAAATAGCTCTAGCCCCTATTCCCAGAGAATCTTAATCTCTTTTAATGTGTCCTAGAAAGGATTTCTCACTCCTATATTGATTAGAATATGTTTACTGAAGCAAAAGAGAAAATAGAAAAATAAGGTCTTGGGTTAAAAATGCTCCACAACTTGAGTATGTCACAACCAATCACTCAGCCAATGAAGAAGTATGTATTAATCACCTATTATATTCCAGGCATTGTACTAGTTCTTGGATACATAAATATGAAAATGAGGCTGTCTGAGTTCTCAGACAGTCACGTCCACTAATATTAGAGACTGAATTTTCCAACTATGCCCACTCATTCATTCTGTGCCTGCGTTTCCTCAGGCTATCCAAAGACCTTTTCAAGGAAGTATTTTAAGTATCTTCCTAGAATAAAAAGTCACAGTAGAAGGAGAAATTATCTCCCTTTTCTTGACTTATTCTCCTGGACAGTGAACCAGTTGAAAGCTCTAATGGGTTGTGTAGTAAGTTGGGCAGTCATATGGTACAGTAGATATGCCATCAACCTAGAGTCAGAAAGACCAGAGTTCAAATCCGAACTGTAACTGTGTGACCCTGGGCAAGTCACTCAACTTGTTTGCCTCAGTTTCTTCATAGCACTTATCTCCCAGCATTTTATAAGCGTCAAATGAGATAATATTTGGAAAGCATTTAGTCACATAGTCTGGCTCATAGCAGACACTATATAAATGTTGGCTATTATTTATTATTCTGTATTCTAGTATACAGAATATAGTAACAAGCATAGTAACTGCTAATCATGTATGTCATCTTATACCTCAGAAACTGCCCTGAGAAATATGGTCGGTGTCTTTCTCCACATTTGTTTGAGGTGTCACAGTCACCCTTTGATGGTACTCCTCAGTGAGTGTAAATGCTCAAAAGGTCCCTGTTTCTCTCTGCTCTTTTCTTTAGCTGGACTCTAGCAAATTTGAAAGAAAACAGAGCAATTCCTTTTTGTAAATATCCTTTTCAAAATGTAAGGTAAAGATGATCTCAAGAAACCCCTTACTTTGCCCAGAATTTTCTATTCTTTCTGGTACCTGAAAGATTCCATAACTTGTAGGAGGTTTGTAGACACTAACTAGTTACTGAAACAGAATCTACTTCAGATATGGATTACATGGTGAGATTAAAAGGGAAGACAGTGCAGTTTTCACAACTTGAGTGGATATATTTCTCTTCTACCTTTCATCACTGTGGGGGTGACTAGTAAGGGAAAATGGGTGATTATAATTCTTTGAAGGCTATTTAGAGCAATTAGGATGTATTATATTTGGGTGGTTGGAAGCTGACCTGGGTTTTATTAAGGCAGCAGTGTGGAAGGAGCGGTAGTAGTTGAGTTTGTGTTTGGGGTGCATAAATCAGAAAGAAAGAAAAGAGTGGCTGTAGGAAAATGTGTCTTACAGTGAAATTAAAGTACAGAGTGAAATAAACAAGAGTTAATAGATGTGAATGAATACAGCACTTAGGAGCAGTAAGTGCCATGTAACTCTTTTCCTGCCTTACTATTATGGTACATGTGGAAATATGAAAGGAGAAGATTTTGTGGATAAATGCATAGTGTGATCTTATCTTTGCCTCTTAACCACACATTTGAGCTAGACTATAGGAGGTAATGCTGAACACGATTCGGTCACATTTTATCTACTATAACTTATCTGAATTATGAGTACAGCTGAACTCATTTCTGAGTTTCTGTTTCTTAAATGGAGTGACATGGGAAAAAGCTGGAGTGGATCATTGTACTACGATCATTTAAAATGTACTTATTTAAAATGATCTGTGATTTCCTCTATGTAGATGTTTCTACCACTATTTCAGATCATAGATGCTCTATGCCTTCTTATCTTATCAATTGCTTTCAAATTTGATAACCTCTTTGTTTATTTTCAGGATTTCTATTTTGTTATTTAACTTAATATTTTTCTTCAAGAAATATGCCGAATTCATTGATCTGCTCTTTCTCCTTTTCATTGATAAAAGTATTTAGAGATAAAATTTCCCCTAATTACGGTTTGGTTATATCCCCCAAATTTTGTGTGTTGTCTCATTGTTGTAATTATCTTTAATGAAATTATTGGTTGTTTTTTAGCCCAACCTTTTAAAAAATTCAATTATTTGTTCTCCAGATTATTTTTAATATTTACTTAAAGGACTTTTGATTAAACATATTTGTCTTGGCATTGTTGTCTACAAAAAATTGTTTAATGCTTCTGCTTTTCAGCATTTTTGAGTTTTTTTTTGTCTATGATCAGTTTTTGTAAAAATAACATGAATAACTGAAAAAAAATATATGTATCCTTTTCTATTTCCATTCAATGAGCTCCAGAGAGCTATCATATCTAGCTTTTGATTTTTTTTTTTTTTTTGCATATCAAACTTTTCTAAAGTTCCATTCAGGTCCTTAAACTTTTTTTCCTATTTTTTTCTTTCAGATTTCAGTCTAAAAGGGAGTAAACTAAATGCTCCCACTATTATAGTTTTGTCATCTTTTTCTCCCTATAACTCATTTAACTCTTATTTAAGTATTTGGATGCTATACCATTTGGTGCATGTATGTTTCGTTTAATTCATCACTTATGGTGTCTTTCAATGAACTGGAGTTTTCCTATCTATCTCTATTAAGTCTATTTTTTTCTGTTTCCTTGTCCGAGGTAATTATTACTACCCCTGCTTTTTTTTTTTTTTTGCTTCAAGTGAAATAAATTAGATTTTACTAATGCTCTTTATTTTAATTCTACATGTATCTATGTTTCAAGAGTGTTCTTATACAACAATTTTGTGGATTCTGCTAAGTCTTTTTGCTATTCTCTTTCATTTTGAAAGTGAGTTTAAGTCATTGACATTCACAGTAATCATTGTTAATTATGTTTTCCTAGTTCCCCTTCTGTGATACTTTTCTTTCTGTTTACTTCCTGTTTTCTCTTTATAATGTTGAAAAGAGAAAGGGCATGCTCAGTTAAAGTGCTTTAGATTTTGTGCAATCTGCTTCTGTTTCTCTGCCCCTTCTCTCTCTCTGAAATCTATCACGTGTTCTTATTCTTTCATTTCTTTTAAACTTTTCTTTGAGATTGACCTTCCTTAGTTGGAGTTTATTTTACTTAGGACTAATCTGTCCCTTAATCTACCTGTCTTATTAGCTCCACTTCTTCAGCCTTCTTCTCTTCTCCTTCCTGTTTGCCTGTTGAGTGAAATATATTTCTATATCCAACTATGTGTTTTTTTTCTCTTTATGTCAGTTTAGATGAGAATGAAGTTTAAATGTTTTCCCCTTCCTCCTTGTTTGTGTGGTCTTCTACCTGTGTGCCTTGATTACATGAGATAATTATCTCTTCCCTTCCTCTCTACCCCTAGTGTATTCTCCTCCATTTCTGTTTTTTCAAAGATAATCAAAACATAATAAAAAGACCCCAAATTTTGTCTTATTAAACTCTCTCTATGATCTTTGATGATCATAGAATATTGTTCATGACAACAGACCCTGAAATCTGAAATAGTTTTAGAAAATTTTTTATGAGGTCATTTGGTAGAGAAAAGCAAGCCAGAAAGGCAGTGCCTCTCTCTGAAACCAGATTCTGGAAGATTTATATTTTATAGGATTTTGATCAACATTTCTCACACAGGATCCCCATACGGTCCATGTATGCAGTTAAACAATTTTTTTTGCTGAGAGGGCAGCGTGAAAATAAGGTTGATTAATATAAATATGAGTAACTGTAACCCCAAAACAGAAGGTTGAAGGTGGACCCTCATGAGTACCTGGGTGTGGTAACCCACAACAAGAATATTTTTGAGTGAATCCAGGGCCTGAGGGAATTAGAACTACCTTGTAGCCATCTCTGGAATTCCCAGTGAGGTACTGGGGTCAAGTGAAATTTTAGGTGTGGATAACCTTGTAAAAACGTAGTTGTATTTGAATATTTGAATTGTTGAAAAACATTTTTTCCTAAATAGCATAATAATAATAGTATAATAAATAATAGTATAATAAATAATTTTTCCCACAAGAATTCTGAGGGGGATACATCAATCCTCTCCTAATATTCAATGTCAATGATTTATCTTTGCTCAGTCCCTTATAATTGCTCATTCACATTTATTTTCTTGTGTTTTTCCTGACACCTGCATTTGTATTTCAAAGTTCCTATACAATTCTTGTCTTTAAATCAGGAATGCTTAGAAATTCTCTTTTTCATAAAAGGTCCAATTCTCCCCTACAACCTCCATCATAGTATAATAATTGGTTTTTCTGGATATGTAATTAGTGGATTCTTTCAATTTCTATTTTACCCTCTGGTTCTGGAATATCAGGGCAGTTTTCCTTGATAACTTCTTGATGTATTATATCTGAGCTCTTTTTTTTATTGGTCATGGCTTTGAGGTAGTTC
Source organism: Potorous gilbertii (assembly GCA_028658325.1). NCBI lineage: Eukaryota > Metazoa > Chordata > Mammalia > Diprotodontia > Potoroidae > Potorous > Potorous gilbertii. The sequence goes on from CM053771.1 coordinate 252,736,875, forward strand.
AATCATTTTAAAATCATCTCTCCTGCATCTATTTTCCATGTCAGTTGAATTTCCAATTAGATATTTCACATCGTTTTTTATTCTTTTGATTTTGTTTTACTGTTTCTTGATGTCTCACAGAGTCATTAGACTTGCCAGATTTTCTTTTTTTTAAGGGATTATTTTCTTCAGTGAGCTTTTGTATATCCTTTTCCATTTGACCAACTCTATTTTGTAAGGAGTTCTTTCCTTGTATGATTTTTTTATATCACTTTTTCCATCTCAACAATTCTGCTTTTTAAGGAATTCTTCTCCTCAGTGAATTTTTGTGTATCTTTTTCCTGTTGGCCAATTCTACTTTTCAAGGCAATCTTTTCTTCACTGAGTTTTTGAGCTTCCTTTCCTATTTGGCCAGTTCTGTTTTTTAAGGTGTTATTTTCTTCTTATGTCTCATTTACCAAGCTATTGACTTTGTTTATAATTTTCTTGCACGACTCTCATTTCTCTTCCCAATTTTTCCTCTACTTCTCTTTCTTGATTTTTAAAATCATTTTTGAGCTCTTCTATAACCTGAGATCAATTAATGTTTTGCTTTGAGGTTGTGGATATAGTACTTTTGACTTTGTTGTCTTTTTTGGTTTGAGTTTGAATTTTGATCTTACTTGTCAACATAGTAACTTTCTATACTCAGAATCCTTATCTGCTGTTTACTCATTTTGACAATCTATTTATTGACTTTTAACTCCTTGCTAAAGAGGAACCTTGCTTCTGGATTATAGAGGGCATTGCCCAAAGTTTCAGATTTTTTTTTTTGTTGTTGTTTTTTTTGGTATGTGCAGCTGTTTTCTGAGATAATTCTGGGGACCTGTAAGGTTTTGGTTTTCCTAAGGGGCAATGCAAGAAGAGTCCTGCCCCTCTCCCTCCACATGCCAGCAAAGGGACCCTATAATCTCTGACTGACCAGTTGTCTGACCCCCTGTGCATTGAGAGGACTGGAAGCGAGCACTGACACCACTAGATCAGGTGCCTCCAAGGGCTACTGCTGGTTTCCTGGGACCTGCCCCATGTTGGCTTGTGCTGCTCTTTCATTCTGATGCAACAGACCTTTCCTGCTTAACTTCTAAGTTGTCTTGGGCTGGAAAATTGTTTCACCAAATCTCTTTATGGGTTCTGCCACTTCAGAATATGTTTTGTTGCATTTTAAAAAGTTCCTTGGAGGGGTTTTGGGAAGAGCTCAGAGGAATCCTTGCCTTTTCTCTGCCACCTTGGATCCACCTCTATTAAAAATTTTAAATTGATTGTATATATCTCATGTTATGCATTTCTCTAGCCTTGATTCCTTAATTAGGGTTTTGTCCCAGGCTCTGTCATTTTTTGTGCTTTCTATGAGGTGATCATCTTTGCTTGTTTTTGTCCTGTGTTATTGGAGTTTCTATACTGCCCCTCCTCCCAGGGTTAGGTTTCTCTTTCTATAGACAGACCTCAGAAATATTGTGGATTCATTACCAGACCACTACAATAAAGTGAATATTGCAACAAAGCAACTCACAGGATTTTCCAGTGCATATAGAAGTTATGTTTACACTATGCTGAAATCTACTAAGTGTGTAATAGTCTTATGTCTAAAATGCATATACTTTAAATAAAAATATTTTATTGCTGAAAGTGCTAATCATCTTCTAAATCTTCAGCAAGTCATAATCTTTTTGCTATTGGAGGGTTTTACTTCTGTCTTGGTGATGACTGATCAGGGTGATGGTTGCTGAAAATTAAAGGAACTGGAAATTTAAAAAAAAAATAAGACAGCAATGAGCTTTGCTATGTCAATTGATTCTTCACTTGAACACTTAGAGGTCATTATAGAGTTATTGATTGGCCTAATTTTAATACTGTTTTCTCAAAGGAATAGAGAGAAGAAGAGGGAGAGAGACTGGGAAGGGATGGTCAGTGGAGCAGTCAGAACACATGCAACATTTATTAGGTTTGCTGTCTTGTATGGGTATGGTTCATGGAGCCCTCAAACAATTACAATAGTGACATCAAAGATCACTGATCAGAGGTCACTAAAACAGATATGATAATAATGAAAAGGTTTGAAATAATTATCAAAATATGACACAGACACATGATGAGAGCATATGCTTCTGGAAAAATGGTGCCAATAAACCTGCTTGATGCAGGGTTACCATAAACCTCTAATTTGAAAAAAACAACAAATCAATTATCTATATAACACAATAAAGTGAAGAACAATAAAACAGGGTATGCCTGAATTTGAGGTTTAGATTAATTGTTCTTCAGAGTCCTTGATGGAATTGAAGGACAGAGTTCTAGGGACCTGGGATCCCATGGGCCTTGATTTCATGGTCTGAGAAGTACCAATACTCACTGTCACACCTCACTGATTACTTCCACTCTGGATCACATCCAAGGTTCTTAGTTTCAGTGTCTAATGACTGGACCTTCTTCACAGGAGCCATTTACTCTTGCTTTCTCTAGCTATAGAGTTTTTCAGGCTACAAGTGTCTCTGGCCAATTTCTGATGCACTGATAAGTCATTGGTTTGTTTGACTGAGTAAAGGCACAGGCTATTCTAGTGAGGCTCATTTCCTATTGACCAGGAGTTTCTGGCTGACTTTGAGTGCATTTCTAGGGTAGAAGAAATAACTTACTTATATTTGCTTATTAGATTTTTAGTCATTATTTGATCTGATGCTGTTTTTATGTTTTACTAGTGTAGAGGTGGGGAACTATGTGATCTTTAAGACAGTCCTATGAATAAGATTCATTTTGCAGATAAAGAAACTGAGGCTTAAAAATTAAGTGACTTGCCCAAGGTCATACAGGTAGTAAGAGGCAGAGCCTAGACCTGAACTGAAGTGTTTTGACTTTAAAATCGTACCTCTATCATTTTTGTCACCAGTATCGTCAATTATATTTTCTACTCTACTTGTAGAAATACATAGCAGTGTAAAAAGTGGGGTAGAGAAAGAATCTTGTGATTAGTTTTCCACTTAATTGGATAAATTATATTGAAAATGCTCAGGTGGATTGGATACATAGATAACTACAGTGAAGCATAATACAGACTGACTTTAAGGTTTAAAATCCAAAGTGAAGAGGAATTTGGAAGCTTGGAACAAAGGAAAAAAACAGGAGTGAACTGAAGACCTTTCTTTTTAAAAGGTTTTCTCATTAAAAATTTTGGAACTTAACAAAAATCAACTACAATGAGCACTTCCTATGCACAGTACAGCAGAGAGGGTTGTAAATGGAATTGCAAATTTCTGTTATGTAGAACTTGCTTTTCTCTTTAAGTAAATAATAAATTAAATATGTTACTTTCAAAGCTATCCTCCTTATCTGGGATTCCTTCTGCTCCTTTCTGAACATTTCAAAAATGAACCTCTTCTTTCCTTCCTTTCCTTTCCTTTTTCTTTTTGACAGCCTCATTTCTGGTTCCTCTCTTCCACATTATTGGTTTAAACCGCTTTGTTATTTGAACCCTGAACTTGACAACTTTTCTGAATTCTACACCTGAATTGTGTTTGAAGGGGACTTGATGTCTGAAGTCAATCAGAGGATGACAGAAAGCAAGAAATTAACCTGTTTTCAGTAAATGGGGAAACCAGTAGAGGGCAGCTGAATCTTGTTTGAGTAGGATCTAGCTTGAGATATGGCCTCAAGAGAATAGGGGAGATTTGAAGTGCTTTAAGGTTTATATAGTGTTTTCTTCACAGATTTATGGTATAGAGCTGAATCTTTGGGGGAGACAAATTTGCTATTGTAAAATGATACTGGAATTTGCCCAAGAAGAGGGAAGGGAAAGGCAGGTGGAAGTATAAGATCTGAGGCAAGTGGTAGATTTTGTTTTAGATGTTGAACAGCTAGTTGTCAAAGACTGAAATGATATAGCTATAAGTTTGATGCCCAAAACAGATAAACTAGCCTGTTCAGGATAGGTGAAAAAGTGAACTGAAGGTAGTCAGCGTCAGAATGATTATGAAACTAGATAAGAAATGCAAGAGTAGGTCACTCCTGAGATGAATTTTTGAGCAACATGGTTGAGTGTTTTGTGCATTGCTTTTAGTAGGAAACATAAGTGGCCCAGGTCCATTCATTCTAACATATTAAGGAACTCATGTTTTTTTCAGTTCTCCAAGTACCATGGCAGGGTCTCAGATTTTATGTCAGAGATCATACCTAGGATATCTCAATAAGGCTTTATCTTTCAACCAGCTTAACAAAGAAAACAAGGCTATCTTCAGCTAATTGTGGTATACTATTTGGGCTGCAACAAACACAACACCAGAAAAGGGAAAATATAGACTATCATAGGCTTCTTTGAGTGCTTTCCCAAGAATTGGGGGTTCTGTGGGAGATAAACAGTTATATTAACATCAGGAAAAGTTCTCAGGAATTCTAACATGAAGTCATGGCCTTCATTAACCCCTGGGACTCTACTAGGTCTGAGCCACTCTCCAAAAACAAAGGAAATTTCTATAAGTCTATAACAGCAGATATTTTATTGTTAATCAACAGTAAGATCCACTCTTAAATCTTCTACATACCACTGTGTTATGCCCTAAAAGTACCTTGAACATAGCTCAGCTAAAAACTGAGTTTTGTGCTGTCCCTCACTGTAGTGCTGATTAAAACCCTTATTCTCAGCTTCACTACAGCCGCTGGCAAGATTACTGGTACTAGTGATCTTCAGAACTATATCCTGAAAGCTATGATGTGAAAGGTTAATTGGCATGACAAGATTCTGTCTAGTGATGTGACAATAACTGGAGCAGAGTCAATATAAGGAGAACTTAACGTGGAAGACTTTACTCTTTGGCACAAGAGCTTTTGCCTACATAAGATCATAGCTTTAGAGCTGGATGAGATTTCCATTTAGTCCAACCTTCTAATATTGCAAATGAGAAAATGAAAGTCTATAAAGGATAAGTGACTTGGCCAAGGTCATGGAGGTGTAGCAGGTAGCAGCACTGGGAGAGTGTTCTGAAGTGAGAATTAGGGCAATTGTCAGGTGATGTTATGGGACAGAGTCTAAGTGGCATCAGGGAGCTTAGTCATTTATGGGAAATGGGGAGATCAAACTGTGAGAGTAGGAACACAGTTAGAGGAGGTATTTGAAGTCTAGAAAGCCCAGGGACTAACATGTAAAGGGAAAGTCTGGTTCATCAGAGCTGCTAACACATGGAACAAGCTTGAGTAAAGGGTTGAAACTGTGGACACACTTTGTGTCAATTGAAACTGATGACTGAAGTAAGGCCACTTTTTTGTTTTGTCAAGCTGTGTGGTAGGAACAATAGCCTTACCCCTCTTTTTATGCAAGTTAGATTATTTTTTTAAAACAAGGTTTTGAAACTCTCCTTAGGGAACTGAAGATTTAGGCTGTGATATCATTTAATATTTGCCTGAGTACAAAGAGAGACTCTTTGATACCTGATTGGTGGATCACAATGGGTGACTCAGAAAAAGAAGTTTAGCTCAGCTGAATCAGTTTGACATGCCCTTAATGCTTATCCTTGCTGAATATCCCTTTCTTTCTATGACTAAGTAAATCTCTTTTTTGTTAACTACTGACTGATCTACAAGTAGGCATTTTGTTTCAGTATTTAACAGAAAATACCAGGGGACCAGCCTGGGTCAGGCCCAGCCCGGAACACAGACTCTGGATGGCTCTTATGATATTATGATATTTTTTAAAAAGTGTTAACCTTACTAGGTCCTACTCACTTGACTACACGCTATCCATCTTAGAATCCTCCTAGAACCTGTTCTTTCTTCTACACAGCTTAGCATAGATGTCTACAAGAAGCTTCTCTGCCCATCCTTATTTCCTTCTTTATTATCTGTCCTAAACTTTCATGTATTTTGTGATGTCTCTACTTCTCTGTCTTTTCAGTTACTCTTTTCTTGTGCCCCAGACTCTTCAGTTGTTGCTGAATTTTAGTTCTGAAAAATTTTCCTTTTTCACTCTTTAAACCAATTAATTCATCAAACCTTTATTAAATACCTACTATGCTGAGGAGATACAATAGTAAAATGAATACTGAGTTTGGAGATCTGCCTGCAACTATTCTTGAGTTTGATGGTTTGAATGAATGAGTGAAAATACATGTAAAAAGATTTACCATGTTTTAATGATCATATTATATGCTTAAGATACATATAGAAAGGCAGACACTTCATGTCCTCCAGAAGTTTACATTTCCCAAGAACTGCTCAAGAAAGCAGTTTTGGTTTGGAAAGTCACCGAAATCGTGAATGAAATCATCTAACAGATCCCATGAGCAATAGATTCCAACCTAGTAGCCAGGATGTAATCAGGTCAAACCGTTTAAAATATCAGAATATATAATGACATATGTTGATTGCCATAACTGCGTCAGTAGCTATAGCAGTTTTGATGATTATATTTTCCAGAGCTAGAGGAGGGGTTGGTTCGGAGGGAGATCCGTTTTCAGCAGAGGGGTGATTGGATAGAAGGAAGCAAGCAAGCATTGATTAATCCTCCACTCTCTGCTGGGCACTGTGCTAAGTGCTTTCCTTTTATTATCTCATTTAATCTTTAGAACAATAACGACTCAAAATAACAATAAGTAGCTATATATAGCAATTGCTATGAGACAGCGCTGCGCTAAATGTTTTAAAATTCTGATTTCATTTTATTTTTACAGCAATGCTGGGAGGTAGGTACTTCTATTATCCCCATCTTACTTATGATAAAATAGAAGCAGACATATTTGCCCAAGATCACATAGCTAATAAGCGTCTGAGGCTGGATATGAACTCAGGTCTTCTTGACGCCAGGCTCAGCACTCTATCCTCCAAGCTACCTAGGTACTTCTGTCAAGAAACTGGTCAATATAGAATAATTCAATGCTTCTTAAACTATGGGTTGTGACCTCATATGAGGTCCATAGCTGAATGGGGGAATAGCCAAAAATTTGGCAAAAATAAAAGGTTTCTGAATGTGCCAATGATCAACAATTAAGTAAAATTAAATGCATAATGAATCAGAGGTGTTTCTGGCAGCGCTTGCCCATGTGGCATCACACAACTTTACTGCAGCAGTGGTTCTGAACACAAAGCATGCACATTTTGCACAAGTGTGCATCCTCAGACCATGTAGTACCAATGAAAGCTGCTGAAACTTGAAAAGGGGTCATGAGTGAAAAAAGTTTAAGAAGCTCTGGATAGATGACTGGGTCAGATGTGAAGCATAACTGAGGATAGATATAGAAGACCATATGAGTTTGTATTCTTATACATTCACCAGTCAGGCTCCAAGGCAAGAATTACAAATATAAATAGATTAAATCTCCAATATCATGGTCTTTGGCAGACCAGTGGTTTAAAGGGTGTTCTAGCTGGGTGGATGGCAAGGTGTCAGGAATAAATGGCTGGGTAAGATATGAAGCATGAATGGGTCTAGCTAAGTATAGTGGGCTATTTAGCTATGTGCTTGCTTACTCACTCACCAGTCAAGACAATGCTGGCTACAGTGTACGAGTTCCAAACTTTTTATATTGAGTCACTCTGGATTCATGGTGGTTTGGAGGGATCAGTGCCAAGAATGATGGCAAGAAGATGGTTTATGAATTACTTTTTAGTTTTAGGGAAAATCAAACCTGGATTTTCCTCAATTTGAGTGCTTAGTCTGAAATTTAATTATATGTCTTTGGGTAAGTCAGTTAATCTCACTCAGTCTCATCTTTAAAGTGGTGTGACATATGAAAACTTTGGGGGACATAATTTCTGGGTAATTAATCATTTTATTAATTATGGTTAGTGAATAATTAATAAAAGGATTGGTCATTTGGCTGTCTCTCCTAAGCCAATATGGATCATGGCAGTCTGTTGATGCTTATATGCCCTTGTATGAGTGGGTGTTCCTGACAGATGACAATAAACTCTGATTGGTTAACAATTAAGAAAAGAAGAAATGTTATGAGAGGTGGACCTATTCTAATAAAGGGTTGGTGTACTTCACTGATTATGTCACCCTTGCTCATCCCTACTTAGACCACTCAGTCCAGGCAATCTAGGCAATGAATCTACCCACCCCTCCTCTACCCCCAAGGCTGAGTAGAACACAATGGGTTTCCCATCTTGGGTGGGATCTGAACTAGACTGAGACTGAGACTAAGCCAATCTCATTATCAGTAATGTCTTTCAAATGCTCGCTGAATAACATCCAGAGGGCTGATTTCTGAATGGGAAAATAAAAAAGGGAAAAATCTTAGTCCTACTTCAACAATTGAATATTAATACATTTTCTCTCATTGAGATCCATAACATTTTCACTATCTACATAACAGTATTGTGAAGAAAAGACTATATAAACCTTAAACTGCTGTGTGAACCATCTTAGATTTTTTACAGTCATTTTCTTCAATCAGCTTATCATATGATGAGGTGAGAGGAATAAAATACAAGCAAATACCTTCATAAATGAATGTCTTGCAAAGGAGAATGTGATAGGACCAAAGGAGAGATCCAGACAAGTGCTTTATGAAAATACATGAAGGGAGAGATGATTTGCTTCTCTTGGTATCATGGAAGGCATTCTACAACTCTGCTGTTTGCCTTCACCTTTTCCTCTAACAACTCATTTGCTGCTTCTTAAACTCATTCATAGTCTCTCGGTCACCAATCTGCATGGGTAGTTTGCAAATTAAGTCTGAATTTTCAAATCTTTTTTACTTTGCAGTACACATAGTATAAGAATAATGATGAGATGATCAATAGGTAGCATTTATATAGTATTTTGTTTGCAAAGTTCTTGACATATATTGGCTTAGCATTTTAGCCCATAGACACTTAAAATAATCTGGCCAC
>CM053771.1:252746209-252777325 GCA_028658325.1 Potorous gilbertii
CCTTGTATGGTACCAAAGATACGTTATTTAGCATATTCAGAAACTGAGTACCTGCATTTGCACCTGTATGACTTCAACAGTGAGGTATATATGAAGAGGATGGTGATGATGATAGTATCTTTTTCCTCATTCTAATTTCAGTTGTTGGTGCTGCTGCTGGAAATAATGTTTTCAGAAATGCCAGAGAGCAAGAGAGAAATGTTTGGTGCATTTTAAAATAATTACTCAATATATAGGGCTTTCCCCCTTAATTGATCTAATCTCTATCAAGATTAATTTTGCTGGATCAAACCCATAACCTAGGGAAACAATCCACATTAATTAGTTACAATTTCCAGCACCATCATTCTTGTGGGTATTTTTTTTCAATTCTCACAACAACAATATAGAACAATCAGAGACAACATTCTTCTATCTCTTTAGTTTACGTGAATCAATTTTTCCACCAAACACATTTTCTCATTTCTATTTACAGCTGTTTTGGACAGCTATCTCAAACTGATCTTGTAAATGTATGTAAAAAGACAGTATACCTGGTTGGATTGTTCCTTTAATTTTTGAAAGGTACTATAGAAAAAATAGGCCACTTCATAATATACTAATTAATTTTTTTTTCCAAGAAAGAAGGCAGAAACATTGATGGAGAGGTCAGAAGCAACATAGCAGAGCCAATATATAACCTGCAGGAAGAGCACTTGATGGTCTTGGTGATTGGAATGATGTATTAATGAGCTGTCTAAGTGACATTTCACCAGAACTCAATTAGCCATGGTAATTACATTTATTCCAGTCCTATGTTCTGAGATGTGGATTACTAGGATGTTGGTTAGCTGGGTTGGTGGAGCACTTTTCCATGGAAAATTACTTTGAACTCTAAAACATTGTTATTTATTATATCCTATTTTGTCATCAGGGAATCATGCCAGCATGTGGGCAAATTTAGCAGAGGCTGATTTTTACAACATCAGAAATGCTATTAGTCACAAAATGATATAACCAAGCAAAACTAGAAATGTTGTACTTTAAAAGTTGGGGGGAAGACTACAGGGAAGAGATGCAATTATAGTCATAGAAAAGACAGCAAAACCAATTAACTTGATATTCAGCAATCATGAATGGATGAATGGAGTCTGGTTAATTGAATTTCATGGTTGATTGAGTGTTTAATCATAAACATTCTTTTGTTTTGGTATTTTTTTCAATTTATTGGTAAAAATCAATCCAAAATATTCAATGACAATACCTGACTTAGTAAGCAGTTTCTGATGATTATATTATGATGTGTCTTTCATTACTGCAGTGGGGAAAAAGTGCTGGATATTGAAATCAGACCACTTATGTTCAAATCTTAGCCCTTGCACTTAGAAGCTGTATGATGTCTGGGCAAATTGTTTCACTTTGGGAGTCTCACTTTCCTCATCTCTAAAATGAAGGGCTTGGATGACTTAGCATTTAAGGTCCCTTCCAGCTAGATAGTCTGCTGGCTGGATTGCTGGACCTGGAGTCAAAAGGATCTGAATTCAAATTTGGCCTCAGACATTTATGAATTTTTTGACTTTGGGCAATTTAAACTCTCTCAGTTTCCTCATCTGTGTACAAATAACAATAGTAATCCTGATTGGGTCCTGGAGGGTAAGGTTGCTCTCTATCTTCCACTATGGTATTCTTTTATTCTTTAGACCATGGGTTAATGCCAGGGAGACCCTGATCTTCTAGAGAAGGAGATGAGACTCTTGTACTCCCAGGCCTTTTACAACTTCATCTTAGAGCCTTGTGGGATATATATATATATATATATATATATATATATATGCATATATATACATGTATATATATATATTTTAGTCTTGCCGATTTCTTTTTTTTATTAATTAATTTGTTTTCAGTTTTCAACAATTACTTCCATAAACCTTAGATTTTCTCCCCTTCCCTATGCATTCATTCTTATTAGCACATCTTCGCATTAGTCATGTTGCAGAGAGGAATTAAAATGAATATGGGAAACCATGAGAAAAAAATGAACCAAAACATAACACAAGAGAAAATATTCAGCTTCATTCTGTGTTCCAATTTCGTAGTTCTTTCTTTGAATGTGGATGGCATTTTCCTTCAAGAGTTCTTTGGGAATGTTTTAGGTCCTTGAATTGCTGTGAAGGGCTAAGTCTACCAGAAAAATTCCTCACACACTGTGGTTATACAGTGTTCTCCTGGTTCTGCTCATTTCAATCAGCATCAGTTTATATAAACTGGTGGAATATTTCTTAAAGAGTGTTTCATCATGTCTAGGGTCTACCCTAAAGGGAGGAGTAGAAAAGTGTACAATACAAATCTAGTATAGGACAGTATTGATTTCCTTCACGCAAAAGACATTTACACAAGAGACTCAAAAGCACCTTATTTTCAGGCTTCTTCTTCCTTCCTCAATGGCCAATCATGTGTATTCTTAACAGTCTATTTCTTGACTCCAGGCATTTTCACTGGTTATCCTCCAAGTTTGGAATGCTCTATCTCATTGTCTTTGCCTCCTGGATTCCTCAACTTCCTTCAGATCCTAGCTAAAATCCCACCTTCTACAGGAAATCTTTTCCTTTCTCTTTTAATTCCAGTGCTTTTTCTTTGTAAATTATTTCCAGTGTATCCTGTATAGAATTTGCTTGTATTTGTTTGTATGTTCTTTACTCCATTAGATTGGGAGATCCTTGAGTATAGGCACTTTTACTTTTATTTTCAGTATTTGGCATAATGTCTGGCACATGGTGACTGCTGAATATATGTTTAAATTAATAAAAATTGAGTTAAGCAGTAGTAGCTTAGAACTACCATTATACTTAACCTGGGAGGCTGATACTCAAAATAGCAAACATAAGACCTTTTTTTCTGGACCTACTGAATTGATATTTTACTTCCATTACACTCTCTAAATTGTTCCTTTTGGATTAACTACATCTGGCAAGCCACGATTACATTTGGGCTAATCCTGCTGGTGGTCATTTTCTTCAAGTAAAGTTTGAATAGATCCTGGGGGTGCTCCTTCTGAGCTAAATCCATAATTGACTAAGGACCTTGGAGCTCTCCACTTCCCAGACACATAACATTGGCTTCAATGTTAAAACCTTTCATCTCAGCTTGTTATTCAGACAACTTTGCTTAGGTAAGTATCACAAAACCGAAGAAGCAGCTAAGAGTTCTTAGATCTGGTCTCAATCGCACCTATGCCACTATACAGACTGGCTACCATGTATAAGTATTTGGGCATGCCAAGAGAGGATGAATTGCCCTCCAGAGAGAGTCTCAGAATAGGGGGAAGAGAGAAAAAATCTGAGAGCATAATCACTCCCTTTACTCTTCATCCAGTGGACCATTCCACTGGGTTTATTGGCTAATCCTCTCATAAAACTTCTACACCTCTCCTTCAGCTATCATGGGATATGTCTTTTCCCAGTAGCCATTCAGAGTTTTCTGTATCACTGTATTTCTGTAAACCTCCCCAAACATACCATGGGACTTACTTTTTACTACCATTTGTATACATATTGTGCATGTACATGTATACACACACACATACACATATGTATTCACTATCTAATCACTCCTACAAGAATACAAAATCCTTAAAAGCAAGGACCATATTCTACCTATTATTGTATTACTGCTAGTAGTAATGTAATAAATTTTGAATGAATGGAGGATTTAGTTAGGTAGAAGTGTTTTTAGTTCAAAGATAAGGTGGGTTGACAAGGTAATAAGAATGATTTTTCTGGTTTGACTTAAATGTTGCCTCCAAAGGAAATTCTAAAACAAAGAATTTTGAGTAGGGCTATAGTTATTGGAATAAATGTCTAACCTTTCAGGGTGACTACTCTAAAGGGAAAAATATTCACTTTGATGTATAGAGTTTTGGCATGTTTTTTTTAAGAAAAGCCTTTACTTCCTCTTCCAAACCCAACAGAACACAACTCTGGTTTCATTGCTTTCTGGTCACACTTCATAGAAATACAATGCTACTGAATCCCCCTCAGTAATGTTCCGAGCCATCCTCATTCTTTCGCCTAAGTCCCAGTTTGGCCTGGCACCATGGATCTATGAGACAGCTGGCAGAGATTAGTGACACATCCTGTGCCAGTGGAGCTGAGATTTTCTTCATGCAAAGCAAATTGGCCTGCTCAGGGATGGATATGGCAACCTTGGCCTCATTAGCACCCACTCAGCTAACAGGCCCAGCCATCTGATGTGAGTACTAGCCAAATACTGTATTGCTCTTGGCCAATACTCACCATCCAGCAGAGTTCCTTCTAGAAGATATGCGTTTTTTCTCCTTCCAGAAATAATTGGAAATGTAATGGAAAATAGATGCCTGGCAGGGAGTGGAAGTGGGTGTTCTTTTCTCTTCCAGAACCATCACTTCTAGCTGTTTTTTTTTTCTTTTGCCTTTTCCACTTCTAGATATCACAACTTTATTTCCCTGCTAAGGCTCATTAGCTGGTCATTGAGCACAGATATGCTTCTTCAAAGTCCTGAATTCTCTCTTTGTACGTTAGAGAGTAAAATAGTTACAGTGAATTGGTTGGTTGTTTTGACATTAAAGAGGCAGAAGCCTCCATAGAGATGGTGTGGTACAGGGGAAGGAGCACTGGTTTTGGAGGGAGGAACTATGGGTTCAGATCCATGACTGCTAACCAATTGTGTGACCCTTGATAACTCATTCAACATCTCTGGGTCCCAATTTTCTTTGGATAAAGTGTAGTTTGGACTAGACTACTTCTTGGGTTCCTCAAAATCTATTATTCTGTGATCTTATGATGATGATATTGCAGTATTTAATGTCCAATAAGTTCCAGGTGGGATCATTGAAGCTGAACTGGGCCTGGAATACTTTCCTATGTACTATAGGCAGAGAGACAAAAATAAAGCTGCAGTAAAAGTTATAACATTCCCCAGTTACTCTTTGTTTCCTGGGTCAAAACTCCAGGAATAGGTGAGAGCTAACAACCAGGATCCAAATTGAGCCATTGGGAAAAGACTAAATAAATTATGGCATATAAAAGTAATAGATTGTTAGCATGTTGTAAGAAAAGACAAGGGCAACTAGGTGGTGCAGTGGATAGAGGCGTGGGCCTGGAGTCAGGAAGACTCATCTTCTTGAGTTCAAATATGGCCTCAGACACTTAATAGCTGTGTGACCCTAGGCAAGTCTACTTAACCCTGTCTGCCTCAGTTTCCTCATCAGTCAAATGGGCTGGAGAAGGAAATGGAAAACTACTCTAGTATCTTTGCCAAGAAAACCCCAAATGGAGTCACAAAGTGTCAGGCACAACTGAAACAACTAAACAGCAAAAGAAAAGTCTAAGTGAATGGGTTCAGGGAAATCTGAGAAGACCTATTTGAAACTGATTCAGGATGTATAGGCCTAGGAGTAATATTGCTCAATCTCAGAGGCACAGGTTAGTTACTTTTCTGGTGTTGCTTTGGATTACTTTACAGAATTGCTGGATTAATTCATAGCTCTACCAGTAATGCCTGTCATCCTGTTTCCACTCCAACAATTGTCATATTTCCTTTTTGTCATATTTGCCAAAAGTTGAACCTCAGAGTTGCTTTAATTTTCAATTCTCTTAGTAATTTGGACTACTTTTTCATATATTTATTGACTGCTTGGATTTATTCCTTTGAAAACTGCCTTTTCATGCCTATTTTTTCAATTGGATAATGGCTCAAGAACCATATAAATTTCTTATAAATTTGACTCAGTTCCTTATATATTTTGCATATAAAATCTTTATCAGAGAAATTTTCTGCAAAGATTTCCCTCTCCCCTCCCCCTCAATTATTAACCTGTTTCTTCTCCCATTTTGACTGCATTGGTTTAGTTTACTCTCATACCTAGGGTCTTCAGGTTTATCAAATATGATAGATGGTGATCATTTGTGTTTATATATCTTGTACCCAATTTATTTCATTAATTGATCTATTTTAAAAATAGGTTTTATGATTTTTTTGTTTCTTATATTATTAAAGTATCCCATAAATTCCTCCCCTGACCTTTCCCTAAAAGCCATGTCATATGAAAGTATATTATTGTAGTTACAGTATATATTGTTTTCTTGACTCTCCTTATTTCATTCTATATCAGTTCATATAGAGCTTTCTCTGCTTCTCTGTATTTACTACATGCATTATTTCTTATAGCACAATAGTATTCCATTACATTCAGATACCACAATTTGTTTAGCCTTTCCCCAACTGAAGGATATCTACTTTGTTTCTAATTCTTAGTTATTAAAAAAAGTGCTTCTATAAATATTTTGCAGTATACAGGGACTATTTTTTTTCTTATTGATGTCTTTCTTGGGATATAAGGCCAGTAATAGAGTCTCTGGTTCAAAAAGTATAAACATTTTATTCACATAATTCAAAATTGCTTTTCAGAATGATTGCATCACTTCATAGCTCCATCAATAATGTATTAATGTCCCTATCTTCCCACAAACCGTTGATTATTGACAATGGTCATTTTTGTCAATCTGTAGGGTGAATGGTGAAACTTAAAGTTGCTTTGATTTTTATTTTTCCTCTTAGTGTTTTGGAGCATTTATTCATTTGGTTGTGAATACTTTGCAGTTCTCTTTTTGTTAACTTCATATCCTTTGACCATTTGTTTATTGGGGGAAAGGTTATTATTGATACATCTATATGTATATACTACATATATACTATATGCACATATAGTACCTATATGTGTATACATATGTATGTCTTTTATATATACATATAGAAATATATGTGTGTGTATATACATACATACACACACACACCCACTTATTTATTTATTTATTGTGCTTTTACATCTTGGATATCAAACCCTTATCAGAGAAATTTAGTGCAAAGATTTTTTCACCCCATTTGGTCACTTTTCTTATCCTACACTGATTAATGTTGTCCATGCAGAAACTCAGTTTAAATAGTCAAAGCAATTGTTTTCTTTCTATTTTTTTAAATGTCCTCTCACTCTCTTAACTATTGTGATGGGAAGTATGAGATTTGTTTTTTAATTTTCAAATTTTGTACTAGTATGATCTTTAACATTAAGCTCATGCATCCATTTAAAATGTATTTTGGGACATGCTGTAAAGTGTTGTTGTAAGCCTTATTTCTGACAGACTACTTTACAATTTTCCCAGTAGGTTTTTTTTTTTATTATCCGTTAGGGAGTTTTCTCCTAGGTAACATGTTTTCTTCTTTATCTAATGCTGGATAATTGAGTCCTATTGTTTCTGAAACTCCCCTTTTCAGTCTGTTCTATTGATCTATTTCTTTATTCTTTAACTAATACTTGATGGTTTTGGTGACTGCTTCTTTACGATATAATTTGAGGTCTGAAAGTGCTATTCCCCTTTCATCCTAACTTTGTTTCAGCACTTCCCTTGATAGTCTAGATTTTTGTCTTTCTAAGTGGATTTTGTTATTTAATCAAGCTCTATAGAGTATCCCCTTGGTAATTTGATTGGTATAGCAGTAAAAGTATAAATTAATTTTGGTAGTGTTGTAATTTTTATTATATTGTCATGGTTTAGCCATGAGCACTGAATATTTCTCCAGCTGTAAGGTTGTTTCTTATTTCTTTGAGGAACTTTTTAATTGAATCTATGCAAGTTTTTGTGTACTTGGAGAGGTTGATAGATATTTTATGCATTTTATAGTAAAATTGAATGAGATTTTCCTATTATTACTTCTTGTATTTTGTTATTATTATATAGAGATGGTGTTGATTGTTTGAGGATTTATTTTATAGCCTGGATCTCTATTTTTTTCTGACTAGTACCAAAGAGTTTTGATACCTATTGACTTGTAGTATAGTTTGAAATCTGGTAATCCTAAAACCTTTCTATTCCATTTTTTTCCCATTATTTTTCTCAAGAGCCTTTTGCTTTCTTATTTTTCCACATGAATTTCACTATTTTTTTTCCTATCTATAAAAATGAATCCCTTGATAGTCTGAGGCACATGCCACTGAATAAGTATTCTAATACAGTTACTATTTTTGATTTTATTATATTGGCATGGCATATGCATGTCATTAATATTTTTCCAATTTTTAAGTTTGGTTTTATTTCTGTAAAGAGTGTTTTGTCATAGTAGTCATATAGTTTTTATATGTGTCTTGATAGATGAACTCCCAAATATTTTATACACTCTGTAGTTACTGTAAATGAGTTTGCTTTTTATTTCTTTCTCCTGAATTTTGTTTATCATACAGAGAATTGCTGATGATTTATATGGATGTTTAAATAATCTGCAACTTCAAAGAATTTATTAATTCAATTAAGTTCTTAGTTGATTCTATAAAGTTCCCTAGATAAAGCATGATATCGCCTGTAAAAGAATTTTTTTTTATTCTTTGCTTAGATTTCCTCCTCAGTTTCTTTTTCTTCTCATTGCTATAACCAGTATCTCTAGAGCTATGTTAAAAACCACTACTGAAAATGGACAGCCTTACTTTCCCCTTGATCTAATTGGAAAGACCTCCAACCTTTTTCTGTTCCCATAAAATTTGCATTTTAATAGGTTCTTTACTTTTCAAAGGAGTAAATGAGATTCCAGGCCATGGGGAAGAGAATTGTCAGAACAGGAACCCTTCACCACCTTAATTACATTTCATGGGTAATTGACATGGGTAGTTGAGTAGTCAGAAGAAACTTCTTCTTTAAGACAAAAAAGCATGGATGATTTGGAAATAAATTTGAAATTTACATAATACACTTGAAAGAGAAGTGGGTGGATTGGGGGAGGGCTCTTTGTCTGGAGCAAGGCATTTTTTTTTTAACACATGCCACACTTTATTGGGAATATGACTTGTGATTGATGTGAGACAGCTCATCCAGCTGTGTGGTTTTTGTATCATAATAATCAGGAGGATGAAGATGATGTTACCAGACATTTACATACTTACTCAAGTTACAAAGTGCTTTTCTCACAACAAACCCACAAGGAAGGTAATACAAATGTGTTAAACCATGAGAGACTCTTTTGTTGCTACTTACTACTATAGTTGGTCTGGCAATTCTAGAGCCCAAACTGTTTTCTTAATTCCTGAGATAGTGTTCTTTTTTTAAACTAAACATTCATAATTAATGTTGACATATATTTCCTTATATACTAGTACTATCACTGCCCCAAATTAAATTAATTAATGGTAAAGAAATCCACTCTTCTATTTTCTAACATTCTCTGTCCACACATCCAAATCCTCTTGTCAACAATGATTACACAAGGTATAGAATCAGTCTTTTGGAAAGGCACAGTCATTGACAAAGCATTTCCCCTGCCCCTCTACTTTTTTTCAAAAATTAGGCCAGATTTCTCTGTGACCTCCTATCTCATATCTCCAATTGCCTTCCAGACATCTCAAACTGGATGTCCAGTATGTTGCATAGGTCTTGATCTCACTAATGCCACCCCCAATATGCTCACATACCCATTGCCTATTTGAAATTGCAAGTAGCCTGGAAGGTGTTAACATGACCAATTTTGCACCACAATTCCTAAAACTAGCTTACCTAAAATATCATGGGTCTAATGGACAAACAAGTATGAATTAAATCTGCCTTAGAGTCCCAGGAATAGTGCTATTTCCAATTAGTACTAGACTTTTCCATCCCCACTCCTTTCCTTCTCCCTAGACCTTTTACAAATGCTGTTCTCTCCCTAAACAGTTTAACACTACCCTGGTGAACTCAATAAACCTAGCATTGGTTTAAAATTTCTGATAGAGTTACATGGTTATTCTCATCCCCCTATACATTTTAAACTCAATTTGTCTAAAACAGAACTCATTATCTTTCTTCCTAAGCCCTTTCACTCTCCTATAATCCCTATTACAATAGATGGCACCAGCATCCTCGTAGTCCTTCAGGTTCCCAAACTAAGAGTCATCCCGGATTCTTCACTGTCTCTCACTACCATCATGCCCATCCAATCTATTGCCAAACTTGTCAATTTCACCTTTACAATATCATCTGTCTGGAGCATAGTAGGAACTCAATTCATGTAAATATACTGATTGATTTATCATTGTTGTCTTATGATTCTGGCAAGAGATTGTGTTTGCTACCTGTTCATACTTCTTCAGAGGTAGTGGATCATAGGTTTGGAACACTGCATAGAATATCAGGCTTTTTCAACATGGTTAGTTTTGCTGTATTTCCTTTTTTTTCTGGCTTTATTATAAGGGATCACTTTGTAAGGGATGAGGCAGAGATATAGTTGGAAATGTAGATGATATAAAAGGAAAACACATTAATAAAATGTCCTTAAAAAGAGACTGTGCTTTCTGAGGACCCGTTTAATGGAAAAACCCGTTATCAGTAGGTTGGTCATTTCATGATTAATTCAAAGGACATGGAAACATGAAGCAAGGAAAAATATATAATTGTTCCTAGTT
Organism: Potorous gilbertii; assembly: GCA_028658325.1. Lineage (NCBI taxonomy): Eukaryota > Metazoa > Chordata > Mammalia > Diprotodontia > Potoroidae > Potorous > Potorous gilbertii. The sequence goes on from CM053771.1 coordinate 252,756,648, forward strand.
TTTGTCCTTTTCTCCTTCTATGTTGATTGTGATAGAATGGCAGAAAGGGAGCAGATAGTGGTCACAATCTGTAGATTTTAGACCATCTGATACTAGGAATATAGTTGTAAGTATTCTAAACATGAAATATTTGTCTAATAAATGAACATACTTTTGGAGTAATGGAAGGTTATCAATTTTTACATCAGCTCTAGAAGCAAAGTCAGATAAGAAAAGCAAGTTGGAGTTGCATGGAAAGTAAGTTCTTTTCAGAGAGGCAAATAAAAGAGTTGGTGAAGTTTGCTTTTGCCTCAGTTCAAAGCAACAAGAAACATTATTTCATGGGATACTTGGTCAAACCACTCTGTAGTGCTCTTGATAAGTGTTTTTGAAAATAACCACAATAAATATAATTAAAAATTATGTGCTTCTATCTCCTGCAGAGGGTGAAGAGGTAAGGAAATTTCATGATGAATTTGTGTTTTTCAAGAAAAATCAACATGTTAACTAATATTAACTAAATGTTTTGGAAGCAAAGGTAGCATTTCCAAAGAGAGCAAAAGAAAAGTTGGAAGATATGGGTAGGGAGTAAGAAATATGAGACTCTAATGACTTATAAAATTCACTGAAAACTTATAAATATATTTTCTGCAGGAGACACTAAATATGGTGAGTGCTAAATAACAACCCCCCAATGAAATTGATTACATTTTAATGGTCAAGAAATGACTGGTTACCATTGTAGAGCTTATTTCTAAATCAACTATCCATGTATAGTCAGACCATTGACTACAACAAGTAAAAAATCAATACCAAGTAATCAGAAAGAATAAAAATGAAAATATATGGTGGCTAATAGAGTCAATTCCACCCTATCCAATTTAAGCAAGCTGTTAATGCTAAAAATGGGGAAATTTTTGCGAACAGATATAGCAACTGACAGCTATCATTGCGAAGAAAGTTTATCTTCAGTAAATCAATCACTCACTACTGTAAGGAGACCAAAAGAGCCTGGAGAACTTCTACACCACCAAACACTTACTCTCTTTCCAGTTAAAGAGATACGAAGGAAAAGTCAGCAACCTTTTCCAAAAGTTTGGAAGGTAAAATTACTTGTAACATTCTATGGAAAATATTGTGGAAGACTATAAGCAGTGTTATGCTTTCCCAAATGAGTATAAATGGAGGAAAAAAATCAAATTCATAAGCTGTTTGGCAAGAATCTCAACCAAGTCAATAACAATGAAAATGAAAGGAGGAAATTGAACAGATGAAAGATAGAATAGATTTGTAAACATTTCTATTTTCTATCAATGACATTGGAACTACTATGTTTGGATTAATATCACCATCCTTTTTGTGTACTTTATGAGTAAGTGGAAATGTCACTAAGGAAAACAATGGTAGGAAAACATATGGACTAGATAAATTATAAACAGGACAGCCAGTAAAAAAATGCCACATTTTTGAGGGCAATAATGAACTGATTTTTCAATATATATGAAAGAGGAGGGGAGGATATAAAACTTGGGAAAAAATCCTGGCCTTTATTATTATTAAACAAAATTGAATGGAAAAGTATTTAAAATGACTGACTTACATGCCCATTTTCCTATCTCTATAAAATGTTTGAGACTTATGTACACATGTACAAAGGGATTCCTTGGTAAAGATATGAAAAGGAAATGGGCAACCTACTGCAAATCACATTTTACAACAGACTGTATCTTTTCAATCATACAACTATCTGGAATGTGTAGAGCAGTGGTTCTCATACTTTTGAGTCTCAAGACTCTTTTATGCTCTTAAATATTATTGAGGACCAAAAGTGGCTTAGGTTTATGTGGGTTAGCCTGCTGATATTTACTATAGTGAAAATTTAAATGGTTAAATTTTTAAAATATTTATTAATTCACTTGAATAATATATTATTATTACATGTTGACATAATATTTTTATGAAAAATAACTGTTTCCAAAACAAATTTTTTGAGAAGTGTGACACTATTTTATATAACTTTGCAAATCTAATGTCTGGCTTAATAGAAGACAGCTGGATTCTCATGTCTGTTTTTGCATTTACTCTATTTCAACATATTGTTTTGTTTGATTAGATGAAGAAAATCCAGTCTCACATAGATATGTAGCTGGAAAAGGGAAAAGGTTTTTTAATAGGCAAAAGCTTAGCGTTATTATAAAAATAGTTTTGGCCTCATTAATTCCCCGAAAAGGTCTCCAGGATCCCTATGGGTGTGAAGGTCACCCTTTGAGGATAGTTGGTATAGGAAAATTCAAGATTTTACTCTGTTTATTGTTTGGTGATTAAAGAAAAAGCAATTTGATAAATTGAAAAAAATATCTTAAAGGCTCTCCTCCAATAAGATGTCTCTCATACATATGTCAAAATCACATGATTTATTGATAGATCAAAAGCAGAGATAACTTTGTTCAATGAGCCCCTGCTTATGAGTATAGGAAGCAGGAATGAGGGAGATATGTGCTTACCAACTATGCCACTATCTTAGAGTATGTCAAAATGGAAGAGGGATTTTCTATGGGTAGTGAAATTCTCCAGATACTTTGATTTTGGAATGATATTGTCTTGATTGCCTATAGACAATAGCAGAACTCCTAAATGTAGTTTGTAATCACTCCAAAGAATTTTACTTCTCACCTCACGCAGGAAAAATCCCAAGTGAATGAAGAATATCTATTATTTAGATGATAATTTGCAATTGGATAGCCAATTCATGAAACTGATCCATAAGTGCAAATATGTTTGATAGTGGCTGAGGCTTTCTCATGCTAGAACATCTCTCTGTTATACTTGTCTCCTCCCATTATAGAGTTGCTTCCAGGGCCTCAATTTTGAGGGGGAGGGACCCAGTCTTGCCAGCCTTCATTCGTCCCTGGCTCTGCTTCTGACTTTCTGGTCTTTGATACCATTCCCCTGCATGGGTTCCTTCTCTCCTACCCCTACCCCGTTTTTGTGTTTGGGCTGCTTTTCCCATTAGAAAGTAAGCACCTTGAGTGAAGAGACTGGCACAGAGTAAGTGCTTGTTGCTTTGTGAAATACCAGGAGGAAATATAAGGTATGTATGTATGTATGTGTATATGTATGTATGTGTATAACATATATGTAAATATATAATATGTATAAATTATGTACACATATTTGTATACATACATAAAACATATAAAGGTGATTTTGAGGGGACCCAATCTTAAAATTGTCACCAATCAAAAGGAACTGGAGAGGTATATGAAGAATATATTACCAATAAAGAAGTGTACAGGAAAAGGGGCATGATGGATATCAACATATATGACTGGGAAAAGAGGTAGATATATCACATATTGAAAATAGGCAAAACAAATACATGTGATACATTGATATCCATCCATTTAATATCATAAGATCTAGAAGAAGACTACCAGTATACTGGGTTGATTTGCTATGAAGCATTCATGGAAGAATATGGATGAGACCCAATCTGAAAATATGTGGCTGGGTTGCCATTTGTAGCACTGGAGGAAATACCCCTAGTATGGATCACAGATCCATTGAAGTGTTAACATAAGCATTTTTCTCTCTTTTGGGTTGATACATTCTGTTTTGACACAATTTGTCAATAAACAATTCCCATCTCCCTCTTCCCCTACAATATTCTCTTTTAAACAGTAAAATAAAACCATTTAATACAGGGATTGGAAGTAACAGCATTTTATACTTTTCTGGTTTTTCCCTTTATTAACAGCAAAGAAATAAATATATTTTATATCAGTTATCTGGAACCATTGTTAATTCTTCTGTCTTTTAGTATTTTTATTAATTTAAAAATAACTGTATGTATTATTCTTTTGGTTCTGTTTTCTTCCCTCTGTATTGGACAATTCTTCCCATCATTTTCTGAATTATTCATATTCTTCATTCCTTAGGACATAATTGAATTTCATTCACATGCCACTTTGTTCAGAAGTACCATTTTTCTAATTATGCTTCCTTTATTTGAGTCCTATTCTGATGCCTCATCATGTCATGGGGGAGACCCTGACTTCACCAATGCTGTTCCAATAGACCCATGCCCTATCAGGTCCTACTTATTTGTAAAAGCTTCAAAAATGTGGCTATTATTTGTAGACCAGCCCATCTAAGCATGGAAAATCTCACTGACTGTATGACAAGGAAAGGATGAATTTCTCTGGCCATGACAACTCACAGTAAACTCATCTAGAAAGATAGTAAGTAGATGTGATCTCAGTAGGTGGAGAAAATATATATAAAAAAAAGCCAGCCCTGAAGTATTGAAATAGGCATAGTTATACTGTATGATAAGCATGTAAAATTTAGTACTTTTGCTACTATTACTTATTATCACATCTATTAAAATTCAACTTCAGATGTACAAGGTGAAGGTGATATTGTTTGACAGCAGTTCTCTGAAAAAGTGATCTCGGGATTTTAGTGGGCTGTAAGCTCAATATGAATCAATAGTTTGATTTGGCAGCAAACTAATGCAATAATTTTAGGCTGCATTAAGATGAGCATTGTGTCCAGACAGTGAGAAGCAGGAATCCTAATGTATTCTGTCTTGGTTTTTGCCATATGTGGAGTCTTCTTTTTTGGCAACTGTAACACAGAGAAAGAATAGACGAACTGAAGTAGTTCCAGAAGGGTGTCGCCTGAATAGTGAAAGAACTTGCTAGATGAGGATCAGTTTAAGAGACACTGCTTGCTTCACCTAGAGAAAAGATTTAGGTTGGATATAATAGTTGTCTTTAAGTAACTGAAAGACTTTGAAGCCAAACAGGGATCAAATTTATTCTTTTTGATTCTAGGGGCAATCAAGGACTAATGGGTAGAAGTTAGAGAGAAGTAAATTTGGCTTAGTGAGGAAAATTTTATTAACCATTAAAGTTGTTCCAAAGTGGAAAAGAACTGCTGGGAAAGTTGTGCTTTCCCATTCATTGGAAGGCATCTCCTTTTCCTCCTTTCCTCCCTCCTTTCTCCACCTTCCTTTCTTCTCTTTCTTTTTCTCCTTTTTCCTCTTCTTTCTTTGTGTGAATCTGGATCTCCCTATTTTGTCCAAGCTAGAAGTGAAGTAGCTATTCAGAGGTCAGATACTACTACTGACTGGAAGAGAAGCTTTGACTGGGTCCACTTTCAACCTGGGCAGTTTCTCCCTTTCTTAAGCTGCCTGGTGATCTCTCTCTCTTCTGGAGCCTCACTGTACTAGTGCCAGACATAATTTAGGTACTTGATTAACTCAGTCCATTGAAGCTCAGAATTCCCTGGTTAAAACAATCCACTAATCTCACCTTCCTTTGTAGGAGAATTTGCAGGCATACACCCCTATGCTCTGCATTGGAAATCTTTATGAACACTAGCGGAGTTCTTTTTTAAGTAGGGATTGTACTTGATGGCCACTGGTTTGGACCAGATAGATATTGAGATGCGATGAGTTCCAGCTCGGAAATTACCTGATTTTTATGGCCCCTTTCATCTTAACTAATGGATGGAAATAATGTGTGTTAATAAAATCTGTGAAATTCAGGGATGCTGGTTTTTAAAAAATGTTCATAGAATGTGAGATATTCTGAGATGCCTCGGGTAGATATTATCACCCCTATCCCCCCACCCCATTTTGCAGATGAGAAAACTGAGATATCAGGGAGATGAAGCAACATTTTCAGACTCACATAGTAGCAAATTAGAATGATGGTCTTCTGCTTCTTAGTCCTGCATTTGACACCCTTGCTATCTCCTCTGGGACTCACCCTGAATTGGTTGGAATGTAAGCAGTTCTCCAAGTAGTACTGCTGCCATTCACCTGAATTGCTTACCGACATGTTCAGTGTGCCTACAGCAGTGATTGAGGTCGCCTTTCTGTTTTCATATAGTGAAATCATTATAGGAGAGAGTACATGCATATGCCCGTGTGCACGTGTACGTGCATATGTGTGTATTAGGGCTATGAGAGATACACTGATTGTCCTTACACTCTGGTTGAATCTATGAAATATAAAATATTCTCTGATAGTAAAGTGAGACAATGGAATTGCTACAGCATCAATAATCAAAATGTGTCTGCCATCTTCCTGAACCTCATTTTCAGAAACTTAGCTGCATTTGCAGCATTTGAAGCAGGAAAGTTTGGCAACTAGTTAAAAACTTCCAAGGTGTCATTGTCAACTCTTTGCAGATATATGGAAATATAGGTAAGAGAGTATGTGCATCCGGTAATATAAAAGCCAGAGGACACTGTTTGCCTAAAGTAATTGAAAACTACATTGAGGGGTGGGGTGGCTTTAAACTTTTAAGAGACTTTGCCACTCATCCATAATAAGAAGGATATATTACAAAGATTCCTTCAAAACATAGAGTTTATACTTTGTGTTTTGCAAAAATTCGTAGCATGTGAGTACTTTGTGGGGAAAACAGGCAGGTAGACTCACATGGGGGTCAGAAGAAGTGATACAAGGACACTCTCAGGTTCTCTTTTAAGAACTTTGGGATTGTGTGACATGGGAGACACTGACACAGGACTGCTCAGCATGGCGTGCCCACATGAGAGAAAGTGCTGTGCTTGATAAACAAAGTAGAATTGAAGTAGTGCAAAAGAAATATGAAATGTGCAAATTTAGAGAATCCACCCCAAATGTTCTCATGGACCATTTGGACCCGAGCTCGTATGGGTCTGATCAGCCACAGTCAGACATCCTGAAACTTGACTCTAGCATTGACTTGACTCATCATTTTGGTCTTCTTCCAGGACAAAGGACAACAACCAATGAATCAACCAACCGATCTGGGTGGGGGTATTATCTCTATGTTTTAGTCCTGTGCTGGAATTGCTAAGTTACAAAAATCATTCTCAAGAAGAAAACAAATGAGGAAATAGATCTGTTTGTGGCTGACACTGCTAACTTGGGTTGTTTGTCCACAGCTTCCTCCTCCTTCCTTGACATCATCATCAGGCACTGGTGTGAGCCCTCTGGTGAGCATCTATGGCCACCAGGGAGGTTACACAGTACCTTACAGGCAAGGATTCTCTGGTAAATTTAAGGCATAGACAGGTTTTGCATGGGGATAGGAAGGATGGATGGATCTAGAACAGGGGTTGGAAAGACAGTCCTGATGTGGTTCCCTAGTGAAGTGCTCTGCTCAGGAATAGGATTGTGTTAGATTGCTTGGGGGAAGATAAAGATGACAAAGGGATCCAGAGAGGAGTTAGAAATAGTTTTATTTAACTTCCTAAGCACTTCTTGCCCTAGGAAAAAAGCCCAGAGTGGAATGGTTTAGGAGCTAAAGGCAAAGGGCAACCCCAATCTGTAGGAAGTTCCATTCCCCTAGTCCATCTAAACAGTGGTTAGCTGACCCATGGATATCTGGAAGTTGCCTGCACTGTGTGTGCATGAAAGTGCTCATTAGTCAGAGAGGTAATAAGGACTATGCATAACAAAGGGCCTAAGTCCCACTAAGGCTTTCTTGTGTGTATATTAATCTCAGCGTAGCAAAGCCACTCCAAGCTTAAAACTAATCTGCATTAATGAACAGCCTCCTCAATTTCCATTTTTATGATTTGTGAGCCACAGTGATTTGCTTCTTCTCAAGCCCTCTACCAGGATGGCAGACTGATGAATTGCTTTCTCTGAGAAGCTTGTCCGGGAGCAGTAACATTGCAAATGGGTGCAAATCAAAAATTCTGCTTTTGTTTCATTGAAATGATGACATCGGCTCACTGCTTCACAAATTATATCTTTTCCATAGGACTAGATTTTCTATTCTGTTTGGTAACAAGGTCTGTGGAGCTGCCTCACACGTGAGAAGAAGTCACCATTTCTGTCTCCTCGATGACTGCCTGGATTCATCAGTCAATCAACAAACATTTATTGGGTGCATATTATGGTCTACTTCAATGCATATGAAAGGGACTTAGGGGTTTTCAATTGGTATTTGGATTATGAATCCTAGTATATTGTGCCCATATTTAGGGGCATGAGAGACTTCAGTTTTCTTAAGGGAACTGATAATCTGAATTGAACCTCCACACTGGTAGACTGGGCAACCATTCCTGGGATATAATTAAAAATCCAGAAAGATCTACTGTACCCAAATCTCTTCCCCACTACCACTTGAAATTCCACCATTCCTTTGGAAGGCTCTATTCAAAGTACAGAGACTTTTTTCATTTCCTAAGATAGAGCATGGTAGGATAGTAGGAGCCCTGGTTATGAAGTCGGAAGACAACAGTTAAAATCCTGACATTTCTAACATCTTACTGTCTGTGTGACCTTAAACATATGTTAGTCATTTGCCCATTTGCCTCAGTTTCTTCATCTGTAAAATGAGAGGTTTGAATTAGATAACCTTTAGGATTTCTTTCAGGCTGAGATCTATTTCTGCTCTTTAACATGAAGAATTCTGAGGCTAAGCCAAATTCTCATGTAAGATTCAAAGCTCTACCCTCTATAATTTTCTTTTGGTGGTGGTGGTTGTCCAGTTGTTTCCAATTGTGTCTGACTCTTCCTGACCTTATTTGGGGTTTCCTTGGCAAAGATAGTGGAGTGGTTTGCATTTCCTTCTCTAGTTCATTTTACATATTAGGAAACTGAGACAAACAGGATTAAGTGACTTGCTCAGGGTCACACAGTTAGTAAGTGTCTGAGGCCAGATTTGAACTCAGGAAGATGAGCCTTCCTGACTTCAGGCTTGATATTCTATCCACTAATTCACCCAGCTGCCCTTTGGGATTTCTGGCTTTACATACATCTCTGTTGTGCTGAAGTGACTTCTGTTAGAGAATATGTCAGACTTTTAAACATTCACAACAGAATGACAACTCTGCTTTTCTCACATCTGGTACCTAAAGCATATGGTTCCCTCTTTAAACAATAGTGTAGCTTCATTATGGATACCACTTAAAAAATTGAATCACTATCTAGCACCTGCCAACAGCTGCCTTCAGAGTGCGGTATTTGAAATACAATGTCTAATGGGTATGTTGAATATCTAGCCTTCCATGTTGTTCACATTCTATTTCTGTTAATTTCCCTACCTTCTTTTCTTTTATGTGTTGTCTTAGAATATAAGCTCCTTGAGGAAAGGACTTATCTTTCCCCCCTCTCCCCTTTTTCTGTCTGTATTCCTAGTACTTAAAACAGTGTATCACTCATGGTAAGTTTTTAATAAATGCATATTGACTGCCTTTTAAGTCAGATTATCAGAAAGCAAACTACTTGAACTCTATGTTCCCAGAAGATATCTTTCCTCCCACTCTTATGTAATACTTTTACTGATTGTGATTTAACGTTTTATCCTCAGTCTTTTAGAGGGACCATGCCAAAGGAAACATTTGTATATCTTCTTTGCAAAGGGGTGGTGAGGTGGCACAGAACACTAGACTTGGAATCAAGAAGATTCATCTTTCTGAGTTCAGATATGACCTCAGACACTTTGTAGCTGTATGACCCTGGATAAATCATTTAACCTTGTTTGCCTTAGTTTCCTTATCTGTAAAATGAGCTGGAGAAGGAAATGATAAACCATTCCAGTACCCCAAATGGGATCGTGAAGGTCAGACATGACTGAAAAACAACTTAACAACTATAAAATTACTCTGCAAAACCACAGTTGAAGCTCATCCATTTTAATCCAATATCCTTTCTACAATTAAGTGAAATTCAGCAAGTATTGATTAAGAGTCCTGTACAGAGTTAGCACTAATTAATGTTTGCTGAATTGAAATTAATTGTGTGCTGAGGGCTGCAGGACATAGACAGTTTAAGTAAAACATGATCCCTGTCCTTTTGCAGCTTATAGTCTAGTAAGGGATCAATCAATTATTAAGAGTTTATTAATTGCCTTACTGTGTGTACATTGTTCTTGGGCTCATATATAAAGAAAAAAGGGAATGATCTATCCTTTCAAGATGCTGATTTTCTATGGGAAAAGATGGAACATATACAAGGATAATACAAAACAATGCAACAAGAAATTGCAAAAAGTAAAAAAAAAAGTGTGTGGGAAGAATGGCCATTATTGACTGGGGTGATGGTGATGGTAATTAGAGAAGATTTACTGGAGAAGTTGGCATTTGTATTGATCTTTAAAGGATAAATTTCTCCTTGAGTTCAGTTCTAGGAAAAAATTTTTCTCTGCAGAGAAATTTGTCTTTTTTATTTTACTCAACAGTCAAAAGTGGCCTCTTTTCTTTTACCTTCCAGGAAACTCAGAGTCAGATCCAGTGCCTCAAATGAATCATCTCGGATGCCTGGTAACATGTATCTATTCTTTTCCTTTTAAAGGTGGTCCTGCTGTTTTTCTATATTCAGTTATCTTTACATTGTTTACTTTTTTGTCATCTCAAATTCTGGTGGAAGTGGGCATAGTCTACATTCTAAAAGTATCATGGTTGAGCTCCTGGAATATTTGATCTGACTCCAAGAGGGTGAACATATGCTTAGATCTCTTTCAAATGGAAATTCCTGGTTTGTCCCTTGATGTTCCATTCTTATGATGAGGGTGGAAGTGGGAGTGAAGATAGAATTACGTATGTGCTTGGGTGCCTTCCAGTTGCCCACGTGTATGGAAAGTAACATAGAGGAGAAGCTATAATCTCCGGCTCAATTAAGCAAGTACATGCAGTCAATTCACCAAGTATTTATTAAACACTTATTGTATGCCAAGCTTTGTTCTGAGCACTGGGGATATACATATAACAGAGAGAGATAGTTTCCTCTCTCAAGAAGCTTGTATTTTAATTGGGGAAGACAACATATAAAAAGGGAATTGGAAAGGAAGGAATCATAGAGGCAAAGTCTGGAGGAGGTCCTGGTAATAAAGGGTTGTTGATCTAGGCTTATCAGGAAGGAAGCCACAGAGAGAATGCAACTAAAGCATGATGGGAAAGTCTAGGGAGTGCAGCATGGCTAGTCTAGCATGTATTCTATAAGGGGGAATAGAGAGATTTCATTCTATCCCTACTCTCTAGGAATCTGAGTGAGAGGTAGCAGAGTTCTGAAACATTTGAAACAGGAGAAGGAGAGCTGATGGTTTACCAAGCTGTGGCTACTAAGCAGCCTACAGCTTTGGAGCCACAGGTGAGAACTGAGTGTCAGGAAGACATCAGAGGTAAATGAGCAGTCCTAGAAAGGGATTGATAAGCCCTTCCACCAGAGGGGCTAGTCTTCCTTGAACACCTTACACACCATGAAATGGTACTTACTATATTTGGAAATCATGGAATTTTACTTTGACTTTGCTCATAGGTAAGTCAAAAGGCATAAGATAAGTGACATGGTTCTAATTGTCGGTACTAGAGGATACCTGCTATTGAACTAGATATGTGCTTTCTGGTTCTGTGCTGAAGGCCTTGTACTTTAAGACAATGTAGGAACCTCTTATGGATTTTGCATGGTCCCTGTCACTGAGGGCTACCAACGGTGATTGATGACAAGCAGGATAAGACAATTTCTGCTCTCATTCTCTCTTACCCTATTTTATTTGTTGTGGCTAGCTTTCCTTTAGAAAGGAGGTAGAGAATCTACAGTTGGTAACCTACAGTTACTAATTGGCATTTCTGTATACCTTTCTATTCCACAGACCATTATTTAAACATCATTATTCTCTATAGCTTTGTCAATGTATAATTTTGTTCATTTTGTTTGTTAAATATTATGTATATTACACCATACTTTATTTTATTTGAGTGCACAAACAGCAGGCTTTGGAAATTTTTGGGGAAATGCTGCACCACATTATTGAAATCTAGACACATAGGTAGGTCCCTAAGGGCACCTCTATAAGCCCTTCAACTTCCTGGCACTAAGATACTCTGTGGAGATCCTCTGTAGCTTCTGATGGAGAGCAGCTGGGCTTCTGTGTTACATACTATGCATGCAAATTACTTGTGAATCACTGTATGACCATGATAACACTCCATGAAAAAAATAATTATGGGAAATAAAGCAATAAAAGGCATCTTGCCTTGTCAATTAACCTCTCTCACTCAGGCTTATGGTAAAACCTGTAAGATGGGAAGAAGTAATATCCATATATGTAACATTCTCCCAGGGATTTGAGACAACAATGAAATCCTCAACGTTTTGTGATAGGAAAGAAAAGGGGTTGCTTTTTCTTTGGTGGCCTCTATTCAGAAGAATATGTTTGATTATATCTGTAGGAGTTGAAATTTCCTAATTTCATACTTGAATATATATTTTCTAGTATGGTTCTCTTATTATTTCAGGTATGTGGGTTTTTGTTTGCTTTTGGAAATCACAATATAAAATAGCACAGGACAGGTAATGTATTTTTTACCTCTTGATGACTGACAATGGTGGGCATGTAATAGGTGATTAATTAAAATCTCAGAATTATAGGAGTTAAAAGTTAAAAGGAACTTTAGAAATCATATAGCCTGTTGTTATTTCTTCATATGCATTTTCAATGTAAAGGGATTTTTAAAACAGCTGCCTATTAGAATTGTCTTCTCTTAGAAGAGAAGTGATCCTGGAGTCTCAAAGCAGTGGAATAGAAGCTCAGGGTGTTTGTACAAAGAATCTATAGAATTTACCAGAAAGTATTCAAGTAGGAGTCTCACAATGAAATATAACTCTGGCATCTGAGGACCAGCCCAATTAATGTTGGAAAAGCTTATCATCAGATTGGCCTTTGGAATTCTTTGGATATGGCAGCTTTATAGGACCAGGTGATCAGGGAATTGAGACCTTTGTATTTTGAGGAAATATCCACACTTAGGAAATCTTGACTCCCAAAAGCATCAAATAAATATACTTACTAATCTTTTATATCATAGTTATTTTATAAAGGAACATTTATAACTATTATCAATATAACCATTATTCTTTTCATCTGAAATGGGATTTTGGTTAAATTGAGGGTTCTTAACCTGATTTTGTATGTGTGTGTATTGTGGACCCCTTTGGCAATCTGGTGAAGCCTGTATATCCTTTCTTAGAGAATAATGTTTTTAAACAAATAAAAAAATTACAATGTATTACAAAAGAAACCTAAAGTTAGTTAAAAATAAAGATGTAATTTTTTTTCCATCTAAGTTTATGGGTCCCATGAAGTCTATTCATAGATCTATTAGGACTCCATGAACACCCAGGTTAAGAATCATTAAATGGAAAGAGCATTGGCCTGTGAATAAGGAGTCCTACATTTTGTTTCAGACTAACTGGTTGTGTGACCTTGGGTAATAGCATTATGCAAAGGTAGTAAACAATAGCCTGTGATATTTCCTAATGTTGCCCAAACCAGATTAAAATATAATTGGAAAATATTTAACAAAATAAATAAAATATAATAAATCATAAATAATGCTAATATATGTTTTTCTAAATCAATACGCATTGATAGGGATCCTTATCTATGTTTTAAGTGGCCCGTGTTTCTATTTGACACCGTTGTTATATGATTTAAAAATCATTCATTCAACAAATTATAGAATGTCTACAATATACAAGATGCTACATGCTGGGGATTCAAAGACAATGGCCCCTCCCCTCAGAGAGCTTATATTTTACTGGTGGCAGAGCAACATGTACACAGATAAGTCAATCTAATATACACCCCCAGAGTAACAGTTTGTGGAGAGAACAACATAAACAGTGGGAAGGGAATAAACAAAGGATTCATATAGGAGAGGACTTGAAGGAAGGCGGGGAATCCAAGGTGAAGATGAGGAAGTACATTATATGAATAGGAGATGTCTTATACAAAGATGCAGGGACAGGAGATGGAATGTCATATATGCTGTTTGGCTGGAACTTAGTAAGTATGATGGGGAGTAATGTGAAAACAGTCTGGAAAGATAGGTTGGATCTATACTATGAAGGGTTTTTGGTGTCAGATAGAAGAGTTTCTGTTTTGTTCTAGAGGAGATAAGGAATCATTGAAGCTTCTAGAGGAGAGGAAGGATGTGATCAGATTTGAAGTGGGCATAGTAATTTGTCAGATGCATAGAGGGCAAATTTGAAAGGGAGAAACTTGAAATCAATTAGGAGACTATGGTGCTATTGTAAATGAGGGTTAATAACTGTCTGAGCTATGGTGCTGTGTGAGTGGAGAGAAAGGGATGGATGTGAGAGATGACATGGCGGTAAAATTACCAAGATTGACAAATTATTGACCAAGGCAAATGAGTGAAGAAATGAGGATGATCCTAAGGGCAAATCTGGACAATTAGGATAATATTGTCCAACCCCCTAATAAAAATAGGGAAGTTAAGAAGAGAGGTGAGTTTGAGGGAAAAGGTGAGTTCTGTTTTGGATGTGTTGAGTTTGAGATGTCTATGGGCCAACTAGTTGGTACAGTAGATAGAGTCGTGGGCCTGGAGTCAGGAAGATCTGTGTTCAAATCCAGCCTCAGACACTTACTAGCTGTGTGACCCTGGGCAAGTCATTTAACCCTGTTTATTTCAGTAAAATGAGCAGGAGAAGGAAATGGCAAACCACTCCAATATCTTTGCCAAGAAAATCCCAAAAGGGGTCATGAAGAGTGGACATGACTGAAGGTGATTAAGTAGCAGCATCAACAAAAACGTGGCACATTCAGTGGTCAGTTAGCAGAAACAGCCTAGGGCTGGAGATACAGATTTTAGTGTCATCCGTATAGAGATCATAGTTCATTCATGACTTCATTTGGTCCCCCAATTGCCAAGTGAGGGAGATAGAACAGATATTTGTACCCCCATATAGCAGATAAATAAACTGTGACAGACACTTGAAGAGATTTGAAGATTATATAGCTAATAAGTAAGTGATAAAGAGGAATATTCCTTCTGTTCCAATACAGCTGCCTCCAGTAAACCTAATTCAGTTCTTGTTTTTTCATCTGTAAAATTGGGGTAGTACCTGAACTATTTATCTCCTAAGGACTGAATGAGATAATTATGTGAATATGGAGTTTGGATTTTCTGTGTGAATTTGCTAATGAGTATGACATAGATTTTACAGCCATATTTTCAGCATTCCTAGAGTATGGGTACTATTTTCTGCCTAGCTGCTTAAGCTCTTAAGATGATGCATCAGTACTCTTATTTCTTCTGATACAATTACTTGGAACTAGAATGGAGGAGGGCAGTGTGTCTTGAGCTCCCTGAAGAACATGTTTAATTCCCTTTCAACCCAAGTAAGTCATTTAGAAGGCTCTGTATTCCAGGTAATATAAGAGTAAGTCTCTAAATGGAGTCAACAGGAACTGATGATCTCCTAGTTAATGAAATCAGGGCTGTGAAGCATGGTGGCACCCAAATGAGAAAGTCTAAGTAATTATTGAAATTTCTGTGGAAAACCATGGACTCTTATTAGAGTTTCATTTAAATGGATACATTTTACAAATATTGGATTGCTGTTCACTCAAGAAACAATTAAACTAAAACTCCAGTTCTATGTATTAAATTATAACCGTGGTGAAGCAAATGAAGAGCTGTTTAGAAGATTTAAGTAAAGAATTAATAGAACAAGAAATTGGTAATATGAAATGAATACTGTGTCAATCCAATATAATGGTGCATTACATATAGAACCAAGATGAAAATAGTAGTTATAGCACTTATCTTACTGGTAACCACCTGATATCTGGAGATTCAAAGAACTTTGCAAATTACACTTGTAATATAATTAAATCCCTTGGGATTGGGCTGAGGGAGAAGAACCATTTTCCATTACAGAAAATACGATTGCTATCTGCTAGCTTCCCTTAACTTCCTCTCAAGTTACCTGCTATAAGTACCAAAGTGTAATTGTACCACTGGTATCTTGAGCTGACTGACACCACCACTGGGCTGTTTATCACTTAGAATCTAGAACAAATTTCACTTCCTCTCCTGATCATTTAGATTAGAAGTGATTTTGATTTAGAATTCCTATAATCTCCAAAGAGGGAGCTAGAATGTTGTAGCCTGACCCCAAGGGGGTCATGATTTGACCCTAAGGAGAGACTAATAAACTAATCAGAGAATGAGAAGGTAGGTCACATCCTACCCTTCCCACAACAGCAAAACATAGGTCTTTCTCTAGCTCATCTATACCTACCCTTCAGCTATTACAATCCATCATTCTCCTATTTCACTCTTAGCAATTATGCGGACTCCCAGTCTTCCCTCTAGGTATATGTAAGAAGAATTATAACCTCCTTCAGTGCGGTACACACAGCAGTAGCTACACATGTACCATTGAGATAATCCCCCTTAAGCTTTCCATGACTTCAACATAACCACCAAAAAAAATACTGATAGGAGAGTATGATCAGAAAAGTTTGGAGACCACTAAACTATAGCACTGAATTTAGTATTTCCAGTCTTATATTGCCATCATTTCTTCCACGAATTGAGTTCTAAACTGGGAATTGAGAAGATAAGAGTTCAGATCCCACCTGTGGCACTTTATGTGACCATGAACAATTCTAGGTCCTTTAATTTCTTAGTCTATAATCCTATAGATTATAGGATAATCTATAAAATTCCATGCAGAGTTATTATGCGATAGAAATGAGATAGTCTATGTGAAGAACTTTTCAAACTTTCAATGTTGGGTTTTTATTATTATGTCGTTATGCCTTACTTTCTCTCACTAGATGGTAAACTCTTTAAAGAGAGGGGCTATGTCTTAAACTTCTTTATGTTACATGTAGCACCCAATGTATTATTTCATATAATAAATACTCATTAAATATTTGTTAATTGAGTAAAGGGGAATAGGAGGCATAATTATAAGCTTACTCAAAAGTTAATGCTATCCATATTATTTATATTTGCAGAAAAAAATCCTCTATTTTACTAAGGTGACACCATTTCATCCAAACCTTCATCTTATACTTAGGTCTCATTTTCTCCAGAATCCTTTCTCTTGAGATGATTTGGCGGCTACCAGATCAAAGTAATGGGAACTGAATGGTAACGTGGATAGAGAACTGGGCTTGGAATCATGAAGACTCATCTTCATGAGGTCAAATCTGGCCTCAGACATTTATTAGCTTTGTGACCCTAGACACATAACTTGGTTTGCCTCAGTTTCCTCATCTGTAAAATGAACTGAGAAGGAAGTGGCAAACTACTCTGATATCTTTGCCAAGAAAAGCCCAAATGGGGTCATGAAGAATCAGACATGACTGAAAAATGACTGAACGGAACTGAAATCAAAATAATATTAGAGATGTTAGGGTGATACCATCCATCCTGGCTCTAGGGACAGTCCTTTCTACAATTTACACTGAGGGTTTAGCTTTCAGAGTTTGACTTGGAAAATTCCTAGTTCAAGGACGATAAGGAATTAATCTTAACAAAGTGAGAGACCTCTTGAATTTTATCTATTATTTGAGTTATTATGATTAATTCTTATATCAATGTTGACTAGTGAAAACTGGTTTGGTTGGTATGTTCACTGTCCCCTAGGATGCAAGTAGGTCCAGGCTACTGAACCCAGGAACTGGGCATTTACCTTTTGAGCCCTTGGATAGTTTGGAAAATAATAGTTATGCTCTCTACTTTGCATTCCTCATTCTTCACTCCTTATTTTGTAATTTAGAAAATACTCTCATTTCACTGGTGCTATAGAGAATACACACAGATATACAAGGCAATTTCCTATTGATATTAAACTGGATCTTTGTCTCTAATGATATATAAATTTGAGCCTAGAGGGACGCTGGACCTTTGACTAGAGTGAGGATTGGCTCCTTGCCACATCCTCATGGTGGTCCTGGGCACAAATTGAGACTTTCCCTGTTAGCAGATATTTTCCTTCCTCTTTTGTATCAATCAA
Source organism: Potorous gilbertii (assembly GCA_028658325.1). Taxonomy (NCBI): domain Eukaryota; kingdom Metazoa; phylum Chordata; class Mammalia; order Diprotodontia; family Potoroidae; genus Potorous; species Potorous gilbertii. The sequence continues at coordinate 252,774,419 of CM053771.1, forward strand.
GTTTGTTAAAGCTGTCTCTGTGTGTTTACATTTTCATCTGAACTTCCTGCAGTATGATCAGCTTTGTGAGGAAGATAGAGTAGATATTATTTTTCTCATTTTAGAGAAGAAGAAATTGAAATATGATAAGGTATAAATAACTGTCATATGTAGAGTCCCATGTCACATATTAAATACATTTTTTTTGGTTATTGAGAAGCTTATAATTCAGCTTGATAGCAACATACAAATAAGAAACAAAGCAACATAGCACAAAATAACATGACATATACTGAACATGTAACTGTGGAGGGTTTACAAAGTAAAGGCATGTTCATTATCAAGAAACTAATTCATTTATTTACTCAAAAATATTTGTGACTGCTTTGTATTGTACTAGGCCCAGAAGATACAAAGATACAACATAGGCCTTTCTTGTAAGGAGCTTAAAATCTAATAGGGGGTGTGGGGAGGGGGAAACAAGTACATAAATAATTCTGACACAAGGGACTCCGAGATAAATTCGAAGTGTAGGAACAAAGTGTTATGACATATTTAAGAAAGGAGAGAAAACTTTCTCCTGGACAGTCAAGAAAAACTCTGTGGAAGAAGAGACAGCTCAGTTGGCCCTTCAAGAAAGGCAAGGGCATCATTTTATGAAGGTTGGGAAACAGAGAGAATAAACTTTTTCTAGAGTTAGTGGATGCAATAAACAGACAGGAGAGAATAAAGATGAAAACAGGGAAAAGAGTAGTAGAGTTTGACTGTAATGCTGAGTATATGAGGAGGAGAGGTAAGAAATGAGGATGAAGGGGTAGATTTGCTGTTCAGTCATTTCAGTTGTTCTTGACTGCTTGTGACCCCATTCAGGGTTTTACTTGGAAAAGATACTGGAGTGGTTTGCCATTTCCTTCTCTAGCTCATTTTACAGATAAGAAACTGAGACAAACAAGGTTAGACGACTTGCCCAGGGTCACAAAACTAGTAAGTGTCTGATGCCAGATTTGAACTCAGGAAGATTAGTCTTCCTGCCTCCAGGTCTGGCACTCTATTCACTGTGCCACTGTATGAGGTGAATTTTAATGTAAGTAAAGAAGATTTTGGTGTGGGTAAGGTGAATTTTTGTTCTTATTTCTCAGAATTCAGGATCCATAGCCATTACAATCTTTGGTTCCCAGGTACTAGATATGAGCTCCCATAGTTAAGGTTCAAAACATCTCCACCACACTTGTGCATAATTATATAATGGCAAATAACATAAACCTGAACTGCAGCTATGCAGTGAGATACAGGGATGGGGTGAAGTAAACTTGTAAGGCTATTGCTGACAATAGGCCTTCTTTGTCTATTGGCCTGTAAAGCAGGTGGTCACTAGACAGTGAATGGGGATTGGTCCCCATCAAGGCTTGGGGAAAGTCTGTGTTTGCCTCATCTGGCCCCCTCTGAGTTTTGAGGAGATTTAAGGGATGCCCCACTTGTGTCTGTCTCGATTGACCCCATCAAGATGCAAGGGTAGTTGCCTTCCCTTCTCGCTGGCTGCGAGAAGGGTGATTAGGGAATGCTGTAGGACTTTGTGTTCTCATTATCTGCAACTTCTGAGAAAACTAGACTAGAACAAAGTAAGATTATCAACCCCTTTTTAGTGTCTTTCCTGTCTGATCCAATCAAGAATGAACCTGTGCTAGCAGCCTTCAAGTGTACTGTGTTTATGTGTCTTCCAACCACCTAGCTGATGATAGGAAGATGACTTAGGCATCAGGGCAGAAGATGAAAGGGGTAAGAGATAGCCTGCAGGTAGTAATATGAGCTTGGTTAGGAGGCTATTAAGGTCCGAAGAGGTCAGAAGAAATTATGATGTGGCAAACGATGACAACTAAAGTGAAAATTGAGACCAGAGGATGAGAAATATTGCGGATGTAGAAGCAATTGAACTTGACAAGAGATTGGGCGTAAGGGATACAGAAGATGGAAAAGTTAAATATCATCCCAAGGTTATGTAATGGGAGCTTTCCATTCTGTATTAGATGGTAGCCATTATATGCTCAGGTTCATTGTGGGGAAAGAGAAATATTCTCAGCTTGAACCCTCCCTCAATGAAGACTAGTCACAGATCAGGTAAATCAAATAATAAAATAATTCAACCAGTAATAAAATAATAGAACATTTAATTGAACATCATTAATTAACTCAGAAATTCATGCCATAAAATCTTCCTTAATTTTTCAGTAAAAAAAGGGGGGGGAGATAAAACCTATATGATAACTTCATTATATATCTAAAAGGAAAAGCAAGTTGTACATAATAGATTTGCAGTTTCATGTGTAACCATCCTTTTAAAATTATGTTATGGAAATGCTTATATTATTGCACAAATTAAAAATAAAATAATTTTTTTAAAGAAGAAAATAATCATCCCTTCCCAAGTCTGATTCTTATGTCTCTGAGGAAAAGGGAACACATCTCAGGGAGTGTGTGAAATTCGTGCTTGCTCTAATAGCTCTCTGGGCAACACCTTGCCTGCTTGCTTATCACTGGGCAACACTGATTTCACTGCATCAGTCCCAGCTGGCTCCCCCTCCAGATGGCTCAGTTCCACTTCTATTGTTATCAACCACAGATAGCAGCTGCCACTCCATCCTGAAGTCACTTCTATGATAATTTTTTATAGCTATTATTCCATCATTCAAGCTACTAGCACTTCCTTAGGTTTTTTGTGGTGTTCTAGAAAAAAAAAAGTATACGAAAAACAAGCAGCTAGGTGGCATAGAGTGTAAAACTCTGAGCCTGGAGTCAGGAAGACCTGACCTCAAATCTGATCTCAGACACCTACTAGCTATATGATCTCAGGTAAATCACTTAAATTTTCTTAATTTCCTCATCTATAAAATGATCTGGAGAAGAAAATGGCAAACCACTCCAGTATCTTTG
>CM053771.1:252777825-252824342 GCA_028658325.1 Potorous gilbertii
TATGGAAAGACAATATTTGTAACTCCTGAAATTTTCAGTATCTGGGTAGTTGGTGGGATTATACACACACATACACAGACACATGCACACACACTCATGTACATGCGTGCACCAACACACATACACACATGCACACACACACACACACAGAGCACAGAGTGAATTGAATAGGATGGGATCATATCTTAAAAGAAACCAAGGTAAATGGTGAGAGAGAATTGTAGTGGGTGGAGAGAGGGTGAAATGGAATGGGATAAGTTATCTCTCATAGAAGAGACAAGCAGGAGACTTTTTAGTGGAGAGAAAAAGAGGAGAGCTGAGAAAAAAAAAGAAATATGAAGTTTCCTCTCATCACATTCGACTAAAGGAAGGAATAAAATGCACACTCATTTTGGTATGAAAACCTATCTTACAATAAAGGAAAGTTGGGGAGAAGGAGATAAGCAGGGTGGGGGGGATGATGGAAGGGAGGGCAATGAGAGGAGGGAGCAATTAGAAGTCAACACTCGAGGAGGGACAGGATCAAATGAGAGAATAGAAGCAATGGGGAGTAGGATAGGATGGAGGGAAGTATAGTTAGCCTTACACATCTCAACTATTATGGAAGTCACTTGCAAAACTACACAGATATGGCCTATAATGAATTGCATGTCTTCTCAAAGGGAATGGGTGGGGAGGGAGGGATGGGGAGAAGTTGGAACTCAAAGTTTTAGGAACAACTGTTGAGTATTGTTCTTGCTACTAGGAAATAAGAAATAGAGGTAATGGGGAATAGAAAGCTATCTGGCCCTACAGGACAAAAGAGAAGATGGGGACAAGAGAAGGGAAGGATGAAAGATTAGAGGGCACATTGGTGACAGGGGAAATTAGAATGCTCAGTGTACTGGGGTGGGGGTAGGGGACAAATGGGGAGAAAATTTTGGAACCCAAAATTTTGTGAAAATGAATGTAAGAAGTTAAATAAATAAATTTATATTAAAAAAAATGTAGGATTGGGCAAGTAGCAGCTAATGAATCTATGAGACATCAAGAATCAGTCAAACTGAATCTAAAGAATGGAATGATAGCAGAAAGCATAAAATATTTAATTGGAAAAACAACTGATTTGTAAAATAGATCCAGAAGAGAAAAATCTAAGGATTATTGGTCTACCATAAAGCCATGATGAAGAAAAGAGCCTGAGCAATGTCATCCAATAAATCATCAAGGAAAATTGCCCAGATGTCCTAGACCCAGAAGGCAAAATAGTCATCAGAAGAATCCACTGTTCACCTCCTGAAAGGGACCCCAAAGAAATATCATTGCCAAATTCCAGAACTATCAATTGAAAGAGAAAATATTGCAGGTAGCCAGACACAATTCAAAAATCAAGGAGATACATTCAGGATCGCACAGGACCTTGAAGCTTCTACATTAAAAGAGGAAAAGAATTGGAATACTATATTCCATAGGGAAAGGAGCTAGGACTTCAACCAAGGATTAATTACCCAGCAAAGTTGAGTGTAATATTGCAGGCAAGGAGATGGACATTCAATGAAATAAGGAATTTCCAGAACTTCCTGTTGAAAAGGCTAGAACTCAGTAGAAAATTTGATCTTCAAATGCAGGTCTCAAGAGAGTCACAGAAAGGTAAATGGGGGTGGGGAGGGAGGAACTTGTTATACAATATGGACACATTGTTTACATCCGTATAAGGGAAGATGATACTTGTTAATCTTGAGAATTGTATATTTATTATGAAATGTAAAAGGGATAAACATGGATAGAGGGAGTGAGTATAAATTAAATGATGTGATGATAACAAATATGATTTAAGGGTATGAAGGGATTGTAATGGGAGATGTGAAAAGGAGGAGGCAGAAAACAATTAATTCCATCATAGGAAGGGGCACAAAAATATATTACAGTAGAGGGAAAGAGGGGAGGGAGATGAGCATTGTTTGAGAGGTACTCTCATCTGGTTGGATTCAAGAAGGGTTCAACAAACTTAGTTAAGTATAGAAAAACAATTAGCTCTATAGGCAGTAGGAGGGGATGGGGGAAAGGAAAGGGAGGGGAGTCTAAAAGGGAGGGAAGAAGTAGTAAGGGAAAAGAGGATTAAAAGGGAGGGGGGCTGAAAGAAGGGAGGGAAGACAGAGAGGTGGTGGTCAAAAATTTAAACTATTGTAGTGGGGAAGGGAGAAGGGAGAACTAAAAGCATAAACAAGGAGAAAGGGGATGGAGGAAAAGGCAGATAGTAATCATCATTTTGAATGTGAATGGGATGAACTCTCCCATAAAATGGAAACTTTAGCAGCATGGATTAAAAACCATAATCCAACAATATGTTTACAAGAAACACATTTGAAACGGGTGGGGGTATATACACAGGGCAAAGGTAAAAGTTTCAGGCAGAATATTTTGTGCTTCAGCTGATGTAAAAAAGGCAGATGTAGCAATCCTAATCACAGACAAATCAAAAGAGATAAGGAAGAAAACTATATCCTACTAAAAGGCACCATAGACAATGAAGCAATTTCATTGCTAAACATATATGCTCCATGTGGTATACCATCCAAATTCATAGAGGAGAAGTTAAGGGAGTTACAGGAAGAAATAGACCATAAAACTATACTAGTGGGGGACCTCAACCTCCCCTTCTCTGAACTTGATAAATCTAACCTCAAAATAAACAATAAAGAAGTTAAGGAGGCGAATAGAACTATGGATAAGGTAGATATGATAGATCTCTGGAGAAAACTAAATGGGGATAGAAAGGAATATACCTTTTTTCTCAGCTGTATATGGCACATATACAAAAATTGACCATGTACTAGGCCATAAAATCCTCACAATCCAGTGCTGAAAGGCAGAGATAGTCAATGCATCCTTCTCAGACCATAATGCAATAAAACTTATATGTAATCAAAGGTCATGGAGATGTAAACCAAAAACTAATTGGAAACAAAACAGTCTAATCCTAATGAGTGGGTTAAGCAACAAATTATAGAAACAATCAACCACTTCATTCAAGAGAATGACAGTAATAAGACAACCTACCAAATCTTACAGGATATTGCAAAAGCAGTTCTTAGGGGAAGTTTTATATGTGTGAATGCCTACATGAGTAAAATAGAGAAAGAGTAGATCAATGAATTGGGCATGCAACTGAAAAAGCTCGAAAAAGAACAAATTGCAAATCGCCAATACTAAGGACCAAGCCTACATGAGTAAAATAGAGAAAGAGTAGATCAATGAATTGGGCATGCAACTGAAAAACTCGAAAAAGAACAAATTGCAAATCCCCAATACTAAGAAACAAAAGAGAGATTAATAAAATTGAAATTAAGAAAACTATTGAACTAATAAATAAAACTAAGAGTTGTTTTATGAGAAAACCAATAAAATTGATAAACCTTTGATCAATTTGATTTAAAAAAAAGGAAGAAAACCAAATTACCAATATTAAAACTGAAAAAGGTGAACTCACCTCCAATGAGGAGGAAATTAAAACAATAATAAGAAATTACATGGCTCTACTGTATGCCCATGAATTCAACAATCTAAATGAGATGGATGATTATTTTAAAAGATATAAATTGCCCAGATTAACAGAAGAGGAAGTTGAATACTTAAGAAAACCCATTTCAGAAAAAGAAATTGAACAAGCCATCAATGAACTCCCTAGGAAAAAATCTCCAGGGCCAGATGGATTGACAAGTGAATTCTATCAAACATTTAAAGAACAGTTGATTCCAACACTATATAGACTATTTGGGAAAATTGGGGAAGAGAGAGTCCTCCCAAATTCTTTTTATGATACAAACATGGTTTTGATACCTAAGCCAGGAAGAGTCAAAACAGAGAAAGAAAATTATAGACCAATTTCTCTAATGAATACAGATGCAAAAATTTTAAATAAGATTTTAGCCAAAAGAATACAGCAACTTATCATGAGAATACTACATTATGATCAGGTAGGATTTATACCAGGAATACAGGGCTGGTTCAAGATTAGGAAAACTATTAACATTATTGATCATATCAATAACAAAACCAGCAAAAACCACCTGATTATCTCAATAGATGCAGAAAAAGCTTTTGACAAAATACAACACCCGTTTCTATCGAAAACACTGGAGAACACAGGAATAAATGGAACTTTCCATAAAATAATAAGTAGTATTTACCTAAAGCCTTCAGCAAGCATTATCTACAGTGGAGATAAGCTAGATGCATTTCCAATAAGGTCAAGGGTGAAACAAAGGTATGCATTATCACCACTGTTATTCAATAAGGTACTAGAAATGTTAGCTAAAGCAATAAGAGAAGAAAAAGAAATTGAAGGAATTAGAATAGATAAGAAAAAACTAAATTATCATTCTTTGCAGATGATATGATGATATACTTAGAGAATTACAGAGAATCAAGTAAAAAAACACTTGAAATAATAAACAAATTTGGTGAAGTTGCAGGTTACAAAATAAACGCACACCAATCTTCTGCATTTCTATATATTACTAACAAAGCCCAACAGTGAGAGATAGAAAAAGAAATCCCATTTAAAGCTATGGTAGACACTATAAAATGTGAGTCTACCTGCCAAAACAAACCCAGGGACTATATGAACACAATTACAAAACCCTTCTTGCACAAATAAAGTTAAATCTAAGTGGAAAAACATCAGTTCATTTTCTTTTGTATTATGCTTTGATTTGTTTTATGATTTCTCCCATCCATTTTAATTCTTCTATGCAACATGACTAAGGTGAAAATGTATTTAATAGGAATGTATGTGTAGAACCTATATATAATTGTATGCTGTCTCAGTGAGAGAGGGGATAGGTAGGAGAGAAAGAGAGGGGAAGGGAGGGGAGAAGTGTAAGTTATATGGAAGAGATTGTAGAACACTGAAAACAAAATAATGAGAAAAAGAATTATCAGTTTTCATTTGTCAGGGTTGGTTCTAACAACTATTCTCTAGGACTGTAACTGAGATGGCTGGGCCAAGGATGGCCCTGAAGAGATTAAACTCAGAAGCTAGTAGCAATGATCACCACCAAACAGAAAAGAAATTACCTGTCAAATAGCAACCATGAGTCTTCAAATGGTCAGCAGATCAATATTTAGTGATCATCATGGCACTACTGAAAATATTGAAGGAACACCAAGATAAGACTGCATGTCCAGAAATTAAGGAACAGACCAGTGGAGCAACACACCCAGTGAAGATGCCATATTCATTAAGGATCAAACTTGGTGAAAACAGTGTGATATAATCATCAGAAGACATCAGTGGTCCCTTAGTGTCAGAGTGATCAATTGTCCCACTAGGTCTATATCCTGACCACGCTTGTATCCATTATTCATGATCCTTATATATTTTCATTCTCTGTACTGCTAGTCTGTGTATAAAAAAACATGTTCCAGGTTTATGGGAGGAATAGTCTACTACAACTTTTCTGGATATTCTCTTTCATTAAATACCTGTGCTTTGAATTAATCATATCTTCTGGATGACTAGTGAAAAGAATTACATCTTCTGGATGAATAGTGAAAAGTTAAATATTGGTAGGAATTTGTGAACTATAGTTTTGAGTGGGTGATAATCCACAGAAATCTCTGATCCTTGGGTAGCTATTTTAGGGAGTTTTTTGTATAAGATGTGGGTGCTTCAGGTGATCTAGTCACAATAGCAATAGCAGCAGCTGCAAGAATAAGGATAGCCCATATTTGTATAGCACTTCTAACTTTCCAAAGTATTTCTGCTTCTTTCTCCTTTTGTCATTGCTTCAACCTTTGAAATGCCTGTAAGGTCCTTTGGGGTTGATGCTGCTTATTTCATTTTTGAATTCCCAGTCTACTGCAGTGCACCATGCATAGTAAATACCTCATAATGTTCGTTGAATTGAATCAAACAGAGCAGATGTTTATTTTTATTTTCAAATGAAGAAAATGAGGCACTGAGAAGTGATCTGATATACCTAAGCTCACAAACATAAATTGAGAACTGAAATCCAGGTGTCCTGATTCCCTGTTCCAGGTGTTTTCCCTGAGATCTTGCTGTCTTTAAATGTTACACTTATATGAATGGGGAGAGCTTACTTCATTGGAATAGTCTAATGCCAAGTGTCATCCTATCTTCTGGAAGTATATCTTATACATTATTGATCTGAATCAATAACTGGGAATGACTTTCATGTCTTCATTGCAAACAAGTGACAGTAGTCATGATGAAGCTGAGAATAATGCATGATCTTACTGAGCGGTAACGGCAACCTACAGATTGTTCAAAGCGTACGATCTTGTGATTCCTTTGTAGTATGAGAAGAGAAAGGAAAACCTATTGAAAAACAACAGTGGGGTAAGGAGCAAAACAGATTCGTATGAAAAATTTGAAAACAGCTTTTATGTTAACCAACAAGAATTTTTAAGTGTGTGAATGATAGGAAGGCAGCTGTAAGAAACAAGGTTGACCCTTGATTAGGATAAAGGAGAGGGTATCATTCATGTTGATACCTAATTACATAATTTTTGTAGTGTTTTCATTTTGAATAATTTTCAAATTATTTCCAAGATTTCTTTACAAATGAGGAGGGGCAAGAGATCAGAGACATTGATTTTCTGTCTGACCACGTCACTTAATTTTCTGAACCTGTTTTTTCATTTGTAAAATCAGGGTAATAATATGGTAGTACCCATATTAACTAACAGTAGTAAACTAACGTAATTAACTAACCGAGTTGTTAGGAGGATCAATGTAATTGTAATTGTCAAACTCTATGTAAACTTACACAATAGTGGTAATTGCTAATATTTTAATATTAATCTCATCCTTTTGGTCTTTTTTTAAATGAAGTTCAGATAGGAATAATGCTGGAACAAGTTGCTATCTGACTAATTTCTTTTTTATTTAAAACTGTGAACTATAGAAATGGTGGGTAAAAGAAGTGCTTTTTGTAAATGATCAAAATTATTAGAATTTAATCTTGATCTTATCAAAACTCATTCAAAGCATCTCAGGAAAAATTCTGGCATGAATGAATGAATTACTGACAAAGCACTTACGAGGCACTTACGTTAAGTACTGTTTCCTAAACAGTGGGCATATAAACAGAAAAGCAAGATAGTCTCTGTTTCCTAGAAGTTCACATTCTAATTGCATGAAACAACATATATGAAGATATAATTGTTGTATAAATGAGAAGGTCCAGATATTCTTAGAATTCAGAGGCAGAGTGGATAGCAAGGTTTACGGGTGGTTGGAGTGCATCTACAGGTCAGATGATGATGTCATGGAGTCTGGAGGGGTCTGCAAGGGAGAGGATAAGGCCTGGTGGACCTTAGTGGCAGGGAATATGTTAAATTATAATGTAAATTATAATGGTCTTCCATCTTACCAGAAGTATTGTAGTTGGTGATTCTGTGCTCTTAAAAGATACATCGGTAACCATGTTTGCTGTATCAGGTGTAAGGAGTGATAGAAGAGCTTAGCCCACAATTATTGGGAGGTTAAGAAAGGGTCTAAGAGCAGTAGTGTAGCTGGGAGGGGATGGGGGGAGAAGGGTTCCCCATAGTATCTGTTTTTGATTCTGCTTGGTCATCTGGCACCTCATGAGATCCTGGAACCAGAGAAGAATAGGTGAAAGAAAGGTCATAGCTTTCCATTGTACCTGCTTCTGCTTGATTGCCTGGTGTCCAGGGGAACTGGACAGAATATGTGAGAATGACAGGTACCTTATCCTGTTTCCATAATATATAATATACTATAACACAATTATATGTACATACATATATATGTGTTCTCAATTACATGCAAACAATTTTCACATTCATTTTTTTAAAAATTGAGTTCCAAATTCTCTTCCTCTCTCCTGCCACCCTCCTTCCTTGAGAAAGAAAGCAATTTGAGAATGATTATACATGTGAATTCATACAAAACATATTCCCGTGTTAACCTTGTTGCAAAAGAAAACGGAGGCAAAAAAATAAAAGAAAAAGAAAGTTAAAAAATGTATGCTTGAATCTGCATTCAGAATTCATCACTTCTCTTTCTGGCAGGGGATCGCATTTTTTATCCTGAGTCCTTTGGAATCTGCTTGGATAATTATCTTGATCAGCAAAGTCTTATGGTTGATGATCCTTGGAATGCTCCTGCTGGTTTTTATTTTTTTATTTTTTTTGGTAATAGAGTAATATGATCCCTGTTAATCCAACCCTACTTCCCCACTTGTTTAGCTAAGCCTTGCCTCTATTTGCAGATAAACAGAGAATCAACCTGAGGTCCTCCCTCCCCAGGAGACAACTCTCCTGTCCTTCATTCTCCTTGTCAAAATGAGGGGTGATTTGATTTCGAGAGGGTAGAATAACCTGACTGGGATGATGCTGATTTTCTGAGGCAGCTGAGTCCTGTAAAGCAATTAGCATTCTTTAATTGTCAAAGAGGGATGTGATCAGTCACACTGGAAGGTCAAACCACTTTCCAGCTGCAGACTAATCCTATGAAGATTACTCTCCGGGAAGTAACTAGGGAGGAATGGAGGTAACTCTTAACCTACCTCCTCATTAAAATGTCTACCAATTGGGATTGTCTTTCCTTTACCAGGGAGGTCCAAATGATGTATTGTCAGGACATTCAGAAAGAATGCCCACCTCGGTTTAAAAGATCCTGTTTGCCCTTCTTTAGGGTCTTTGGTCATTGAGAAACATCCTTGACCCAATCTGTTAATCATTGCTAGTCTACCTAATAAACTGACCATGCTCAGGTCCCTGACTTTTAGGCTGAGATGGCCAGCTGACTCATTTTATTAAAGTTTATACATCCTTGTTAATAAATCAGTATGTTACCTGGAAATCTTGCCTCAGCTTATCTCAGTCTCATTTTTACTCACCACAGCGGGTCTACGAAGTCCAAGGAGTGTGATAAATAAGAGTGGTGCAATTAATATCATGGTCATAGTACAATGATAGTCATAACAGCTGTCATATCTCTAGCACTATATGCCAGGCACTGTGCTAAGTTCCTTAGAAATATCATCTCATTTGATTCTCACAACATCATGAGGTAGGTAATTATCCTCATTTTACAGTTGAAGAAACTGACACAGACAAGATATTATGTGACTTTCTCAAAATCATACCACTAATACGTAGCTGAGGACATATTTGAACTCATGTTCTCCTGAAGCCATTGACAACACATCTGACATAGTCACTGGTCCCATCAAGGGCTAAGGTCATCAGAAGTAAAACATCTAAGAGGTCATAAGCTCTTGCATTCAACCCGACCTAGGATCTGAGTTTATATCAATACTAGCTTTGCCTTGTCAATCCCTCTCCCCTTCTAACCCCCAATCCCACCTGTCATGACCTAGGGAATTTAAATGATTTGCTCAAGATCACACTGGCAGTAAGCATCAGAGGTGAGATTCAAACCCAGTTCTTCTGCATTCAAAGCAAGTCTTCCCTGTATCTTGCTAGTCAAAAAGGTGAAGTCTGGAGAGGGCTAAAAAAAGAGAAAAATTAAGAAAAATTCCTTGGATTCATTGGCATTTTTATCAAATTTTCTAGCTTCAAAAAAATTCGACTGCCTTGAACTCTATTTTATGTAATATAGTTGTCATTCTCTGATTCATACTACCCTCTTGTATTTTCATGCGTTTGCATATGCCATTTCCCCTTCCCTTCATATTTCTTCCTATTGAAGCCCATCTCTTTCCACAGAACTCAGCTTGGGTACCATCTCTTCCAAGATACCATCACAGATTGCCTTGTCTAGAAAAGATTCTTCCCTCACTCCCTCAAAAATCATCCCTTTCTGATAATTCCTATACAACTCACTACAATGCATTGTCTCACACTTATGCCTGCACATATACATGTACATATCTTACCTTCTATTCCCTATAGTGTAAGCTTCTTGAGGGTGGGGACTATGTTTTTAAATCTTTGTCTCCCAGGATCTAGCGCAGTATGCTTCTTGTAGCACATACTTGATTCATGTGCATTGAATTGATAATCTCAGTGGTCCCTTTCAGCTCTAACATGCTATGAGTTTTGAGGAAAATAAATGACTTGGAAGATGCATTAGATAAAAAGTTCTAATGTGATCAAGATGTTCACTCTATTGAATTACATTTTCCCTGTTTACTCAGTAACTATGTTAGAACAGTGTCTGTTATTTCCCAATTGCCCGAATTTATTTCCTTCATTTGTCTCCTTAAAAGGCATTGAAAAAATGAGTTCAATCTCTCAGTCATGTGTAGAAGCCTGTCTTTGTTTCACAGCCTTCCTTGTTAATCTCAGGGCTCTCACTGTTTAGGTGTACATCTTACTCAGTGGTGCCACTGAGGACACATTTGTAAAGTGTATTTTATCTCAATTGCTTGGTAAAACTTTCTTCAACCCTTTTGCTGACCATTAAACTCATTCTACTTTTTTGCTTGCCTTATCTTTATTTTTTTCCTCTCTCTATTACCTGGAAACATACTGAGCTTCATTACATTTGATTGACTCATCTCTCATTTTCTCTAACTTTACTTACTGGCTCTTTCTGTCTCTTGGTCTTGGTAATTTATTGAAAAACCTTGTTTCAGAGTGTCCTAGGCTATTCCATACAGTTAACGGATAAAGGGTTTTCATAGAAGAGAAAGACAGGCTAGTAATGCTAAAAGCAAGAAGATTTTATTATACACACATTATAGACTCACACAAAGAAGCACCAAATGCTTCAAAGTGAGAAACTCAAGGGCATGGAGAACATATCAAGAGATGAGGAGTTTAGGACAATTAGCCACTGGAGACACAGCTATACCAGGCCATCAAACATTTATCAATGACCTATTCTGTGCCAGGTACTGTGTTAACACCTGGTGATACCAAGAAAAGAAAAAAGAAACATCTTTGCTCTCAGAGAGTTCACAATCTAATTAGTCACCTCAGGAGACCAGACAAATCTCTGATCCAATCTGGTGAGGAATGATAAGACTTAGGTAAAATGAGCTTTAGGCTGCAGTAGCAGGAAAAAGAGGACTGATGGTTCTGAGAAAGGCTCAGAACTTCGGGAATGAGAATGGTTGGGTCATTTTGCTCTTATCAGGGTAACCTAGGAATGCATAAACGGATCTTGGATTTTATACCAATATTTAACTGGCACAATGGAAAGAGAGCCAGGCCTGGAGTCAGGAGCACTCATCTTTCTGAGTTCAAATCTGGCCTCAGTTACTAGCTGTATTACTGTGGGCAAGTCACTTAACCCTGTTTGCCCTCAGTTCATCATCTTTAAGACAAACCAGAGAAGGAAATGACAAACCACTCTCATATCTTTGCCAAGAAAATCCCAAATGTGGTTACTAAGAGTTGGACATGACTGAATAATAAAATCTAGGTCTTTAATTATCTAGCAAGTATGTCTGATTAGTTTCATGTCTCTAATGTTACGGGCCTGGAGTGACCATTTAGAGAAGTTATAAGAGTCATAGAACATTTAGAAAGTAAGGTTTTAGGGCCAGAAGTTTTCAGCAAAGTAAGAGGATGCCATATAGGAAGGGTGGGGGACCGAGAATATAGCCTGTCACAAGAAAGGTCAAGCCAGAATTTGTGTTTTTTCACACAAAAATAACCCAGAAAAATTCCTCCATTTCCTGATTGAGCTTAATACTTAGATTTTTCTTTATCAATCACATATAGATTGAATTACATATATAAACTTTGGAAACTGACAGAGATTATTTTGGAACAAAGGCTTCTTTTTCCACCCTTCAGAAAGGCAAACTCATACCCTGCAATGATGACTAACTAATAATACTAACACAAGAGGATTGATAAATTTAGGGCTGGAAGGGGTCTCAGAAGCCATTCAATCCAAATCCCTTATTTTATGGAGAAGAAAGCTTAGGCCTGGGAAGATCAAAGGTGAGATTTAGCACAGGTGCCCTGACTCCAAATTTAGCAATCTTTCTACTGTGCCATGTTGCCTCAAAGCAAAAGACTTCTTTAAAAACAAATACAATAAAATGAATTGTATTGATATATTTTCTTTTTTCATCACATCATGTACCAATATATTCCTTCTCCCTCCCTCACTCAAGGAGCTAACTATGCCTTAGAACAAAATAAGATAGAAAAAGGCATTCATTCTAACTAGCCATGAAATTGAGGAGTATAAGCAGTGCTTACATCCTTAGCATCCCATCCCTGAGACAGAGAGGGTCTAGCACAATCATAATCACACAGTGGTGCTGCTGCTTCACAAAAATAAAATAATTCAAGGAGAAATAAATACCAGATATTTTGTTGAATGTACTATACTAATACTTAAGAGAATTAGGATATTGCAGTGAAAACTGAGCTGGACTTGAAATTAGAGGAACTGTCTTTTCAATTCTTTTTCTATCACTAGTATGTGACTTTGGGCAAGTCATTTGCCTCTTTGCACCTCAGTTTCTAAATCTATAAAAATGAAGGTTTTGTCTAAATGATTCTTGCCAATCCTAAAATTTTGTAATTTAATTTTTGTCATTTAGCTAAATGAGAACTTTGGTTTTGCCTTATTTTGAGCAAGTCACAATAAACTCGATATCAGGGTTTAATTTTTAATAGCAAAAAATACATATAGGAAATCACTTCTAAGATTTATCTTTGACCCAGCCTACTTTCAGCCTAGTTGGTAAATAATTTCCCTATTTGCAATCCTGTAAAATAGGGGCACAACTAGATGGTACAGTGGATAGAGTGCTGGGCCTGGAGTCATGAAAACTCCTCTTCTTGAGTTTAAATATGGTCTTAGATATTAACTGTATAACCCTGTTTGCCTCAGTTTTCTGATATGTAAAATGAGCTAGATAAGGAAATGCAAACCATTCCAGTATCTGCGCCAAGAAAACCCCAAATAGGGTCATAAAGGGTTTGACAGGACTGAAAAATGACTAAAAAACAAAACTCTTATAAAATAATGGTTGATATTCAGAATCATGATGAGGAGACTTTTCAAGAGCCATCGAATGATAGTCATTGGCACCAAAACACTCACAACTTGGAGGCTGACTATGGCTGTCTTAATAATAATAGTTTCTATTGATGTACTTTAAAATTATGCACATTATTTTACACATATTATCCTCACACTCTGGGAGATAGGTGCTACTATTACCCCCAACTTATAAATGAGGAAACAGAGGTAGACAAAGGTTAAATGACTGACCCAGGATCACCCAGTTAGTTGCAGTATGTTCAGAGAAGGGTTACAGGACTAGTGAATGACATCATGTCATATGAGTATTGGTTGAAGGAACTATGGATGGCTAACAGAGAAGAGAAGACATAAAGACATGATAATTAAGTTAAAATGTTTAAAGAGCTGTTGTTCATAAGAACGTTTTTATTTGTTTTGCTTGGTCCCAGATGGAAAAGAAGAAAGCATGATTAGAAGTCAAAAGTGGAAGGGGATACTTCAGAGATAGTGGATTCCTTCTTGTTGAAGGTCTTCAAACAATGGTGACATGGCCCTATGTCAGCTATGATAAAAGAGATTCTTGTTCAGCTATGGGTTGAACTAAATGGCCCCTGTCAATCCTCTGTTTATGTGCCACATAGCTGCACCCCTCTGAACTCCGTGATTCCACATCCCCACCTCCCACATCTCTACCTCCTGGTGCTAGGGGCTGTCTTTCCCTATTCTATGATTGTTTTTCTCATTTATATCTCTAGTGCTTAGTACATTATTTGGCATATAGTGGACACTTAATAAATGTTTATCTACTGACTGACCATTATTTACTGACTGAAGCTGAATTTGGACTCAGGTCCACTACTCTACCCACAATCCTTTCAGCCTGGAAGGTCACTTTGTACTTTCTCCTGAGGGTGGTATAAGTGACACAATACAAAAAGTGTTGGTCTGGGAGTTAAGCTACTTAGTATCTGTGAGACTGGACAAGTCACAATCCCTCTCACTCTCAGTATCCTCATCTATAAAATGGGGATAATATTCAAACCTATCTCCCTGGGTTTTTTGAGTATCAAATGAAAAAGCATAGAGTGCTTTGCAGGCCCTAAATTGCAATAAAATGCTATTATCATTTATTAAAATGGTAAGAATACTGGATTTGGATTTGGAGGACTTTGCTTTGAGTCCTGACTCCAACCTTGCCACTTTTTAATCTCTGTGAATCTTGTAGAACAGAGGGGTGTAGATGTCAGTGGTTTCTAAGGTTGTCTCCAGCTCTAAATCTATCATTTTGAGAAATCATTCTTTAGAAGATCCAAACTAATCCCTGAGAAAAAGTCAAGTCAAATAAAGCCAACAAGTTTTTACTAAATATTTACTATGTGTTAGGTATTTTGCTAAGTATTGGGAATGCAAAAAAGGGCAAAAACAATCCCTGCTTGAAAGGGCTCCCAGTCATATTGGCAGTGAATCAGGGACATGGGGCCAAGGGAGTTTCAAACAAGCTCACTATTTCATTCCAAGCTACCTACTGCTAAAAGTGCATGGCTCTGAAGGGACACTTGATAACTATGGATGTGTAAGAGTGAAAATGGTTGTCTGTGGAGGCATGGACCACAGAAGGAAAAGCTCAGAGCTAAAGGACAAACTGGGGCTACTTCCCATCAGCTGATGGGTCAGAAGCTCAATTGTGCTGGCCTCTCTGCCTGCTATAATCTCACTCTGTTACTTCTTATGCTTCTAATTTAAGAAAAAGAACATAACAAAACATTTGCATTGGCTTTTTCTTATCAGAAATAACTGTGTCCATACTTATGACTAATTTTTTTTCAATTGATAAAAAAATATTTTCAATTAATAAACAAATTTCCCTTACTCCTTCCTTTTCCCCCTTTTCTCAGTATATATGAAGTAAATCTCATTAATTCTAATGGAAATCACATGGCTTCCACATTGGTGGGGTGGTGCTGGGGTTGGTAATAGTGATTAGAAATGCGGGTCTTGTATGCATACCTAGACATAAAAAGTTTAAAATGACATTGCTGAATGGTCATCAGAGCTTTCATTTTGTGTGATTAAACAGTACAAGATCCAGATTATTTCTTTATTTCTTCCTGAATTACATGGTAAGATAGTTATTGACCTTGACATCTACCAAAGGCATCTAGCAAAGAATATAAGGAAGTATAGTAATATCATCATTAGACTTTCCTAGGTTTCAATTTATGTTTTGGGAAAAGAATAGACTGAGTTAACAATTTTCACCTTCCATTTTCACTGACTTAGTAGTGGTAACATTCACATTTCCCACTTAACAAGTTGAATAATTCTTTCTGGACAGAGGGGAGAAGACAATGTGGAAATGTTTTTTATTCTGATATATATCCCAGCTTGGTGGGGGTTAGGAAGGCTGAGTGATCTGTGGAGTGGGAGAAATTGGAACCTAGAAACAATGAAAATCTGTAGGTTTCCTAAAAATGAGAATGAAATAATTTTTGCTCCACCTTCCCCCTTAAGCACTGTCATCAAGTTTCTCACTAAACCAGGGGATATAACAGGCCCCAGGGCATAGTGGGTAGCACTGGTCCTGGAGCCAGGAACACTTAGGATCAAATTTTACCTTAGACCTTAAGTAGCTATTCGTTTCATCAAATGAGAAAATATTTGTAAAACACTTAAGGCAGTGCCTGGCACATAGTAGGCACTTAATAAATGCTTATTTCCTTCTTCCCCTCAACCTCCAGATAAACCACTTCACCTAATTGTGTCAAGGAGGTTGGTGACCTCTAAGGTCTTTCCATGATACACCTTTGCCATCTTAGCATCCCAAACCCTCGAATGGCTCTGGTTTTATCTATGTAGCTAAGTAAATAAAATTTATTTGATTGAACCTTTTCCACATATTTCATTAGATACTTTATGAACATATTTTTTTTCTTTTCAAATGAACAGAATCTATATCCATATCTTCATTATCAATGTTAATGAAGAGAAAAAGCAGACCTTCCTTCAATAATCACTAACTTGGCTTTGAAATGTTGTTATAACCCCATTCAGTTATATCTATGCATATACTTATCAAGGTATGTTCATCTTCCAGCTCTTTGAGTTCATATGATCATAGATTGAAAGCTGAAAGAAATCTGTAGAGGTCATTTGATCAAAACCCTTCAAATTACAGATGAGGAAATTGAGACCCAGAGCTGTTAAGTTCGTCTATCTTCCAGGGTTGTTGCAATGATCAGATGACATCATATTTGAAAAACACTTATAACATACTTAACAAACACTTGTTTCTTTTCTTTCTTATATGTTGTGCTCAATGTCACACTGGTATAAAGGGGCAGAGTTGAGACTCACGCCTAATTCCTTTGACTACAAAATCAGCACTTTCTCACAGCTATATAAGGCAGCTAGGTGACAGAGCAGATAGAACATTAGGCTTGCAGGCAGGAAGACTTGAATTTAAATGTGACCTCAGACACTTATTAGCTGTATGACCTTGGGTAACCAATTTAACCTCTGCTAGCCTCAGTTTCCTCAGTTGTAAAATGGGGATAATTACAACCACTCCCCAGGGTGGTTGTAAGGAACAAATGACATAATATCTATAAAGCACCTGGCACATAGTAGGTGCTATATAAATGTTAGCTATTATGATTATGACTATACCATGCTATCTCCCAAAGTCAGGAAGTTAGGATCTGGCATGGCAGTGTTGGAAGATAAATCCCTTGTTTCCCATAGAGAAATCCTAAGGAAATAGTATATTTATAAAAAAGTTATGAATTAGCTAAATATTGAAAATAAACAAAGGAATATAATGGCATATATTTGGAAAAATAAAATAAGGAATTTTTCTCCATTTAAAATATGTGTGCAATATCCTGGATTTTCCCATGGTCTGAACAGGGTAGCACTTTGTTAACTCACAGCAAATTAATGTGCTCAGCTGACCAGCTGAGCATCTAGAAGACCTCTCCACATCCGTGGGAAGGAGGGAAATCTTTAATGGAGTGGAAATCCTTCAGTAGAGCTAATGCTGTGCACCAGAGGAAGGTACACCTGTGTTAGTAATAATTAAAAAAAAAGATTTACATGAATTTGCCGAACAGGAAGCTTAATTAAAGCTCTTACTTCACCACTTACCTTGAAAATTGATAAAATCAAGACCAGTTGGGTCTCCTAATGTGAAAATAAAATGCAGATCTCTTCAGTAGCCACCTGCTAAATCACAGTAGACTGGGGTGCCATTTCTAAGAAGATCTTTATTTATCTCTCAGCTGTCATTCTGAGACCCTATGCTGAGTCTAGAAAAGTCCTACCCACAAATTGTCATATTTTCTATTTGTACCTAAATAGTCAGAAAGTGTGAGAGAGCCAAGGAAAAAAATCTTTAAAATGAAAAAGAGATATGACCAGTGAGAGAGAGAGAGAGAGAGAGGGAGAGAGAGAGGGGGGGAGGGAGGAAGGGAGAGAGAGAGAGACTGAAAGAGAAAGATTAAAAGAGACTGAAAGAGAGAAAATATGTTTATTAAGAATTTGCTGTGTATTAGGCACTATGCTAAGCAAGCATAAATAAGAAAGCTCTTGCCCTCAAGGAGCTTACATTCTAATGCCATGTATCAGCAAGCACCCTGACATACACAGGAGGTCCTGCTATCACAGGTTCTTAGATCTGCTTTTCTGAAAGGAAAACAACTTTTGAGGGGTCAGCAATTACTTTAATCAAGCATATATATCATTCACTTAGTTCAGGGCAATAAGTCAGCACATTGAATTTCAGAGAAAATACAGAGAAATACAGGTAACAGACAATGCTTCCAGTTGCCTGATATAAGTGATACATACATCACAGATCAACAGACAGTTCCAACTGCCTGATCCTTACATGCATACATAGTTACCAGAGAGAAACACCAACATCTGGGTTTTCAAAGCTAGGGGGCTCCTCAGAGGCTTCCCAGAGTTTCCTCTGACCTCCCCTGACCAAACAAACACTTCAGAAGAGTAAGCCACAAAGTAAAACCTCACCTCAGAGTAATTATACGTTTTTCAGAACCAGAGGGCATCACAACCTCTGAGAACCAGTGCCTCATTGGTGTGGGCCTTCCTATAATCTTCCCAGTCCCATTAATGGATGGGGAAGATTTTCTTTAATCATATTATTCAATCAGAGGCACTTGATTATACTAAAACAAAAACAGCAAAAGATCCTATTTTGCTTGCCATTACATGGTGTAAAGAATGTAAAAAAGGAAGTTAGAAAGCAGAGATTGGGGAGAGAAAGAGTACATCCTTGGGGTAAAGACTGACAAGGAGGAGAATTCTAGAAAGTTATCAGGTTGTGGGTGAAGTGAAGCATGGCTGGAGTTGCTCCAGAAACAGTGATCAGTAGAGCAGGGCCTCGGTTTGAAAGCACCTTCAGGTGGCAAGCCTGTTGTCAAAGAGGAAGTGAAGTGAAACATGGTTAGAGTGCCTCCTTTAACAACCTGTCCTCTCTTTAACCAGCTATACTTCATGTATTTCTTCTGTCTCTTAGTGCCAGAATATGCCCATCTTTCATTCTTCCCCCTCCACTCCACCTGTCTTGCCTGACTCTGATTCCCTCGGGCTGTATCCACTTAGCATTAACTTCTTATCACTTGCTTAAAGTGACTTTAACAACCAAGATTTGCCTCAGACAGTCACCAAGGATTTACAAGGTTAAGAGTAGGAAGGAACCTTAAATATCATACATTCCAATACCCACATTATACAGGTGAAGGAAATGAGGCCCAAACAGCTTAAGTTACTTGTCTAATTAAGATTACACAAACCTTGTCAGGATTTGGATATATGTCTTTTGACTTCAAATCTGATATCCTTGCTACCATACCACACTATCAAGAGATGGGGTGTTATCTGGAAAAAGTCAGGTTTCCGTGAGGGCAAGATGAAAAGATATGGAGAAAAAATAAGATGAAGGAGGTTTTGTGGAATAGAGAGGAGGGATCCACCAGGCAGAGAGAGGAGGAAAGGAAGACCAGAGGAATGTAGAGAGTATGAAGGACCAGGGCTGAGCTGAATAAAGATGAGGGTGATGGGAGAAGTGCAAAAAAAAGAGATTTTAGTTTTTCAGATAGTGACTGAATCACAGAGAATGGGGAATTAGAAGAGAGCTGGTTTCCAGCCATAACTGAACAAAGCAGGGAATAGGACAGATTTAAGGCTAGAATGGAATTAGAAATCATCATACCTAATCTCGTTTTTTTGTAGATGAGGAAACTGAGGCTCAGAATAGTTAAGTAACTTACCCAAGACCACACCGATAGTAAGGGTCAGAGCTGATATTTGATTGTAGGTCCTCTGTCTCCAGTTCTGGTACTCTTTACTTAAGGGTCAATGGTCACATTGATAGAGGGTTCTCATCTTCTGCAGCATTCCTTTGGCAGCTAGGTAGAGCAGTGGATAGAGTGCTGAACCTGGAGTTGTGAAGTCCAGAGTTCTAGTCCAGCCTCAGATGCTTACTTGTTGTGTGATCCTGGTTAAGTTGCTTAATTTCCACCTGGTTCCATTTCCTCCTCTTATTATCTCTAAAGTAGGGGAAATTATAGTATTCACCTCCTAAAGTCATAATGAGATATTTATAAAGTGCTTTTCAAATCTTTAAGTGCCATATATGCTACCTATTATTAGACCCACCACTATCCCTCTTGACCATAGTTCCAAAAGGACTGAGTGCTGGGACTGAAGCAGAGGTGTCATAATCCATAGTTCTGGTGCCCCCTAACACCAAAGCTATACCAGCTCCTACTTCTCTTGATCCTTGGTGGTGATGAGGTTTGGGGTGGAGGAAGGAGTTGATGGTATTGTTATCTCAGATTTTAAAGGCAGGCAATACATGGACATGGAGGATGAATCACATGCAGTTTCTGAAAATGGCAGCTTTTAGTGTTTTGATATTGAGAAGTCTTCCAAACTTAGTTTCTGAGAGGAGCTAGGGCTAAATTCTCTATTCTCCTGAGATGAGTGATGGAGAAAGGAAGAACAAGAAATGAGGTAGGGTCACGAATATCGATGGTACCTCCACTCATCCACAATGACATCTCTTCATTTATGTGGATCCTCGGGGGTGAAAGAAGACCTAAAGTATATCTTCTTCAGATACTAATGGTGGGCAGGAGATGGTGATGAAAGGTAGTAATAGGTACTATATAAGGCAATGACATCTAGCTATCTAGTCCAGTTCATACTATGACAGGACTTAAGATTAAAGGGTAGCACATCCCAGCTCTCTAGCCAACGAAGTGAAAGGATGTTGTGAAAGGGATATTGGATTACCTTATTTGTGTTGCCCTTCTTGTGGACACACAATTGACTTTGCATACTGTAGCTCAGAATTCTCAAGCCCAGGGTTACAGAGTTAGTAGTTATCCAAGGCAGGATTCAGACTCAGGTCTTCTGATTCTGAATTTTTAAAATCATGAAAAAATATGCAGGAATTCAGTAGGTGCTTCTCTTTGATTTTCTTGGGCTACTTCTGTGAACACTCATTTGAAGACTGAATTCACTCTTTATCCTGTTTTATTTGGTTAATAGGAATGAGAATTTTTCCCTGGATAACTTTGCAAGAGAAACCCACTATGAACTTGTGACACATTTGCATGCCACAAATGACCTTCCCCAAATATTTGAGGTATAGCTTTTTGCAAACCTAGTACATGCCATTATAGAAAAATCTGGTAGCTACAATAGAATGGGAGCTTTGAACTTAATGCGCTGAATTCCAGGTGTTGAAATGCTTGCATTTTTCTGTTAGGTTGTGAACAGGTGACATGGTACAGAAAACATGATTAAGAGCAAAGTAGTGTAGGTAAGGCACTAGAATGAAAGAATATGTGTTTATGATTTATGAGGCCCTTGTGGACTGTGTCGAAGTTTCTCATCACAGAGCCCTTTATTTTGCTTAAGGGTAGTCAACTATTTATAGAAAATATTTTTATGCTATCATCACCCAACCCATGTACTTCTATTTATAGTCACATATCCTTTGCCTTAAAGTTATTGTATAAAGGGAAATTTTTCTGAATCAATTAATTTTATATGCACTTGATGAACTCATCATTTAAAAGTTTTCCATGGTAAAGTAAATGCCTAAATAGACTTGTATATGCATATGAATATATACATGAATGATGTTGGAGCAACCCCTGCTGATTCTTCTTGTTTACAAGGGTTCAACTGAGGTCAAACTCCTACTTTTGCTATATTCTAAAAATCAAGTCAAGTCTGAGATCCTGGAAAAGGTCTTAGGTTCTACTCTAAACTCACCCTCTGTGTGTTATCTTGGGCAAATCATTTAGCCTCCCTGGGTCTTAGTTTCCCTGTCTGCCTGTGAGAACATTTTTCTCAGTTTACATTTCTGGTTTTCTCTCACATTAATATCCCTTATATATTCATTTTGACCAAAGGGGACAACTTTGATTTTTCCCAAATTTCCATAGTTTATTTCTTCTGTGCTTATGTCTGCAACTTTCGATATTCCTGGTATGCTATCCTACTGGTTGAAATTCCATTTTAAAGGCCAATTTTTATATAGGGAGGGAACAATACAGTGTTTTGAATCTTGGCTTAATAATCATTTGTTGAATTACTTTGAACTGAATTTAACTGCATGGGTGAGTCTAAAAATATTCTTAAATTGTCAGCGTATGATTTCCTCAAAAACAAAAGTTTGACAATTGCAAGCCAGTTCTCAAAAGATGGTCAGATAAATATGCATACTCTCATTTGTGTTCTCTACTCTGGACCAGGGTAGCTCTCATTCCTTTTTGTTACCTTATAATAGTACCTATTCAACTGTGTAATCATAAGATCAAGTTCTTGGTTTATATTCAAAAAATTAATAATTTATATTCAAGAAATTTAATATGAAACCCTGAAGCCAATATACGCATATGAGATCTTACTGTACTATTTCTTTTAATTCTTACAGAATATTCCAAATAGAGTTTTGTAATTTTATATTTACATTTTTCATAATAATAAAATGTAATTTTATAATTATAATTTAACTAATGTAAATTTTAATTTGCAGCTTTCTGAACAAAAGTTATCATTGTAGTTATAGTAAGCATTTAACGAATAAGTCTAAAGGAATATAATGGATTGCATATTAAACTGCTTGGGGAATTCACGACACTTTTTAAACTGTTTTTGAAAGAAGTTCACTAAACAAAAAACATTGGGAAATATTGTTTTACAAAAAGCCTAACTTGATTCCCACAGCTGCTAGCACTCCATCCACATTTGGTTTGTGTCTGCTTTGTGTTAATTTGTCTGCATATGTGTACATGCCCTTACAATTAAGTGTTTAATTGCTGTTTCTTGCGTGGATAAAATGTTGCCTGTCATTTGCTATTTTAGTGGGAGTGACCTTCTAATTCTCAAGTCCTTGTTTGGCTTCCAAATTCTCCAAATTCTACTGCTCATCTCACAGCTGGACACTTTGCTCCTTAATTCTAGCCTGTTTATTGAACTCTGTTTCATTGACTTGCTCTTGAGACTTTACTATCTGGTCTCACCACTTAGAAATAATCACCTGCCCATAACATCTCCAAGGTAGAAGAGGTCTCAGCAGTCATCTTATCCTGTCATTACCTACAGCAGGTTCCCCACCCCTGACCTATGGCATGAATTAAACTTTGTACTATCCCTAACAAATCATTATCTAGTACATGGATGGGGAACTTGAGGCACATATGGTCTTCTAAGTCCTTGGGTATGGCCTTTTGACTGAGTCCTAGTTTTAAGGAACAAATCCTTTTATTAAGGGGTTTTGTTCTGTGAAATTTGGATTCAGTCAAAGGGCTGCACTTGAGGACCTAGAGGACCACATGTGGCCTAGAGGCCATGGGTTCCCCATCCTGATCTAGTCTTTGCTTAAAGACCTCTAGTGATGGAGAACTCACTATTACCTTAAACAACTCATGCTCATTTTGAAAATTCCAGTTGTTGGGAAGTGCTTCTTATACCTCATGGCATTCAAAATGAAATAAGTACGTGTCACTTGATATTTAGGCAGTAGGTTCAGGGCCCAGTTTCCTCATGTCTGGGTGTATCAGGATGCCTACACAGGTGCCACAATCAATCAATAATGTATGGACAACAGACGATCTAGATGGAGCAATGGATAGAACTCAAGAGTTGGACTCAGGAAAACCTTACTTCACATCCTCCCTCAGACATTTACTAGCTTGTACAAACCTCAGCAAGCCTCAACTAATTTTAGCTTTTGTTGCCTTATTTGTTAAATGGGTACGATAATAGGGCCTGCCTTATCAGATTGTTGTGAAACCCAGATGAGATAATATATGGACAATATTTGGAAAACCATAAAGCACTGAATAAATTCTAATTCTCCGCCTCCTCCTCTCCCCACCCCTCCCCTTGCTTTCTTTCTCCTTTTTCCCTCCTCCTCCTTCCACTTCCATCTCAATTTTTTCCTCTTCTCATGATTTATTGTTATTGCTATCAAAGCTCATGCATAACAAAGACTTTCTTCATTGGTGGAGATTGATTACTCAGTGCTCTATACCAGTGTGAGGGGCAAAGCTAGTGAGAGCTTGAAAGAAGAGATTCTTCTGCCTGTGAGCTTAAAAAGAGAAGACAAACAGCTCTAGATTATCTTTAGGGAGAGGTCTCTGAAGGAAGCGTAGGACCCTGGGAAGAGGCAGACACATAGAGGAGTTGGTGCTTTAATCATGTTCCTTTCCTCAGTTTACCATGCTCAAGCATCTAGCATAGACTTTGAGGAATTTCTTCTTGAGTGATGTCTAGAATTCTGGACTCTATGTATAGTCTGAGATACTATCATCTATATACATTTTCTGATTTCTGTTTGCTATAGCCTGGATAAATGGGTTTGTTTGCTATTCACTAAGGATGGTCTTTAGATATGCAGCATTTAGTGGGAAAGGAGTTAAGCCTTGGATATATAGCTTGAGGAATTCCTTTCCTGGTAAGAAATAGTGATCAAGATCTTGGCATATGCATTAAAATTATTTTCCCTAGATTAACAATATTTAGTAGGGGCAGATAGCTATAACTCTAATCCAATACCCTCTCTCTGAGGAAATCAGAGTGGCAGCTTTGAGGTCCCAATCTTGGGTTCTTCTTCTGGCATAGATCAAAACTTCCCTTGGAGCAGGATGGGGGGAGGAGACTCTATTCACACCTCACTTGGAGCCACATATAGACAGACTTTTGTGTACTTACATAACCTATATGAGGGATATATACATATCACCCTACATCATCATTACTGTATTAGGGGCTGGGTGAAATAATACATCGTTGCTGACAATCTATTGGGAGACAAGACCAACACAAGAGAAATAGTCTTAAACATAATTACTCAATTTTATCAGTCTACTACTACTAATTATTATATTGGGACCTGTCATTTCAAAGATACTGAGAATTCTGGGAGGAGATCCTCTCCTATCAATGCAGATTGGCTTCTTCTCTGACACATATTCTTAGGGAGGTGCCTATCATTCTGAGAGGCTGTATACATGTATGGATATTTATACCTATAATAATATAAAAAGCACAACTCTAAAGGATGATTAACCTATTCTTTCATTTATTTTCAAAAAATAAACTTTTTAAAGCAGTTATGTTCAATTCAAATAAAAATTAAATCATGCATATGAATTTCCATGGGCCACACATTGACTTAGAAAAACACCTATTAATCTTGTCTATGCTTTATTTGTTTACATTGTTAATTTTTTCCCAATTAGTCCAACTTGGAGCACATTTGAGAATTTTGTGACCAAATGTGGCCCATAGGTCTCATGTTTGACACATCTGTTTTTGTAAACCCCTGAGGTCTTGACTCACAGTTTAAGAAGTGCTCTTAGAGAATGGCTAATGAAATCAACCTCCCTGTTTACTATAGAAAGATAGAGGATGATTGGTATGGATTATTCCATGTGATCTTGGATGCAATCACTATATTGGTTCATTTTGCTTAACAGTTTTAGAACAATGATAACATTGTTGTAATCATATTTGGTTACTCGATTCTCCTTTTCTTTCCAGTATCTCTTCCTATCCAGATCTTATGTCCATGCCCTTAGATCCTCCTCTGCTCCTCTCCATTAACCAGAAAATAGCAGTAACTCACACTTATATTGTGCTTTAAACTTTGCAATGACCTTTCAATGAATGATCTCCCTTGATGCTTGCATTAGTTCTGTGAGTTAGATTCTATAGGCATCGTTATCCCCATTTCACATATGAAAGAACTGAGGCTCACAGAGAGCAACTTGCCCGTGTCATGAAACAATTCTTATTGAAAGCAGGTCTCTCCTCATTTCAAATCCAGATTCAAATCCAAATTCCTTTAATGGTTAATATTAATATTGATAATGTAATGCCTCCCCGGGAACTTTATGGAACTTTAAGGGTTTTATGGAATCATAATACTTTCACCCAAAGAAGTGATTCCAATCATAGGAGTTTCAGGTTCTGTGGCAAGCTTAGTAAGGCAGATGCTTTGGGGCAATCAAGCCTTTTGGTGGCCCTTAAATCATATTGTCTTGCAGCCGGGTCAGAGAGGGGGAAACAAAAACAAGAAGAAAGCAAACCAAAACCTTTGGAGCAATGGATTTTTGAAAGGGTGACTGGAGCTATGATATATATGAATCTTTAGCCTACCAAAATTGTGAGCTGGGTGATAACATATGTCTACCTCATTAAATCAAAGCAAAGCAGTGCAGAGAAAGAGGAATGGATTCATTTTACAGGAAGAGTGAAAGTGAAAAGTAGGAAACCTTTGAAAAGGAATGTTATGAGAAAGGGAAGCTTTCAACTTTGATAATCTTAAGGTTAAGTCATGAAGTTTTACATGAGCTTCTGCCTCACTCAGAGTTGTTTTGATTCCTGATAAAAGGGGATATGTGAAAAAGGAATGAACTCATTGAGAATGCCTTTTTTAGGTGCTGGCAAAACCTCAAGTAAATTTTAAATTCTCTCATTATCAAGGTGTTAGGAGTTCTGTCCTTAGAACTTCATTCTTTTGGCTTAAGATTTTGATCTTGAAGAAATTCATTGAACACTTTCAACTACCAGACATTTATGCTTCACTGAGAACGTATGATTTAAAAGCAAGTTTTGAAAGGGAAAGGGGGATGAAGGAGGAAGTCCTCAGAAGACTGAAGTGATTTAATACCAAGCAATGAATAAGGAGAAGGTTGGGCAACCCAAAAGGTAAATGGTGTCACTAGATAGTCCCTGGATCTTATCCCAAATCAGTCTGCTGATTCTGAGGGTGCAATTTCTCCCCTCACTGAAGACCTTGATGAAAACAAGCTGCCTCCATCCTGAGCACATTACTACTGAAAAGTTCTTCCAGGAGGAAAGCAAAGAAAAGTAATTAACGTCTTGATTGGTGGGTTATCCCTTAACTGAAAGTGATTTGTCTCATGCAGATTTGCGAGGAGACTCTTGATATGGATTTCTCTATCCTCCAATTTAATTACTTCAGAACCTGAATCCTAATCAATAGGTTGCAGGAGTGCTGATGGTAAGACTGGGTAGTAGGAGGTGACCACAATCGATAGTCACATTGTCTTACATACTTCTCCCCCCCCCCCATATTTCTTTGGAGTGAACAATGTTAATAATCCAAAGAAGAGTGATCTGGCCAAAATAACAACTGGCACGAGGTTGCTTGATCATCTCCAGCAGCTAATGAAAATGTTCTTCTATATTAACAGAACAGGGCGATGGAGTATATTATGCAGTGACTTATGATGGCTAGCATCTAACTCTGGAAATGACTTGTCATGGCAATGGGCAAATGTCATCACCAGAGACCAGAGGCCCAAAGCAGATAGATTGTTTCAATTACCTGATTTGCACAATGAATGAAACCTGCTTATAGGAAATCCATAGGTGGTTGGCAGTGGCAGATGGTGGCTGTGACTAGTACAGAGCTGGCAGATTTACAGCATCTCCCAAATTATAGAGTAGGAATGTTATTTCTTGGAAATACTCAGGGTTGAGAGCAGGTGGGGATTGAGGAAGGGAGAAAGGAAAGAAACAGCAAAATTTCTTTTCTTATGCTTTTATGAGATACCCTTTGTGTGTGTGTGTGTGTGTGTGTGTGTGTGTGTGTGTGTGTAATTTTCCATCTTCAAACCCCTTTCCTTCTTTTCTGTCTTCCTACAGTAGATTACAAATTCCCTGAGGGCAGAAAGTATCTCTTTACCATTAAAGTCTCACCTCAAAGTGTCTTGGATAGTTCTTTATGAAGTAGTGCAAAATTAACCTTTCAGACCAAATGACTGATTAGTTGACTGTTTCTCCTTGCCCATAATTTCTTCTGGCCCAATTATGGTCTCGTCGTTGGATCAAAAATTTGACCACAATATACTCCCAACCCTTAGCCTAGACAGAAACCCTGATTGTATGAAGCAAAATTGGGAAGATACATAAAACTAAGCTTTAAAAGTCTTTTCTTGATCATCTATTCAATTTTCCTGTGTTCAAATCTTCCCCTTTTGTGCTCCCCTTTACCTTCTCACATTTGACTAGCTGATTAGGTTAGAGCAGGATTGTGCAACCTGCGAACAGCTTACCATGGTGGACATGCCAAAGGATTTTGGGTGGCCAGTAAAAAATGTAGAGGAATCTACAGAAATCTTTGGCATGCTGTTCAAGTGGGCTGTAAGTGACCCAAGGGTCACAGGTTGTATAGGCCTGGGCTAGAGTAAAAGCCCTAGCTTCTATTCCCATCTAGTTTATTCAGGTTTTCTCGTCCTAGATAAAATTGTGAAACAGACAGTGTTTGCTTGGAGCATACCTGTCCCTTTGGTATGCCCTCTTCTTTGGGAATACTAACTGGCATCTACCACATACTGGAAAGCCTACTCAGGCCTCCACTCGTTAAGTAATGTCTTTGCTTTTGATTTCCTTCCCATCCTATGATCTCTCATTGATCTTGTGTAGTATTATTGCAAGGACTATTTTCACTATGTGGGGCAGCTAGGTGGTGCAGTGGCTAGAGTACCAGTGCAGGAGTCAGGAGGACCTGAGTTCAAATCTCACCTCAGACACGTGACACTCACTAGCTGTGTGACTTTGGGCAAGTCACTTAACCCCAACTGCCTCATCCTGGGTCATCTCTAGTCATCCTGATGAATATCTGGTCACTGGATTCAGAGGGCTCTGGAGGGGAAGTGAGGCTGGTGACCTGTACAGCCCTCCCTCATTCAAAACAAAGTCAAGTGCAAGTCATGTCATTATTTCTCTGATGGCATGGTCTTCTTTGGCAACGAAGAATGAGCACGCACACATTTTCATTGTGTACAGGAACCAACACGCTCATGAACACTATGCTGCCCAATAGTTTTGCAGTTTTCCAAAGGCAAGCTAGGCCACCCTCCTCTTCTGTTAAAATCTGAGCTCACTTTATTATCCATTTTCTGTATCTATCTGAGATTTATGTATGTATTTGTTTATATACACATGTACACAGTCAGGTTAATAAGTCATTTTTCATTGATTTGGATCTCCACCATTACAACAGCAAACACGGTAAGGAGAATATTTCCCTGTTTTATGCCCTACATAATATTAAAAATTTGAGGGTCATTAAATAAATTTATCTCTATAGTTAGTATAATTTTAGCATATACATAGAAGAGACCTTGTGGAAGAAACCTTTTAAGACAGTGTTTTGATTTAACCAATCTGATACATTTGTATAGTTAAAAAACAATAAGCATGGTGGGATATTGTACTTTTTTGCATTTTTTTGGCTAATTGTGTGTATTATATCAAATATGTGGTTTATTTTGAAATATTGCTTGTGAAAGCCTGTTACTTTTGAATACCCTTATTGAGAATATACCTAAGTTGTGTATATAGATTATTCTCATAAAAATGCATGTATACACAATGGATATGTGAAAGTAGGCATATAGGTTAGTAGTTACCAATGATCTCTTAATCACTTTTTTGATAATATCATTACTAAGATTTCCTCTCCCCCATTTTTGGGATTTTTTTTCTTTTTTTCAGAAGCTAAAGAATTCATTCTATTGCAATTGTGTCCTCCCCAGCCATCTTCTACTTGGTCTAGTTCAGATGCTTTTCCCATCTTTATTCCCTTAAATACCCTTTCTCTCTCTTCTTTAAGCACATCTGGGGCTATGATGTTAATGTGCAGAATGTTGAATTTCCCATGAGAGTAGAAAGTTTGTTATAAACTTTTTGCTGATCTTTTCCATCTTTTATCTCTCTCTTCCAATTTAATCTGTAAATACCCTTAGGATGACTTTGCTTAGATTGGTTTCTCAACAAGTTTTATTTAATCTGATGTTATCCTCCACTTCTCTCAGTTTTATGAGACAATACTCTTTATAACCAAGTTTATATTCAAAATCAGTATTGCCTTTGGCTTCCACATCTTTCTACTTGGCAAATAAATTCTGTTTATTGATTAAAGAAGTTTGGTGCTTTTGGTTTCATTGCTATGGCAATAAATTTTAATTAGTTAAATATCTTAATGAAATGATTGTAATCAAAGCTGGAGGAAATCTTTGCTGGAAATGATACTCTTGCAATGGCATTGAGGCGTTGACTCTCAATGTCATTTCCTCTGTCTACATTCCATTTTAAGACATCAATAACTCATTTAATTAGAGAAGCATGATTTTTAATTTCCTGCCACAAATTTTTCTCATTTTCATTTTTATAATTTTATATAAATTTTTTTGTTCTTAGAAATCAATAGAAAATCTATTTCAATAGAAATATTACAGTGGAGAGGATTGGGCTTAGAGATGACTCAGTAATGAGTCATTTCTTACATGTTAAAGCATAATTGGTTTCATTTTTAAGTAAGGTTACTTGGTGTTCATTATGTCTAGCACTTTCAGATCCCTTTTTTGGCTAAAGTATCAATGAGATTTTAGTTGTGAGGATTTGGTATAGTCTATAAACCTTTAGATTCTTCCAATCCTTTATCCATCCTACTCAATTATACATTTATTAAGCAACTACTATGTGCCAGATGCTGTGCTAAACCCTAGGGATACAATTAATAAAAAGAGAGTCCTTGACCTCAAGAAGCTTACAGTCTAATGGCGGAGAAGACATAAAAGCATATGGAGGGAGAGAGATGGGGAGTGCCTGGTAAGGGGGCATCTTATTCCCTGGAGTTGAGGTTAGGCTGAGCAACATTTGCAGACTGGAGTGAACCAAAAAATCTAGTTTCTGCCTTCTATAAAGGAAGGCATTAGGAGGAGCATGGTACTTCACCCTCCAGTGAGAGGTGAGAGAAAGCATAGAGAGATGGTGTCATTCAAGGTTTTAGTTAGAAGCATGGTAATAAGATTAGAGGAGGTGAGCTTAACCTGGCAGGGGCATCTTGTTCCTTGGAGTTGAAACCAGGTAAAGCAGCAACATACTTTTCACTGTCTTTACCTTTGCCTTTAAATATGCAAGAATATGCTAATTTAATTTGGAGTATAAAATAAAATTTCTTTGTAGAATTTTTCTATTGCTTCTTTGTCTACACAGATGTATAAGGTAAAATTGTTTTCGTGGTGGTCTGTTTTTTCAAATGCTTATCTCAAGCACTGCAGCACAAGATGAATAAACATCCCATGGAGTGATATTGTTACCTTTGGCTACATGATATAACCAATCACACTCCTCATTTATTTGTCTCTGTAAGAATTTGCAAGTCAGCTTTTTTACTTAGTTGTAACTTTCTTCTGTCTTCATTTATAATGAGAATGTCAAGATAGATGTGATTCATTTTCTCTAGTACTTACTATATACACTCATTATTCTTTGGAGAGGGATGTAACAGCCAAATTAAAGTTTATAGATGGTCTAAAACCTGGGTGATTCTTAATATCCCCTTTTTTCCTTTCCTGCCACTTTGCCACCATTGCTGCCAAAACGGGAGGAAGTCACCCAGGGTGAAGGCCATTTTATATTATTCTTTGTTTTAGGGTTGCCATATGAAAATAATACACTGCCAAATGGTTTAGCCTTCTAAATAGTTATCCTTCAGATAATAAGCTTCTCTATATTTAGCTAGGTTGGTCCTTGGGAAAATGATATAATACATTGCTGAAAAAAGTATTTGAAGCATTTCCAGCATGGAAGAACTAGACGTAACTTGTTTTCTATTTTCTTAGCTTTAGAAAATACGTCAACTCCATGGCATGATGAGTCATCAGAACAGAACCCTGAGGAACTCCTTGTGATCCTAGGTTTCATTAACTCAAATATAATGTCCAGAATGAGAAGTTATAGATAAAGTCATGGAACACTTTATGTCTTAATTCAAATTAAATTTAGGGTGCTATGTTCAGTTTGAGGAATCATATTTGAGGAAAGACATTGATAAGCTATTGTGTGTCTAGAGGAGAGTGACTGGGAGGGGAAGAAAACTTGAAACATTTGATTCAAGCATTGGATGAAGAAACCTCAGATGTTTAGAATGGAGAAAAAAAGACAGGGTAGGTAAGTTAGCTGACAAAGTATTTGAGAAGATTCATTATGGAAGAATTCAATCTTGCTTTTCTTAGATTTGATGGGCAAAACTCGGAGTGATGCACAGAAGGGGAAGAGAGGCAGATTTTAGCTCTTGCAAAGACAAATTTCCTCATCTTTTACCTATTCCACTCTGCTCTCCTGTACTATGTATGCTAAGTGCTTTACCCTTTCACAGCTTGATCGTGGCTGAGAAACTTCTATTTCTTTCTTTTATATTTGCATCTCCTTCTTTGTGCAAATTGAGAATATACTTTTGACTTTAGTTTCTCCTCTTTTGGGTATAACTGTAAAGCTGACTCTGATGGCCAGTTTGGAAAGAAAAATTGCTTTCAAAGTAATGTTTTCCAAATGCCAAAAATGAAATATTGGCCTAGGCCTTCCGCTTCAACCTCAGTATTAATACAGTGTGTCCCTAAAAGTCTTACAATCATTTTAAGCTACTAAAGTTTAAAATGATACTAGGACCAAACAAGAGACAGAACATTATGTAGTGCAAAATGGATAATTTTGATTACATTAAATTGAAAAGTTTTTGCACAAACAAACCCAAAGCAACCAAAATTAGGAGGGAAGCAGAAAACTGGGAAAGAACTTTTGCAACCAGTGTCTGTGATAAAGGCCTCATTTCTAAAATATTTGGGGAACTGAGTCAAATGTACAAGAATACAAGTCATTTCCCAATAGATAAATGGTCAAAGGATATGAACATACAGTTTTCAGAGGAAGAAATTAAAAGTATCTCTAGTCATATGAAAAAGTGCTCTAAATCGCTATTGATTAAAGAGATGCAAATCAAAACTACTCTGAGGTACCACATCACACCTATCAGATTGGCTCACATGACAAAACAGGAAGATGATAAATGTTAGAGAAGATGTGGGAGAGTTGGAACACTAATTCATTGTTGGTGGAGCTGTGAGCTGATCCAGCCATTCTGGAGAGCAATTTGGAGCTGTGCCTTAAGGGCTACAAAAATGTGCATACTCCTTGACCCAGAAATATCACTTCTAGGACTGTATCCCCAAAGAGAATAAAAATGGGAAAGGGTCCCACATGTACAAAAATATTTATAGCAGCTGTCTTTGTGGTGACCCAAAACTGGAATCAAGGGGATGACCATCAACTGGGGAATGGTTGAACAAGTTGTGATATATGAATGTAATGGAATATTATTGTACTATGAGAAATGATGAACAGGAAGACTTCAGAGAGACCTGGAAAGACTTATATGAACTGATGCTGAGTGAAAGGAGCAGAACCAGGAAAACTTTGTACACAGCAACAACTACAGTGTGCAAGGAATTTTTCTGGTATAAGGAGGGGGAGGGAGGGGAAAAATCTTTGCTATATAGAAGTGATTGTAGATAACTGAAAACAAAATAATTTTTTTAAAAAAACGGTACTTGGATTTTTTTTTACCACACAATAATTCCTGTTTGTTGGTTTTGGGGCTTTCTGAGAGGGGGCTATAAAATTCTTTTCTTTTCAAAATGTTTACAGAATAGGTGAAGAAATGAAACCCTCAAGTTTACTGTTTGCCATACACTGTTAGCATAGCATATATATTTTTTAAAGTGTACACCTTTTTTCCCTTGCAGGAGAAAGAACATCTTTCACAATTTTGGGTAAGCAGGGGTATAATCAGTCCTGCTTTGGATGCTTGGCGTGGGAGAATTTCTATTCAGCATTCTCCTGTCAGTCTCCATTCAAACAAAATCAGTTTTCAGTTCAGTGGTTTACAGTCTAATGACCAGATCAGTAAATGTTTATTTTGGTAAATTGGCACAGGGGAAAGCAGGTAGAGATTCGACCTTTTGCTGATATTTTGTTTACAATGATTGCAAATGCCATTGAAAGAATTAGAGCTATGGGACTTTTATCTAACCATCACTAAGTAGCAGCTAACATTTATTAATGAGAGACTGAGGATTGTTTTGATTTTTTTAAAGATGAAAAATTTATTGAAGGAGCTTTCTTGAGCATAATATATGGCTGCCCTTTTCCTCTTGAAGTTCTAAGTCAATGACGGGCACTTTGCAACAAAATCTGTGTTTTTAGTGCCAGAGATAGTCAACACACTGAGTTATTCATAAGACTTTTAATGACTGAATCCTGTCAGCATCTTCTGTATAACTCAATACAGAGTAAAAAGTGGAAGGAATTTGTTTTTGCTTGATAATGCATTTATTTCTGATATTTTTATCTTTTTCAGTGAGGGAGGGAAGTAGGGAGGAGAGAAAATATATGTTATTTAATAAAAACAAAAATAAAATATATTGGTAGCTGGAGAAAAAAGAAAAGGAGTTGAAGAGAGAAATTTCATATATCACAGTATTTTAGAGTGAAGTCACTGTGTGAGCAAAATGCACATATCCAGTCTCATAATAATGGTAGAGACAAGCTAGGAATTTTTTTTATTTTTAAAATTATTATTGAAATCTTGTTTTTATAACACCTTCATTTCCAAGCATATCTCTTCTGTTTCCCATTCTCAGAGAGCCACCCTTGGGTTGAAAATTAAAAAAAAGACTACCAGGTGGTACAATAGATAGAGTCCTGGCCTAAGAGTCAGGGAGACCTCAGTTTCAATCCCACCTCAGATCCTTACTTGCTGGGTGACCCTGAGCAAGCCATTTAATATCTCAATCTCAGCTTTCTCATCTGTAAAATGGGGATAGTATCTACCTCAGAAGGTCTTTAAAAAAGATATAAGCAAAGTTGAGCAACACATCAACCACTCTAAGAATATCTATAGGGTTCCCCACTCATATTCTCATCTTGGTAAATGGAGGAAGTAGGTATGTGCTATCGTACCTTGTTCTACCACAGTAGACCCTGTTATTAACAGCTTATAATAAAAATATAAGCTGATATTTGTATAGTATTTAAAAGTTTACCAAACACTTTAAGAAATGGGGATGAAATTGGAAGGGGGAGAGGCATCATTCTGGGTGGCAGCTGAGAGAAGGGAAAGGGAGAAAGGAGATGTATCTCAGTTAGCAGTGGGAACAGAAAGGGGACCCTGGGGCCATTTGCCTTTTAAGCTATGTAAAGGTATGCATAAGTTGGGGACTGCCTATATTGGAACAAATAGGTCAGCAGTGTCCTAACTGCCTAAGTGACTTCGCTGAACTGATGTCCTACAACAAAGTCTTCATTTATTGGTACCTAGGGCTTTGATAGGGTTGCTGAATCTACTTTTCTGCCCTTCATGGGGAAACCAATAGTATTCCAGCAACCTTTTTTTTCTTCCCTGGAGCATTTAACTGAAGGAAAGAAAGTAGTCCTTTCAGCGTCTCCCTCTCAAAAGCATCACAGAAACAGTAGAAATTCTGGAGCTGGGAATCATCCAACTTCAGCAGGGATATGGAGTTTATTATTTGTATAATTTGGAAAGTTGCAGTCCCAATATATGAAGAGAACTTAAAAGAAGAGACAAGGTCTCCTGAAGAGGGCTGGTTGATAGAATAAAAGAAATCATCTAGAAATAGGAGAAAGCATGGTATAGGAAAAAGAGCATGGGTTCTGAAGTCAGGAGACGTGATATAACTGGGATAACTTTGGATAAGTTACTTAGGTCTCATATGGGACCCTCATACTTCACATTCAAACAAAGATCATTCCCCTAATCGTGTGTGTCCTCATTAAAGGATGTGTGTAAAGACAAGAACACAGTAGCAATAGCAGGGTGCTTTGAATTCTGCAGGGAGATGCACATTTATTGACAAATCTCTCCCTAGTGACCACTGGCCATGACCCCATACACAGATTCATGCTGAAGTTTGCGTTTTCGCATTCTTCTACCATGATGTTGGACAAGGAGAGAATGAAATTCATCTCAGACCACACATTTGTCTCCAGCGTTTATGCTGGCCTGGTAGCTTTCAGCTTTACAGATCTCTTTCTTCACAACAGTTCTATGAGGTGCTTAGTGCAGCTGTTATTATCTTTGTTTTATTTCTGGGGAAACTGAAGTTCAGGGAGTTAAATGATTTGCTGATGGTCACACAGTTGGTAAATATAAGGGCCAGAACTCAAAATCCAAATCTCCTGCCAAACAATCCATTGTTCTTTTCACTAGAGTATATTGTCTCTGGATCAATAAATATTTCTAGTGAAAGATCATAGGATCATTTAAAGCTTGAAGGAACTTTAGAGGCCTTGGAACCCATCACCTAATTCTTCAGGTTAGAAAAATGGGGCACAGAATAGTTAAGCCCTTGCTCAGGGGCAAATAGCCAGAAAGTATCTGAGGTAGGATTTGAATGCAGGGCTTCCTGACTCCACATCCAGTTCCTTATCCACTGTGCCAGATTTACCTTGTATATCTCCATAGGGTAAGATGTGGATTAATGGGTGTCAGATTTTGGCTCAACATAAAGGCAGCTAGGGGGTGCAATGGATGGAGTGTTCTGCCCGAAGTCAGGAAGTTGCACCTTGCTGAGTGTAAACATAGCCTCAGACACTTGCTGGCTGTGTGACAATGCACAAGTCTCCTGCCTATTTGCCTCAGTTTCTCATCTGTAAAACAAACTGGAGAAGGAAGTGGCACACCACTCCAGGATATCCACCAAGGACATCCCAAATGGGGTCTCAGAGTCAGACACAACCGAAACAACTGAACAATAACGATAAAGAGTATAGCAATAAATGATGTTCCAGAAACAGAGAAGGGTTATCCTGGGAATGGGGAGACTCTGTGCCAAAGGACGTACGAAGGAAAAGGTTGAGTCTATATGAAAAGGTCTCTATAGAATGTTGTGGAAGATTTCCTGCTTTAGGAATGGGTTGGACTAGATACCCTCTGAGGGCTGGACCAGAGGCTTTGCAAGGTTCTGCTAAGTGCTCCTTCAATCTCAACTGAATTTAGCAGTTGGCCTGGTTGCCATATTCCAGAACTTCCTCTTAATTCAAATCCTTGACAGAATAGGCAAATGTCACCTTTATTTAATCTAGCTCAACCCACAAACATTTATTATCAAGTACTATACTAGGCACTGGGGATTTTTTAAAACTAGGTCTGTGAATTTGTTGTTATAAGGAACTGTATCAATGTAGATCAGGCCCTTCTCTGCAGAGAATTAATTGGCTGAGAGGAGCTGAGAGATCAAGTGACTTTCCCCCGATTCATACAGATATTATGTATGAGAGGTGGGGTTTGAACTCAGTATTTTCTGATGTCAAGGTCACTTGCTTTTTCCCTATGCCCATTCTGCCTCTCAAACTCTGGGCTTACAAAAATAAAATGAAAAACATTGTCTGTCATCATAGAACTTGCATTCTATTGCTATTAGCTACATTATACAAGGGTACTGCCCTGAAAAGCAGGGCTTCTGATACAGTAAGATCTAGAGAAGAACTTCAGGCATGTTATATAGCTATAACAAGTAAGATGAGTGAATAAACCTGTGGGGCAGGAAGACAATGAAACCATGAATATTATCATTCTTCTGGAACAGTCTTGAAAGCTGAACAATAAGTGATAGTGGGTTGAAATGGAGCTGGTGTTTGGGGTTTGATGAACCAATGAATGTGAGAATTATTCCCCCCAATTAAATGAATCTGAGGCACACCAAAATGGCTTGATACAAGAGGAATAATTCGGGTTAGTGGTGGAGTCTCTGTTAAGCAGTGCCTCTATGCCATACAAAAATAAAAGAAGGTGATTGATATAAAGGTATTTAGAAAACTTTAACATGTCATCCCTAGAGAAAATATGAGAAAATGAATTCTCCTCATCTCTTCTTTGTGGAGGTAGAGGATCATACATATAAAGCATTGCCCATATTGTAAGATTTAGTTGATGTGTTGGTAAATTTTGCTGATTTTCTCTTTCTTTCTCACACACACACATACACATGTACAATCATAAGGTATAGTTCACTGAATATGGAGAGTATATTTGGAAATGAAGGTAATATAGAAACCAAAAATACCAATAAAGACTTTAAAAGTAAGAAATAAAGAAATTGCTGTTTTGCAATTAAATATGTATAGTGTTTATAAAAATCTATATAATTATTTAACTATTTTTTTTATCATCTGAGTGCTGTGATATTTAAACCATTATCCTTCTTTATTTAGCCCTGTGGTGACACTTGAATTATCACACTGCTTTACTATCTTCTTACTTTAAGAACTGCAAATAGTGAAACTATGTATGTATGTATCTATCTATCTATCTGTCTGTCTGTCTGTCTATCTATGAATCTATCTATCTTGCTATATCCCTATATGCATTTGCCAACTAGTGGCTTGGAATTGTAACATGAATTATCTGATTCATAGAATGGTAGAGATTGAAGATCCTTTAGAGATCATCCAATAATATCATTTTTTTTGAAATAGTTAAGAGAGAGATTAAGTTATTTGTCCAAGGTCCTATATCTAGCCACTGGCAGAATCAAGATGAAAGCCTCAATATTTAGAGTTAGTCTAATGCTTGTCTCACTGACTACATTGTATTGACTCCTTTGACCTACACATCAACATTCAACCTGCCTTGTGATAAGGAAGGTCACATGGAGTGTTGAATATAGATCCCGGAAAACCAGATGATGCATCTCTAGAAGTAATGAGACACCAGTCAAAGTGTACCTTTTCAGTAGTTCTCCAAGGAGAATGCTTTGTAAAATATAAAATGAATTATGTATGATTCTATTGACAAAATTTTGTATTTAAGCTGACATAACTTAAGAGATAGTAACTAAGACATACAATATATTACAGCAAGAGTCAAAATTTATTAAGGAAATAAGACATGGTGCTTTAATAGCTGCCAAGAAAATTCTGATATTCAAATTCCTAGGCAAAATAGGTATTCGAATATTACTTTTCATGTAACCTTTAATATCAGTCATTGTTGAAGTGATTTGTAAATTTCTTCCCATATTATTTTACCCTATACCATTTCTTGATTATATATTTTTTTCTGTATTCTTTTGCTTTCTCATTTCTTTTGTCTGTTTTTTTTTTTAGAATTTCCTTGAGAGGATTTCTTGTCTTTCCCTTCTATTTGTTGCTGTGGCATTTGAAAGAAGGATTAGGCTCATTTTTATTGACTGAGGAAAGCAAAATGAGAAGTAATAGGTAAAAGTTGAAGTGAGTTTGATGTGAGGGAACACTTAATAATTAAAGTAATCCAAAAGTGGAATGGCTGATTTAGAATATAGGATAATCCTCCTTACAGAAGTTACCATGGAAGGGCTGGATACTCACTTAATGGATATTCCTTTCAGGTATTGGTTAGACCAGATGGCTTGATTAAAATACTATTTTATAGAAAACTCACACACAAGCAAGCACTCACACAGTGGTCAGAAGCAGCAGTACAAGGACATTCTCAAGGTCTCTCTGAAGAATTTTAGAACCGATTGTGAGCCATAGTAGACACTGACAAAGGACTGCCCAGCATGGCATGCCTTCATCAAAGAAGGCACTGTCCTCTATGAGTGAAGCAGAATTGAAGTAGCTGCAAAAGAAACATGAGATGTACAAATGTAGTGACATCTCTATTTCATATGTTCATAGGCACTATTTGTGCCTGACCTGTGGTAGAGCCTTCTGAGCTCATGCTTGTCTGATCAACCACAGTTGGATACACTGTGCCTTGACTTTAACATAGTGATGTCATTTTGGTCCTCTTCAAGAATTAAGGATGAGAACCAATCAGTTTGTTGTTGTTCTATTACTATTATTTGATACACTTCTTGCTGTTTTGAGGTGATAAGGGAGAACTGAGCTTAGACACAATTTCTTACTCAGTTACATTGCCATGAGTCTTTTCCAGTATATACCATACTATATATGTATATAGTATATATACCATATGGCTATATACTATATACCATATGGCCATCCTTTAACTCAGCCATTGGTCATTCTTTCTCTTCATCCTGTTTCTCAGAAGGGGACACCAGTAAATTGCTTTTTAATTGGCTACATTGTGTGCTTTGGTTATAGCCAAAGGTAAAATCAGACCATGTCAGGGACATTGAACAACATGTTGAAATCCAAAAAAATGCGTTAGAACAAGTTGTTTTGCATACAAACAGTCGATTTGACAGTTGTTTATTCTCCCTTTATTAAACATAACTTTGGGGTCAAATAGAAAAAACTATTATTTTGACATAATGCCCCTTTTATTTTAGGAGATCGCATATACTTGCAAAAGGACATTAAGCAAAAAATTATCAGTCCACAAATTTAAAAAATCCTAGTAAATAGGTCAAGGTTTAATTTAGGAAGAAAAAGTAATTTAAATTATTCCTCCACTATCAGAATTATTTCTCCACATTAGAAAAGCTGTCCAGGAGGGAGCATTAGCTTTTAGAGAAGGAGAACAAATTGTAAATGGAAATTTTTTTTAATTACTGAAAAAATGAGTACATGCATATATTCCTGCTTTAGTTCCTGCTCTAACACTTTAAAATTTTTCTATGCCTTTATCCATTTTTTTAGACCTCAGATTTAAGACCTTTACAGATGAGAAAATGGAGACAGAGAAATTAAATAACATGTTCAAAGTGATCCAAGTGTCAGAGAT
This sequence comes from Potorous gilbertii, assembly GCA_028658325.1. Lineage (NCBI taxonomy): Eukaryota > Metazoa > Chordata > Mammalia > Diprotodontia > Potoroidae > Potorous > Potorous gilbertii. The sequence continues at coordinate 252,817,866 of CM053771.1, forward strand.
TTTATATACATATATAGATACATATGTGATACATATGTGTGCATATATCTATACATATATGTATGTGAGCATTAAGATAATCATAGCTTACATCTATATAGTATTCTGGCTATAAAGCACTTTAGGTAATGATAGCTTACTTGATTCTTACTTTATGAAATTGGTAGTATATATATGATCCTCCCTACTTTATAGATTAAGAAACTGAGTCAGCAGAATTGAGATAATCTTACCTGCCTTACCTACTGCATAAAGGTATCATGAGAGTCAAATGCAATAATAAAACAAAAAGCATTTTGCTAACTGAAAAACCAGTATGTAAATGTATAGACATTTGGTTTTCCAGAGCCGGCATGCTTTAGAGATAATTGTCTTTGGTTCTAAACTACCACAATAAAGCAAATATAGCCATAAAGGGAGTCATGTGAGTTTTTTTTCAGGGCACATAAAAGTTATGTTTGCACTAGACCATAGTCTGTTAAGTGTGCAATAGTATTATGTCTAAAAGACAATGGATATCCTGTAATTAAAAATAATTTGTTTCTAAAACACGCTAGCCATCATGTGAACCTTCAGCAAACCATAATCTTTTTGTTGGTGGAGGGTCTTGCCTCCCTGTTGATAGGTGCTAACTGATGAGATTGGTGGTTGCTGAAGGTGGGGGGCACTGTGGCAATTTCTTAAAAGAAGCCCACAGTGAAGTTTCTCACATCATTTGACTCATCTTTTTCACTTCAATAGTTAGAGACCATTGAAGGTTATTAATTGATCTAATTTCAATATTGTGTCTCAGGGAATAGGGAGACTCGAGGAGGTCAGGGAGAGTGATGGGGAATGTACAGTCAGTGGAGCAGTTAGAACACACAACATTTATTAATTAAATTTGCTATTTTTTATGAGCATGATTTTTGACATCCCAAAACAATTACAGTAACAACATCAAAGTTCACTGATCACAGATTACCAAAATACCTATAACAATGATGATGAAATATTGTGAGAATTACCAAAATGTGACACAGACCCATGATGTGAATACATGCTATCGGAAAAATGACACCAATAGATTTTCTGGATACAGGGTTGCCACAAACTTTGAATTTATAAAGAATACAGTATCTGCAAACCTCAATAAATTGCAGCAGAATAAAACTAGGTATGGCTTTATTATTTGATTGGTCTCTATGATCAAGTCTTCTGATACTTGTCCCATAAATAGTATCAGTCTTCAATCAGCTGAGGGAGGCTGAGATATTCATGGGATTGGAATTATTAATGCAAATTGATATTCATGAAAACAGAGGCAATGCCCAAATACAAAAGTGAGAATAAGGATAAAATTTAGAAGAGATCTATGAATATAATTAAAAAAGGAATTAATTCTGTGTAATTCTAATGATTGTCATCAATATTTTCTTTCTTTACCTGATATAGTAGTTGAAATTACCACTCTGAAAACTTTTCCCCCATAAGACATTAAGTAACATACTCACTTTTCTCTAAACTGTTATTTCTCTGTGGTTTAACATCCAGAGGTAGCCAAAAGACCGACTTCAGTGAACTCTATGAACATATATTCCTAGGTGGTGGAAAAAAGGAGTGGCATATCCTTCTTTCCCTCCAGCTAATGCCTTCCATAGGTCACCAAACTTCCACTAAATTTTGGAGTAAACCAACAGAGAGATAGCCAAAGAGAAGGGGAAGAAAGAGGAGGGAGGTTGGGAGCAGGAAATGGGAGTATTGGCTTTCAACCATACCGAAGCAGGGGAGCATGATTAAAGTTGCAAAATGAAGCTTGGTTTGCCCATATTCTCTTGCCCTATTTGTATCTAAGTCCCCCACCAACCCCCATTTTCCTTTAATAAATGCTGTTCATGCCCAGTGGTTATCAGGCAAGGATATGCTAGGCAGTGTTTAACAACTGACTGGGCAGTCAAGGAGAATTTAGGCTGGATACCCTTTTGTGTTTAATCTGCCTTATTAACGTTTCTCTATCACTTTTTAAAGTCTAGACCATCAATAAATACTGATTAAGTCCTAGTTTCTGCACAGTTTCCAATGTGAAAATGCTCACAGTGAAAATTTGACAATAGCCAGTAGGAGCTGGTTCCAGTGTACCCCTGGCCCAGGCCAAGAAGAGCTCACATTAGGTGAGTTCATGAAGAATAACAGGATCCTCTTTTTGTATCCTCCTGTCTACTCTAGATTCTTTCCTGTTGTCCTCCAGCCATCTGGAATGACACAATATAGTCCTCTACCTCTTGACTCCAGGATGAAATAAAGGACATGTACATTTCACTGAAATAAAATAGTTACTCTATGCTTTGTGCCTTGGCTTCTCTTTCTCCCATCCCCCTCCTCACCTGTACCATAGCTCATTTTTTTGGGAAAGGAAAGGATCAATTATTAAGCATCTACAATATGTCATACACTGGGTTAAATGCTTCATGAATATTATTTGATCCTTACGGCAACTTTGCTAAACTGTACAATTAAGGAAATTGAGGCAAATAGAGATTAAGTGACTTGCCTAGGGTCACAAAACTTTAGTGTCTGAAGATGAATTTGAACTCAGGTTTTCCTGACTCCAGACCTAGTGCTCTATCTAATCTACAGCCTAGCTACTCTCCAGATTTCCGAAAAGACTGCAAATTCTTTAACAGAATCAGCTTGTGTACCAATAAGATTACTATATAGTAGTCTCAGTTTATCAGTCACTTAAAAGTGTTGTTTCTAAACAAGCTCTTTTTATAATTCCCTGTTTCACATTTATTTCAAAACCATTAGTGTTAAACTCTCTGTTCTATCTTAGTTGCAATGAACTCACTTTCACCATCAGATTTTCTGCTAATCTTTTAGGCAATTTGATTAAAATACCATTTCTGGGGAGAAAAATAAGATTTTAATGACTGAGAGTGGGTTAATTCTTCTCAGGTATTTTAACTGACTCCTGGAGATTTAATTTCTCCACACAAATCTTTAATGAGATAATTCTTTGCGCTGTAGCCAGGTGCCAGAGACATTTTCAAACAGGTCATTGACCCCCTCACATCAGCCTTATTTAGTGGAAAACAATTGATTTGGAGCCAGAAAAATCTTAGGATCATAGACTTTGGAATTTAGAGACTATCTAAAACTGGTTTCAGATGCTAGTTCTGTTTAGTGTTTGTGTAGCATGTCACTTCACTTGTGTTTACCTTTCAGTTTCTTCATATGGAGAGTTAGGGCCTTAGACTATATTACCTCTAAGGTAATTTCAAGGTCTGACTCTAATCAAGTCACAGCCAGCTGCCATGTCCATAGATTGTAAGGCCAGTACTACATGTAAAATAATGTGACAAGCTGATGGTTCAGGAAAACAGTTTGTAATTATGTGAGAAAAAGGGATGAAATGGTTCAGACCCTTGTACCCAGCAATCCAAGTACTTTGCCTTCAAGAAGATTAAGGAAAGCCTCTCTCTATATTGAATATTTAAATAATAGCACCTTTCAAGGTAGCAAAAAAACTGAAAACAGAGCAGGTGGGCATTGACTGGGAAATGGTCTGAAAATTGTGATATATGAATGTAATGGAATGTCACTAAAACATGGAGAATTCTGAGAAATATGATAATACTTCTATGGAGTAATATAGAGCAAAGAAAAAAGAGTCATGTGAATATTTTTCATATTGAAAATAGTGTAAAATATCATTAAAAGGCAGTTGAACTTAGATTAAATGCAGTGACCAATCTATTTTGGGAAACAAATCATGAAGAACACTTTTCTTCAGACAGAGATGGGGGACCATGAGGGCAGAATATTACATTTACTGACAGGCACTGTTGATTGGTTTGGTTTAACAGCTTTTCTTTTTTACAAGGCAGAGTTCTATGAGGAATGGGGACTGCAGTATTATTGGGAAATGATTGTTGTTTACAGTAACAATATTAATACAAAAACATTAATAAAATGTTACAAAATTATAAAGATATTTAACACAGTTCCTGGAACATAATAGGCATTTAATAAATCTTTGTTGACTTGGGGGAAAAAAAACCCTAAAACAAAATAGTAAACCTTGAGCCTTCTATTCAGAAATTTTGGTCCTGTGGATAGGAACATCTTGCTGCTGCCCTCTGTGCCAAAAGGCAGTCAGCATTGACTGCAGAAATGCAGTTTGGCCCTTACTTCAGTGTACACGTGGTCTTTTCCAATTCAGTTCTTACAGTACTGAAGACCCTATACCCACTGTCCCCTCATTTATCAGCTGAGTCACCTGGTTGAGGAGACTTTTCTAAGGTTTCATGAAGAAAAAACCTGAAAGCTATCTCCAGCAAACAGTGTGGGCAGGTATCAGTGTGGTAGGGAGATAGGAACAATGCTGCTTTGTGTTTTGATATTATTAATCGGGTTGGGCTATCTGCCTGACAGCTTTATATTGTGACTTGCTGAAAGCAATGCATAGGCTGTACCCTGATACATTTTTCTGCGCTCTGGCTGCCCTTTTCCTTGGGAGCTGTTAATGTGTATTTGTGAATCTATAGCCAGACATATGGTAATTAAAACTCAAATGAAAACTAATGATAACACCTCTTTCCCTCTGGAGATTTTTAAGTTCTTTGGTTGTGCTTACATAGCACTGAAACCTGCTTAGGAGGGAGAATATTCTCTGTTTGGCAAAACATAAACGATTTTTAAACCTAGCAGGTAAAAGACAGGTTCCTCTTTTGTGAGGTTTATGTGTGTCAGCTTGAATTATTTCTGATTTGGAGGTGATAGGTACTATCCTATTTAGTTGATTGGATTTCCTTGGTTCTTAGTTGGGGAAAGTGAAGATGACAGTCAAGTTAGGCAAGTGTTTAATAACATTATGATTGGAGTACTACAAGCTTTTAAGGACTTCCGGAGGGTTCCCAATTGACTGTGAGTTAAACACAGGACTGAAACAAAGATTAACAAAACTTACAAGGGAGTCCTGCATGGGGAAATCCCAAATGAAAAAGATGGCATTCTGGTCTGGATCCACAAGACCAATGGGCAATCCAAGCTAACAGAGAATCAGCAGCTTTGGCCTAGAGGACCATTTTTGTTTAGTCATATTCACTCATGTCCAACTCTTTGTGACCCCATTTTGGAGTTTCTTTGGAAAAGATACTATAGTGGTTTGCCATTTCTTTCTCTAGCTCATTTTAGAGATGAGGAAACTGAAGCAAACAGGGTAAGTGACTTGTTCAGGGTCACCAAAACTCATAAGTGTCCAAGGCCAGATTTGAACTCAGGAAGTCTTCCTGACTCCAGGTCTGGAAATGTGTCACCTAGCTGGAGGACTGTAGGATCAAATAATTAAATAACTTTAGGGCCACTTAATCTGGAACCACAAATATTTCCTTGTACATATTTCTATTTACCTTATCCTGTTATTTCTAAATCTATATATTGTATTTTTCCTCATAAATTCATCTTTTTTGTGGTTTGAAATGTGATGAGACAGAGAAGGCATGAAATAGACTGTAAGAAAGGGTACTGAGAGAAGGTGTTAACTACACAGGAAAGAGAATGGATAGTTAATTGGTGTGAATCAGCTTTCTAAACTCAGCTTGGGGGTGGGGACAGTAAAGTTAGTCTTGAGAATGGTTAAAAAACTTGATATTTCTATTTGAGGTTGAGAGATAGGAGATTTTTAAAAGTTTCCAAAGTGAGAGTCCTAGGGAAGAATGCAAAGTGTGTCAAGTGTACATTTCTTTTTTCCTGGAGAGCTGGAACTCAAAGTCTTATGGAAGTGAATGGTGAAAACTAAAAATGAATGAATGAATAAATAAATGAATGAATGAATGAATAAAAGAAATGTTGCAGAGGGAATTCTTGTTCTGCTGTGGGATAAACTAGGTGACTTTTGAGGTTCTTTCACAGTCTAAGATTCTATACTCATATAATTTATTGAGTATTGTTACAAAAAAGACAATTGTATTAACTATGTATACCAAAGATCTATTCCCTGAATCCATGCCCTGAAAACTCAGGGAGTTTTCATCTAGTTGAGGAGTTAGAACATACGCACATATATAAATAAAACATGAGGCAGTCTATAATGAGTGAGTGTAGACAGCATTCTATAAGAGATCAGGAAAGGGAAGAATTCTTTGGGCAAGGATAGTTAGTAAGTATTAAATTGATTAGTTGGGATTAAGTTTGGCCACCTGGAATAGTAAAACCTAAATTAGCAGCAAAAACAAGTGTTATATTCAAGATGGTGGAAATGGTGTGAACAGATATGGAGATGAGAATGTGTGTAACTATTCAAGAAACAATGTTTGGGTCCACTGACTTCTTCATAATGGATTTTTATTTATTTTTATTATTTTTATTTTTTTTTCTTAATATAAATTTATTTATTTAACTTTTTACATTCATTTTCACAAAATTTTGGGTTCCAAAATTTTCTCCCCATTTGTCCCCTACCCCCACCCCAGTACACTGAGCATTCTAATTTCCCCT
>CM053771.1:252824842-252854377 GCA_028658325.1 Potorous gilbertii
CATGCTTTTCTTGCATCTCTCTCATTTCTCTTCCCAGCTTTTCCTCCACCTGTCTAACTTGAATTTCAAAATCCTTTTTGAGCTCTTCCATGGTCTGAGCCCATTGGATATCTATTTCAGATGTTTGGGATACAGAGGCCTTGACTCCTATGTCTTTACCTGGTGGTAAGCATTGTTCTTCCTTATCAGACAGGAAGGGTGGAAACATCTGCTCCCCAAGAAAGTAACCTTCTATGGTCTTTTTTTCCCCCCTTTTCTGGGCATTTTCCCAGCCATTTACTTGACTTCTGAGATTCCTCTCCACCCCTGCCTAGATCTGCCCAGCTTGTGCTTGGGGTCTGAGATTCAAATGCTACTCCCCAGCCTCAGGGCTTTCAGTGGCAGGCCCTGCTGCTATTCAATGTAAGCTTAAGTTCTGGTGCTCAGGTGGGGGCAGGATCGCTTCCCAGGCTCAGTTCCCTCAGGGGGTTTATGTGGAGATGTTCAGTAATGGTCCCAAGCTCCTGCCGAGCTCCTGCCTGCTCCTGGAGCCTCTGGACACCCGCTGCCTCTGCCTCTGCCTCCCGAGGGGGCCTGAGTTTTGGAGACACCCCGCTCTCCTCTCAGCCAGCCCAGAAGTCTCTCTCACTGACCTGTGCACCTGTGGGTGGAGGGACCTTTGCGGCCATAGGAGCCCCCGTCCCTGAAGCCTGGTCAAATATACTTCTCTCGGTGCTGCATGGCCAGGGAAGGGCTGGGCTCTGCTCCCATCCAGTGTGCGACAGACACTTGGGATCGATTTTTCAGGGCTCTCTGGAAAGGAAATCTCCTTCACTGTGTTGCTCCATGGCTTCCACTGTTTCAAAATTTGTTGGGAGTTCTTTTTACAGGAAATCCATGGGCTGTGGGTTTGGAGCTAGCATATGTGAGTCTTTCTACTCCACCATCTTGCCTCCTCCCCCCATAATGGATTTTTTTAGGGGAGAATCTTGAATGGTGAGTATTTATCCTATAAAGAGTGGAGCAGAGTCACAAAAAGTATGGAATCACAGAATTTTAAAGATAAAACAGACTCATGTGGCCACCCAGGCAAGTCGATACTACTTTACGAATTCCCATTACATTACATAAGTGATTGTATACTTTTTGGTTGAAGAGTTACGATGATGGGAGTCCATTAACTTCCAAGGCAACTCAGCTTGCTTCTCGAAAATTATAATTGTTAGGAGGTTGTTTATTTTTTTTCCTGTCAAATTCTAAATTCATCTCTACCCCTTGCTTCTACCCCTTGCTTCTTTTTGTACCTTTGGAAAAAATAAGGACAGACCTAATCACCCTTCCATAAATGATAGCCTTTCAATACCAGAAGACAATTATCATCTGTCCCATGATCTTTATCATACTTAGGCTAAACATCCCCAATATCATTCATTAATCCTCAAATGGCTTGGAATTGAAACCCTTCACCATCTCGTTTTCCCTCTTTTGAATGTTCTATAGCTTCTCTCAATAGTGGTGTCCAGAACTACATGCAATGCTTCAGATGTAATGTGCCTTGACAGAGTACAATGGGGCCATCATTTTTTATTTTTAGAAACTATGCCTCTCAGTGCAGTCCAATATCACATTAGCTACCATTTCATGTGGTTGATTTATACATACTGAGCTTATGATCCATTCAAATCCCCAGATGTTTTACAGATAAATTACAGTCAAATGATGTCTTTACCACCTTAAGTTGATTTTTTGAACTCAAGTTTAAGATCTCAATGTTTATCCTTATTAAACTTTATCTTATTCACTTTGGCCAATGCTTCAACCTGTCAAGACCTTTGGATCCTGACTGTTGGACATGCTAGATAGATTTCAAAGGGTACCCTCTTATTTTATCTAACTCATACACAAAATCCTCATTAGACTCCTCCTTCCAAACTTATATTGGACCACTGATGACTTTGCTTTGATTCTGATTCTTCAGTTCATTCCAAATCTATCTAAATATGCTTTCATTTGTAGCACATCTTTCCATTTTTTTTTCTCATAAGAACAGCTTGATACAATATACCAAAAGCTTTGCAAAAGTCTGGGAAAACAATGTCCATAGGACTTGTCAATTTAGTAACCCTATCAAGGGAATACAGTCAGTCTGACATGACTTGTCTTTGTTGAGGCTATCTTGGATCTTTATCATCACTTTTTAAAAATATGTTCTCTAACTATCTTTTTAGAAATAATTCTAAAATTTTGATGGGAATTGAAATTAAGCTTTTTAAAGCTAGGATAACATTTGCTCTTCTATAAGTCTTTGGTACTTTTTTTTATCCTCCAAGATAGTTCAGATATCATTCTCAGGGCTTCAGGAATCACATATTTTAAAATTCAGTATCCAAACATGTAGTTTATCTAGTCTACGTGAATTGAGTTCATCCAATGAAAAACTAGTTTGTCAGTGGTCTGCAGAGATCACTAACCAATACAGAAAGCTTCCATGTTTCATTTATGTATAAATCATATCCTACCCTGGTAAAGTAAGTTAGTGAGGTTGGAGTCTTAGAAGGAGGACCTAGAAGATCTTACAGCCTTTTTTATTTCTCAGTCAGAGAAAAGTTGTGGGCAGTAAATGATTGTGTTAATGGTCTCTATTCCTTTGCATTCCCAGGTGCTCCTGATCCCATTTGGTACATCATGCTTCCCCATCAAGTATTCAGAGGTAGTGACCGCCATATTTCCCTCTTTATTTCCCATCTCTATTTCTACCTATTGGCATTTCTTTGTCTTCTATCCCAGCTATTTAGAGCTAGGCCCTTTGTGAAATCCAAAGTAACAATTGCCTAAACTTATAACTTCAGGGGTAGGGAACTTGCAGCCTTGAGGCCACATGTGGCCCTCAAGGTCCTCAAGTGCAACCCTTTGACTCAATCCAAACTTCACAGAACAAATTCTCTTAGTAAAAGGATTTGTTCCATAAAACCTGGACTCAGGACTCTTTATAGCCTTCCTTTTTTATCCCCTTCCTGCTTCCTTCTCCTTCCCTCTCATCCCCATCCTTTCCTTCATCATTTCTCCTTCCTCACCTCTCTAGCCTAGACGATGCCACGGTGGAGATGGAATTCATGGAGCCTTCCAAGAGTGGACATCATGGGGCTGTGTCAGGCATGTTTACATGCCTGACAGATGAGCTGACAACCACTAGTGAGGACTATAAACCTCTGAAAATATCAACAAACTGACCAGCTTCACTTATCTAGAAATGAAAGACATTACCTTCAACCTTAAGGGTTTAAACCAGAAATACGCAGTACTTCAGCCTTATCTGGATCAGATAACTTTAATTGAGGAGCAAGTAGCAGCTCTTGAGCAGGCAGTTTACAAGTTGGACCCATATTCAAAGAAGCAAAGTCCAAGAAGTTAGAAAGGCAGTGAAAGAATTCCTTAGCACAAAGACTAACTACAAGAATGTTTCATAAGAGCAGAAATGAGTACTATGGAACTTATCACTATGCTTCAATTCCTAAAAGGAAGCAGTCCTGCTGATTCGAGGAGGATGGGTAACTTTGGCCACTCTTGGATGTTTTCCTAAACCCATACCCCATGGAACTTCAATTTATTGTATGCTTCATTGTGTGCCCTGGACCAAGGCTCAGATATCTGGATCAACCCTGTCCAGAGCAGATACAGATGAGAGGCTCTTTTCTCCCTGTCTCCTCCCTCCTTCCCCACCCCTAAAACTCCCCCCCATCCCCTTCATAATCAGCATAAATGTTGAGTTATGACCCTCAATACCGCCCCCCCAAATTGGATTCAGTCAAAAGGCCATACCCAAGGACCTAGAAGGCAACATGTGCCGCCACCCCTCCCTCCAATTTGTCTCAATAGGGAAGAGGTAGAAGAGACAACCTGCACTCTCCACTAATTTATATGGATTTCATTAGTGACAATTTGGGGAAGCTAATTTCCTTTCTCAGCTTTTACCCTTATCCCTATTCCACGTGGCTACATCACTAGCATCACCACTAAATTAGCAGAGAACAAAGACTGTCTTATTCTGTCCGAAGGGAAACAGGACACATAAGTTTTGATGGCAGGCAGTATTTGGTTACAATCTAGAGCATGCTGAAGAAGGGAGGCCTCAGTGGAGAGCTGTGATAGGAGTCTCTAGGCAGTGAGGAGAGAGCATGAGGGTCCTGGGGGACCTCTGCAGGAGAACTGAAAGAGAAAATTGAAAGTACTGAAAACAGGCGAATTTACTACTAAGGGCTGGCCCTGATCACAACATTTACAGCTGCAACAGTCATGGAGTACAGAGTACCTGGGGAAATTCTGCCCAGGAGAAATTAGTTGCTGATTGTTAAGAGGAAAGGGAAGGGAAGAGAAGCGAAATGGAAGTTGAAAATGATTTCTTCAGAATAGGAATGGCTCAGCACATAATCTTCCAAGTTTCTTGTTGCTTGGTTTTAAGTACTGTACTTGTAGCTGACCTTTAACGAGAGGCAAATTGCACATAAGGTGCTGTAAGTGCCACATTTAATAATGCTTCAGGGACATTAGCAGGAAGGCAACAGTTATTATTTTGATGATAGAGTTCCATTATTAACTTACAGGCTAGCTGTTGATATAGAGAACTGGATCTAGCGTCAGTAAATGATATCTTTCTCAAGTTTTCAGAATTTATCCCCACTGGCAGAGATGTTTTCTATTAAGAAATAGTAAAGAAAATAACAGGAAAAAAATGCTTTGGTTGGGAAAGTCCAAATAATGAAATTTTGAGGGGAAGCAATATCGATTGAACTGAACTATGTCCAGTTCTACAAAGATTTAACTTTTTCCTGAATTTTAGATAAACACTACATTTCTAAACTGGGCATTTTGACCAACTGTCCCATACCTGGAAAACTATCTCTCCTCATCTTCTTCTACCAGCTTCCTTAAAGTCCCAGTTAGAAATTCACTTTCTATAGAAAGCTTTTCTCAATTTTTAAAAAAAAAATTTGGTTGATATATTCTGTTTTTTTCACCATCATACTTATTCCAAGTAACTTTCTCCCTCCCCATCCCAGAGAGCCATTTCACATAACAAATGATATTTTTTAGGGAAAGAAAAAAATCATCACAACTAATCATTTCAATGAAAAGTCTGAAAATAGGTGTAATGTGTAACACCTGTGGAATTACTACCTCAATGAAGGGGTGGGTTGGGGGTGTCCTCATATATTTTCCATCAAATTCTGCTTGATCTGTATAATTTTGTACATTTGCTTTTGAAATTTTAGGTTATAGTTCTTTCCATTTACATTGTAATTACAGTGTGTATTGTTTTCTTAGCTTTGCTAACTTCATTCTGCATCAGTTCATACAGATTATTCTACCCTTCTCTACATTAATTAGACATATCATTTCGTATAGCAAAGTAATATTCCATAACATTCATATACATTTTGTCTACCTATTCCCCAGTTGATGGGTAGATACTTTGTTTCCATTTATTTGCTATTACAAAAAGTGATTTTAAAGTTGTATATGGGGACATTCTTTTAATCGATGGCTACCTTTGGGTATAACCTCAATAATCGAATATCTGATTCAAAGGGTATGGACATTTTAGTTACTTTATTGCATAATGCCAAATTGCCTCAAAAATGCATGTACTATTTCACAACTCCTACAACAGTGTATTAGAATGCCTATCATTCCACAGAACATCCAACATTGACAGTTGCAGTTTTTATCCCCATTTTTGACAATTTTTGGAGTCTGAAATTAAACCTCAGCTTTTTTTATTTACAATTTTCTTATTATTAGTGATTTGAAGCATTCTTTCAGGTGATTGTGAATACTCTGTAATTCTTTGGAAAAATGTCTATTCTCACTGTTCATATCTTTGGCCATTCTCTCTTAGAGAATGGCCATAAGTCTTTTCATATATATGTGTGTGTGTGTGTGTGTGTGTGTGTGCGTGTGTGTGTGTGCGCGCACGTGTGTGTGTGTGTGTGTGTGTGTGTGTGTGTGTGTATGAAAAGACATGCTTTGGTTGGGATATATATATATATATATATATATATATATATATATATATATGTAAATTATTTATACAGCTCAGATAGCAAACCCTAATCAGAGAAATTTGATGCAAAGATTTTTTTTTCCTTCCATTTGACCACTTGCCTTCTTAGGTACATTAAGTTTATCTATCTATATGGAAGCTTTTGAGCTTCAAGTACTCCAAATAATCCATTTTATCTTTTATAATTACCTCTGTCTCTTATTTTGTTAAGAATACCTATAGTTGTGAGAGGTACATGATCTGTTTCTCTTCTAAATTTTTTATAGTATAATCTTTTATATTAAGGTCATATATCCATTTAGAATGTACTGTAGAATATATTATGAGGTCTAAGTCTAATTTCAACCTGAAATTGCTTTCTTGTTTTCCCAGAAGGGTTTATTTAAGAAGGACTTTTTCTCTAGATAAATTGTATTTTCCATTTTATCCAAGACTGAGTTATTGAGTTCTAATGTTTCTGATTCTCCCTTGTCTAGTCTGTTCAATTGATTTATCTTTCTAATTTTTTTTAACCCATGCTGCTTTAGAATACAGTTTGAAGTCTGATAGTGCCATTTTCTCTTCTTCCCTACTTTTCATCATTTACTTCAATATTCTAGATCTTTTGTTTTTCCAAATGAATTCTGTTATTGTTTTATTAAGTTCTATAATGTATCCTGTTGGTATTTGATTGACATAGTATTAAAAGTGTAGATTAATTTGGTAATGTTGTCACTTTCATTATATTAGCATAGCCTAGTCATGAGCATTAAATATTTCTTCAGCTATTTGAGTTATCTATTTTTTATAAGGAGCACTTTGTAATTGAATCTATAAAAGTTCTTATATGTACTTTGGTAGGCCAATCCCCAGATATTTTACGATAGTTACTTGGAATGGGTAGTTTTCTATTGTTGCTTCTTGTGTTTTGCTATTATTATATAGAAGTGTTGATTTTTGAGAATTTCTTTTGTAACCTCCTACATTGATGAAGCTATTGATTTTTTTCATTTATCTCTGCTAATTCTGAAGTATTTTTCAAGTACACAATCATATCATGATCAAATTGGGTTAGTTTAATTCCTCCTTACCTATCTTTATGCCTTTAATTTCTTTTTCTTTTCTTATTGTTGCTTTTAGTATTTCCAGAACTATGTAAAATAATAGTGGGAAGACTGGGCATCCTTGCTTCACTACTGTATTCACTGGAAAAGGTTCTAGTATATCCTTGCTGTGAATTATTTATGCTTTTGGTTTTAGATAAATATGTGTATACATAGACACACACACATATTTCTATATGCTTATACTTTGTAAAAATTTTTAGCATCAGGGTGTTGTCCTTTAAGGCTTTTTCTGCAACTGAGATGTTATTTTGAATGTTTTCATTTTTAATATGATGAATTATTATAGTCATTGTTTTCCTAATGTTATATCATTCTTGTATCTTTAGTATAAATGTCATTTGATCATAATGAATGATTTCTTGGATAAATTGCTATAGTCTGAGAGGATTTGGCTTAAAATTTATGTGTCAATGGCAATGATATTGATCTATAGTTTTCTTTCTGTATTTTGTTTTTCCCTTATTTAGTTACTTGGTACTATATGTGTCTCATAAAAGAATTCTGCAATGTTACTTTCTCATTTTTTGAGATTTATTTGTGAGGTATGGGTATTAATTGTTCCCTAAAATTTGATAAAATTCTCCTGTGAATACATTAGGGCTAAAAGTCCCCATCCCTTTTTCTTTACTGCTAGATCCATTTCCTTGTCTGAGATTGAGTTAGTTAAAATCTCTAACTGGTCATCTGGTAGTGACAGGCCATAGGACCTGAAAACCCTTCTCATCCTTAACTTCCTCTAAACTCTCTCATATGGCCCTGACATTTGCCTGAGGTTCATTTCAATATAATCCATTCAACTGCCCTTTTATGGTGGCCCTCATTTTTTGCACCTGGTCCCACCCCAGACCACCACTCCTTGATTTCATTTAGAACCACTCCTTGACCATTGTACATAAAGTCCATCATGTCCCCCACTAAATTGCTCAGCTTCTTAAAATCTGGACAATAGTATATATTCTTATAATCTCCCCCACCCCAACCGGTGTTTTCATAAACCCTGTCTCTGACTGAAGAAGGCTTGGGTTGAATTCTTTTGAGGCAGGACCTGTATCATTTGCTCTTGAATTTCAGGGCTCTCAGGACCTCCTTGACCTTAACACTAGTTTTATATCTTTAAAAATATTCCTCTCTTTCTCTTGTGGTTCTCAGTTTTGTTAGCATATAACTGTGCATAATATATTCTGATTAGCCTTTTTCTCTGGTTTTGCTGTAATTTCACTTTGCTCATTTCTTATTTTATTTTTTGCTTTTTTTCTTTTAAACTAGATTAGTGAAGTTTCTATCAGTTTCATTGGTGCTTTCAAAGAACCAGCTTTTACTTTTGTATATCATTTCTGTGTTTTCTTTTGTTTCCTATTTAATTACTTCTTTAATTTTTAATGGTTTTTCTTTGATTTTCTTTAGATTTATTTGTTGACTTTCTAATATTTTAAATGCATATTAAATCCATTAATCTTCTATTTTTCTTTTTTTGTAAGGATAGAGTTTTTCCCAGGCAGAATGCTTAAGCTGAATTCTGGAAATCTTGTTTTGCTCTTTCATTTTTTTACATGATTATTAATTGTTGCTACAATTTATTCTTTGATTGACTTATTTGGGACTTCATTGTTAAGACTACAGCTGGACATCTATCTTTTCTTTGTGGTTCCTGAAAAAATTACTATTTGTTTTATGTTATGTGCTGGAAAGGATATAATGCGCTACTTGGGCACATGTGCTCGGGCCCCAATTCTAAAATCATATTTTTCTTTAAAAATCACTTTTCTCCCTAGCCTCAAAACACTATCCCAGGCAGTTTCTCCCGGCCCAAGGACACAACCTGCTCCAGCAACAATAGTTATCTCCCTTTCTGATAAAGCAGCCAGTTGCACCTATAGAATTTATTAGTCTGAACCAGCTGCATGCTGGCTGATCTGACTGTGCACTGGGTCATAACGACCATTCACTGAACAATCATATGTATCCTAGACTTAGACATATGTATGCTCTCTTACATTTATCTTGTCTAACAAGACATTGATGAGAGCAACCTGGTATTTCTGAGCCAGCCCTGACTGTTATTTGACTTAGTGATGTTTCAGGCCTAAAACCACACCTCCAAGTAGCCCTGCCTTGGGCTATTTCCCAATGAATTTTGGGTAAAATACCTGCACAGTAGATACCAAAAGTGCATGTTCCTTTAAGAACTGACCACTCCTTAACCACTCCCTAATCCCATCGCAAAACCCAGTTAGCATATTTGGCACATGCTTCACTGTAGAATTTCCTATATAAACTTTACCTGTACCCCTATAAGATTGCAGGTTTTCTAAGAACTCTTGCCCACTGAAAAGTATAATAAATCTTTACCTTAACCTCAACAATGCTTGAGTCCAAGAGTTCTTCTCCAGGCCACCTGCCCCTGGTATCTTGGTCCTTGTAGGCATCTCATACACCCTTGCTAATCCTCAATAGATATAGTAACTATTTCTGCCCTTCTTCATTTGTTTGCAATATTTCTGTGCCCAGTACATGGTTAATTGTTGTAAATATTCCATATGATGCTGAGAAATATGCATATTTTTTTGCTCTGCTATTTAGATGACATTTTTTAATCTCTAGTTTCTCCAGCAATTTGTTCAGTTCCAAATTTTCTCTTCTGTATATATTTCTGTTGGACCTATCCAAAACTGATAGAGGAATGTTGAAGTCTTCTCTCACTATTGTGCTATTGTCTATGTCTTCTTGTAGCTCAGATAATATTTCCTTTACTGATTTAGATGCTAAGTCATAAGTTTGGAGGCCATAAATTATTACTGATATTGGGGGTTTTTTGCCTATGGTACTTTTCAGCATAATATAATTTTCTTCTTTATTCCTTTTTAGGTTTTTGAATGTTTGGTTTTGCCTTGTCAGATAGCATGATTACAACTTCTGCTTTCTTTTGAATTCACTTGATGAATAATAAAAAAAAAATTCCATCCCTTCAGTTTTATTTTTATATTTCTTTGCTTTATTAATATTGTGGAACTTTGTTTTCTTTTCTGATCTGTAACTATTTTTTGTTTTGTTGAATAGTTTAATCATTTTACTTTTAAAGTTATGAGATTGAACTTCGAATTTTTCTTCAGATCCTTTCTTTCAAATCTTTCTTTAATATGTCTCCAGTATTATTTTCTTTTTTAAAGGATATTATTTTTCCTTTCTGTTATAAACACAATACTATGTTCCTTCAGTTAAATTACCTTAGACTTTTTCAAGGTGACTTGTTCTCATTAGTTTCATTCCCTTCACCCTCAGTCCTCCTCCCTTGTTTGTTACCCCTTTCCATATGGGGTTTTGTTTATTTCTCCTGTTTTTATCTGATTACATAAATTCTTTTCTCCTCCTACCCTACTTTTTATCTTAGTCAAGTAGATTTCCATTTTCCTCTTTGCCCTTTCAATTATTCCTATTCATTAGATATTTTTTAAAATTTCATTTTGTACCACTTTACAAAATGTAAAAATTAATGTCTATTCTCTCTTCCAGTCTACTCTAGACCTTCATTCTCTGATTCATTACCCATTTAATTATCTGGTCTTTCTCTTTGCTCTATATTCTCCATGTAGTAAAACCTTCCAAAGTATCCGTTATAGGCTTTCTGGCACTCAACTTGGGGCTTACTGGCTAGATTTCTTTTTCAAAGACCAAGCCTTAAACCCAGTTTGCTCTCAATCTAATGGATTGGAGAACAATAGGTCTCTGCCCAAGCACCACTTAATGGTTATTTTTTGCACCCTCCTGGCTCAGAGTAGTAAATAGTAGCTGTCTCTCTTTTGGTCAGCAACCCTAAGGGTCTTCCTCTCCAAGATTGATTTTTTTTTTTATTAAAGGGGCTATCCATTGGCTCACTTCTTAAAGAGGTCTATTCATGGAGGTCTATTGCCTCACTCAAAGTGAGAAACTGAAGAGATGTTAGCTTAACAGGGTCAAGGCCTCCCACTGAATTTTGGGCCATCTCCAGTTGTCCTGACTGATATCTGGCCACTGGACCCAGATCTCTCTGGAGGACAAAGGGAGTCTACTGACTTTGCACAGCTTTCTCTCACTCAAATCAAAACCAATTGCAAGTCATATCACCATCTCCCTGATGTCATGGTCCTCTTCAAGAACAAAGTACAAAACCACACAATCACACAGTTCCTGCCTTGTAGAACTTGCCCCTTTCCATTGTGCCTCACTTGTAGAACTCTAGCAGTTATTTAAAGGTGACAGAAAGAACACTGCCCCATGATAAAGCTCCTCTGCCACTATGTGCCTGATTATTCAGCCCACCCCTGATTTATATCTTCCTATCATTACCTTTTTTCCCGTTTGCCTGAAAATCTCATCCCTGGGTCCATGTCCTCCCAGTCTAAGTACAAGTTGCTTTTAGGAGTTCTAGTTAACTCCCCCTCCCCCTTTCTATGGTAAAATGAGAAGACCCAGAAACAAATTCCCCAGACCACACCCAGTGCAAAGTCCCAGTATCTCTTAATAAACCATCTCTTTTCATCTATAGTAGCATTCTTCAGTGGAATGCTCTCCTTTCACCAAAACAAGGCCTCTTTTCTTCCCTGTCTTTTCACGTTCCTCACCCACTCCCTTGAACACTTTTCAATATTTGCAATCACAGAAGTCACCTTCACCTCATTACTAATCCTAGATTTGATCTCAGTACATCACATATTTCTATCTCCCTGCTCCCTTCTCCCCCTTACATGTTGTAATAGTAGAACTACAACAAAACAAACCAACCAAACAAAAATGATTAACTGGTAGGCATAGTTTCTCCAGATTCTATCCACCATGCCCCAGGATCATTTCTTCCCTTTTATCTTCTCCCAACTTTCTTCACCTCTGTCTCCTTGTGTACCTTTTGAAAGAAGTCCCTTGATGGGTCTTTCTGATGTCAGTCTTTTGCTATTGTCCTTGGCTGCTGCATTTATTCACTTTCCCTGCATTTCTGTTATTTGTGGTGTTACAGAGAGGCAAATCATTTCTTTAATTCTTGTTTTCTTTCTGATTGTTTTAAACACCTCTTTATTATTGAGCATCATCATTTTTCAAGTATAGTTCAGCTTAGATTTGCAAGTTGTGTCACCCTGGGTTTATCCTGAGCTCCATTGCTCTTCAGGATATGCTATTTAATTCCCTCTCAGGATTTCTGGTGGGTACAGAAGAGTCTTGCATCATTTGAATTTACTTTCCTTTGTATTTGAATGTCTTTCCTCTGATTACTCACAGAATTCATTTCCAAATTGAATTGTCAAATTCATAATGTGCTTTGGAGTTTGAAGCCTTGAGTTTTTTTCCTAGGGGTAATATATAATTTTATTCAACTGGTATCTCATTTTCTATGTTCAGAAATTCTGGGAAGTTCTATTTTTTCCTTCATTTTGGTGTTAATATTTATCATGGTTTTTAATCCAGTTATTTTCTTCTGGGAGAACTATTATCCTTAGGCTGTTTCTTTGTATCCTATCTTCAACATCACTGTGTTTTGCTTGCATAGTGAGCATGTTTTCCTTTAATGTTACTGTTTTTTATTTCTCTTCTACAGCATGGCTCTTTGTATCTACGTAATTGCCTTCCTAATCTATTGTTTTGTCTTCTATTTCTTTGGTGAGGCTTGTCATTGCAGATTCCTATTTTTCTATTTTGTCTATTATTCTTTGCCGTGAGAGCTATAAATTCTGCACTCATAATTCTCAAACCACTCAGAAATATTGTGTTGTAGTTCGATATTCTCCCCACATTCCACAGAGTCCTTTGCGTAATCAAGTGTTGGGTCATTTTCTTTTGTTTTGTAGTATTTATTCAAAAATGCCTGAACTTATGTACTAGATCAGGACAACACATTTCCTTCTGTTTTCAATGTTTTGTTTTGTTTTTTCCTATTGATTTATCTGCTTATGTTTAAGGTCTCTGAATTTTCTTCTTGAGATTTTTCGGTAATTTCAGTCTTTTTTTTTTTTTTCTTTCCTGGCCTTTCCCCATTCATTTTTTGACTCTATCCTTTCTGATGATGGTTTCCTTGGGGACTGAATCCCAAAGAGATAATTTATTCCCACATTAGGCAATTTATAGTTCACCAGCCTAGGTTTCTGCTATAAGCAATGTGACTGTTGGGCAGCTAGGTGGTACAGGGGATAGAGCACCAGTGCAGGAGTCAGCAGAACCTGAGTTCAAATCTCACCTCAGACACTTGACACTCACTAGCTGTGTGACCTTGGGCAAGTCACTTAACCCCAATTGCCTCATCCTGGGTCATCTCCAGTCATCCTGATGAATATCTGGTCACTGGATTCAGATGGCTCTGGAGGAGAAGTGAGGCTGGGGACCTGCACAGCCCTCCCTCACTCAAAACAGTCAAGTGCAAGTCATGTCATTATTTCTCTGATGACATGGTCTTCTTTGGCAACAAAGGATGAATACATACTTATCTGACTGTTGATCTATACTTCTACATCTTGATCTCCTAATTCTGGCTCTTTCTTATTACCTGGAAAAAGTTGATCCTTTTGTTTTAATGACCTGTCATTTTCTTTTGCCTCCCTCACCACTTCAATAGTTACTGCTACATGTAAATTTGAGAGTAAAAATTCTTTCATTTATTGGATTTACCTTCTAAGCACCTAGAACAATATCTTCGTGATAAACATCCCCTTTTCACCTTCTAAGCACCTAGAACAATACTTCGTGATAAACATCCCCTTTTCACCACTCACACAGCTACCACCTTTATACAGGTCCTTTTCATCTTTCTTGGGCTATTACAACAGCTTCCTAGTTGTTTCCTTGTCTCTAGTCTCTCATCAATCCAATCCATCCTCTCTTTATTTGCCAGAGTGATTTACCTAAAGCACAGGTTTTATGTTCTTTCCAACATCATCACTACCACCCTCTCTCCCTTTCAATGAACTCTAGTGGCTGCCTTTTACCTCCAGGATCAAATATAAAGACCATCCCGGTGTCCCTCTTTACCTGTTTGTGAATTCCTCCTCCTCCATTTCGAGGAAGGACTTCAACAAGCCGTGCTCAATCTCTAGACTTTGCCATTTTGCTTAAGCCATCTTTTCTTTTCACCACTGGGGATCTCCTTCCGCCACTGCTGAGTTCTTAGAATGTCCATTTTGAGCAAGGGCCATCCTTCATTCTGAGGACTTCACAACTAATCTCTTTCCCCCAATAGTCACTTTCAACTCCCTTTAATTGTTGTCTTCCTCCGTTTGAACGGAAGCTCCTTGAGTTTAGAGATTTTCTTTCTTTTTGTTGTATTTGTATTTCCAGTGCCTGGCAGATTGTAAGTGCTAAATCAATGCATGTTACTTTACCTTGCCTCTTTGCCACTCCTCATTCATGACATTCACTTCCTAATGCAGTGTCTTTGATCCCACTTTTTTCCATGACTCAAATACTGTCCCATCTCACCCTCACCTCCTGGCTTCCTTGGCTTGTGAGAAAAGTGATTTTTAAATCTTAAAAAGGGAAGAGCTTACTTCTAGAACCCTTTTGGACCAAGCATTTTTCTATGATTAAAGAAGGTTACAAATATTATGTTAACTTGGCTGCAATTAACTGGTTGAGGCCAGCAGCCCTGTTTATTTTTTTCATTTTTATTTCTTCTACTTTGTGTCACAAATAGAAGGTGTTCAACAAATGTAGGTTGAATACACAAATGTTCACCCAGGGTGAAACATTTTATGTCAAATTGGCCTGATATCCTACCACTGAGAAAGTTTGCATAACCTCTGCCACGTTTTCCATATGAAATTCCAGAAAATAAGTGTCTTTTTAGAAATATACACATATATGCACTATTGCAAAAGATTTAGTCTTTCTCTTGGTCATTTGATTAAATATGAATGCGAAAATAGCAAATTATGTTAGATTGATACATAATTTGACTATTAATATTACAAGTTATAAGCACTAATTATCTTTATACCACACATGATAAATTCCTATTTACAAGAATGCCTCTAAAGGAATGGAAATTGGGGAGGGGGAAAGGAAACATATTATCATGGCAGAGAGACTTGGTTGCTCTTTTCAGAACCAAGTGAGTCACTATAATATTTGATCTAGATAGCTAGAGGGAATACTTAGTCATGTCAGTAAAACCTTTGTTGTTTTTTCAGTTGTGTCCAGCTCTTCATGAACCTATTTGAGGTTTTCTTGGCAAAGATACTGAAGTGGTTTGACACTTCTTTCTCCAGATCATTTTACAGATGAGGAACTGAGGCAAACAGGGTTATGTGACTTGCCCAGGGTCACACAACTAGTAAGTGTCTAAGGTCAGATTTGAACTCTGACTCCAGGCCCAGCACTCTATGCACTACACCAACTAGCTGACCAGTAAAGCTTACTCAATTCAATTCAATAAATATTTCCTAAGCACCAGGCATTGCATAGGGTATTGAGGATAGAAAATAAATAAAAACATCCAGGTCTCAAGAAGTTTAAGTATTATGAAGTGGGTGGGTGGGGAACAATAGGTGTCTAGATAAATAATTTACAAGAGAAATTTAAAATATTTTCATGGGGGAGGAATAATCAGCACAAGTATCATGAAAGACCTGAAATAGATGACCCTTAAACTGAACCCCAATGGGATTTCAAGATACAGAGGTAAGGAGAGAGAGCATTCCAGGCATGGGAATAGGCTGTCAAAGGCATATGAAATGTCATTTACAGGTAACAGCAGGTACTTTTCTTTAAGGATGTGGCTCAATCATAATAATGGTTAAAATGAAACAAAATTCTTCATAAGGCATTCTTCAAGGCATTTTGTATTAAGAATCTCATATTCTGCCTAATTTTTATCTTTTAGTTGAACTTTTTTGTTTGCTGCATCAACTGAGATGAATCTTTTTGTATTTTTTTAAAAGGAACATTTCATTTATAAGATAAATCTCTTCAGCATTCACCCTGCTTAAAATTTCCTTTGCTTTCAAGTTTTAGGCCTACAGTTCTCCCTCAAATAACTTGGCATCCTTGTTAGTGTCCACAGGATGGTACAGCATGATAGAAAGATCATTAATTCTGGAATCCGAGACTCTGAGTTCCTCCTTCAAAATTTGATGCTTTTTTTGTATGTGACCTTAAACAAATCACTTACCCTCTTTGGACCTCTCTTTTTTTATCTCTGGATGGAAAAGTTTGGGCTAGATAGATTCTGGTGTCCTTTTCAAGCGCTAGGTTTATGATCAATGTAGTATCTATGAGTAGTATCCTGAGATCAATATAGTATTTATGAGTAGTATGCCTGTCCTCTACAGTCACCTAGCATGTGTTCCTCTAAATGTAATTTAAAAGATGCAAGCTTAAAATTATTTTTCCAGTGTAAAACTTTGGTTTTGGATCGCAGTAAGACAGTGATTCAGATTAGTTAAATTTCCCAAATTCATCTGAGCTTTTAAAACTCTGTGACACTAACATGTATCACTATTTGTTCCTCCAAAATCAAGAATCTCAGTGCTAGAAAGGATGTTAGAGACCATGATGTGATCTCTTCATTTTTCAGATGAGGAAATTGAAGCCCTGTGAAGTAAACTGACTTGCCCAAATGCACACAATGAGCCAGGATTAGAATCTAGGTGTTCTCTATAAGTTATAATCAAATGCTCTTTCTTCTACGTCTTTTAGCTGCCTCTGTTAATGATATCCGGTGATAAAATGCTATGATCAACATGATTACAGTGTAAAATCATGGATTTTTATAGTTCAGTGCATTAGAGATAATCCAGCCTAACCTACTTATTTTTTAAATGATGAAACAGAGTCAAAAGAAGCTGCCTAAGGTCATATAGTGAGTGGCAGAATTATTACTCAAACTATTATGCCATGACAAAGGATTTTAATAAGAAGCCTTATTGTCCTAGATGAGTGGAGCTCATTGGAAATCTTTGAGATTAAAAGAAATCAGAATTTCAGGTACCATGAAATTACCAAACACACCTTAAGCAGAAGGCACTTCAATTTATCCCTTTGATGATTTGTAATTGTATCCCTCAGAGTCAGAACTAGGGAGGATGCCAGAGGTTTTGCTCCAGTGTGTGTGTATGTGTGTGTGCATGTGTGTGTGTGTGTGTGTGTGTGCGTGTGCATGTCTGTGTGTGTGTGTGCTGTATATATAGAAAGATAGATAGGTATAGATATATGGCACTAATAAAGAAATGTGTGTATAAGTGTATGGAGATAAATGGCTACAAAATAACAATATGTATATATAGATATATATCCATATATCTATATAAATAGTGCTACTAAAAATACCCAAGTTAACAATACAAAATCATGTATATGTATATATATATATATAGAGATGTAAATATATATATATGCATACATATATATGTGTGTACGTATATATATATATATATATATATATATATATATATATATATATATATATATATATATATATATATATGGAGAGAGAGACAGAGACAGAGAAACAGAGAGACAGAGAGACAGAGGGAGAGAAGAGGGGAAGAGGATGCTAAGAATCATAGTTTTGGGATCATCCCAGTTATGGGTACTCTATATATAAGATCTTTGTCTGATGACTGACAAGTGAACATACCACTGGAGGAGCAAAATTGAATCAGTCTTGACCATCTCATTATAAACCAAACCAAAAAAGATCTTTGGAGAGACCAAATGAAGGAGATAGCAGACTTGATTATATCATGCATCCAAAGACAACAGCAACAAATGTCCTTTGGGGACTGTTTTCATTTTGTATTGCTGTGGTCATTTAAAGAGGAAATCAATTGGCATAACAAGGAGACCAAAGATAACCCAAAAACATTTCATTTGCAAGAAGATCACCACAAAAATAATTTTGGCTTATGCATCCGCATCTGTTTAGGATGATGGAGGTAGAGAAATTCTATGAAGGACTTGATAATGTCCTTCAAATTAAAGCAATGTATACACTGATACTGGAAGTTCAGTGCTAAGGTGGCAATGTTTTTAGATGGAAAATTTCATCTTGGATATTTAGAATGAAATAGGCTAAAGATTCACAATTTACATAGAAGTCTTATATTTCTAACTTAATTTTCAAGAAAAGAACTAGAGGGTACTATATATATTAAGCACTAAAAATATCAAAAATGAAAATTACTTATATTTTAAAGGATGTGGGAGTCATTTCTGAATCAGTTGTACAGTTGAAGCACTGACTGGTTATCAAAATTAATGCAAAGTTAAAAAGACTAAAAATAAAAGAGACAAAAGATTTAACATGGAATTAAGACAAATCCTGAAATATTTAAGTAACTTATTCATTAGAAAAATAGGGTATGAATAGAAGAAAGGACATAGAAGTAGACTATAATCCTTTCCTACACAAGTTTAACTGATATAATGCAAATGCCATAACAAAATGACTAAAAAAATTTAAAAGTCACTTTAGTCAGTAAATAATTGAACTACCTAATGGAAAGATAAGTCCTCCAAAGGCAATAGTACTTCAAAATGTAAATATGTTTGTAAATTGTTACAGATGAAGATAATGGAAAATTGTAAGCAGTGTAATCCCACCACCCTCCAAAAAATTAAGTTTGATAAGCAGTATAGGGTAAAACCAATTTGAATTTAAAGCTTGAAGGACATTTACAAATAAAGAGCAAAGAGTAACAGAAGAAAAATGAAAAAATCTGTACAGATTTTTACTAAAAAAAATTTTTTTTCACCATAAAGGAAAGCAGAATAATCCCACTTAGCCTCTAAATCTCATATTCCAGATGTGCTAATAGAGAAAGTATAAATGGCACTATAAGAACAAAGATGGGAAAAGCAGCTGAACTGGACAAAGTGTACATCAAGGAGATCCATAATCCAAGTGTCAGAATTATTCAGGCATGTATATTAGTGGGGTTCCATTATAAGGTAGTTGAAAGATAGCAAAAGTATGGAAACATATTTTGGGCCTTATCAGTATAAAAAAGAGCAACTGAGAAGACATCAGCCACTATCAATCTGCATGCCAACTATCCCATCTGTATGAAATTTTTATAAGAACTATCTACACATGCACTTAAGGCATCCTCAGTGAGTGTATTAATATGGAACAGAAAGGCTTTTGGAAGTTATATTTCACAGTAAATGTCATCTATGCCATTAAGCAATTGACCAAAGATTCAGAGAATATAAAATGCCACTGTGCTTACTATCTGTTGATTATATAAGTAGTACTTTATTTGGTAGAATTTCTTCCCACAAGGTAGAAAACATGAAAAAAGAAAGACATTCCTTTATATTTAAGAGATAATTTTATTCAATGAATCTTTGGTCATTAACATCAAGTAATGCTTAAAAAATATTTTTTTTAACTATTATCATGAAGGAAACCCAATCCAAACTCCATATTTAACAAGGATTCCCTATAGGTGGTGAGTTCCTTCATATTCTTTGATTTGAAAATGATGTTGTACTGGCTATATCAAGCTTCAGAATACTGAGAAATTTCTGGGAATTTTGGGAGATACTTATAACCTCATAAGAGTGTGAACTGCTCATTCATATTAAAATAAACAGGTGGATGAAGAATAGCTACTATGTAGTTATGTGTACTATATGTAGTTAGGTTGTCTATAGTGATTCTGTCCCAGTATACACAAACACTGAGCTAAATCATTTAAAATCATAAAACAATGGGGAGTGGAGTCAAGATGGCAGAGTAGAAAGACACATATACTCTAACTCTTCCCCCACAGCACATAAAATACCTGTAAAGAAGGACTTTCCATAAATTCTAGAGCAGCAGAAGCCACAGGTCAAAGGAGTGGAGGAGATTTCCAGCCCAGGGTGATGTGAAAGGCTGACAAAAGGTCTGTCCCACTGGATGCATAGCAGAGGCCAGCTCAGCCTTGGCCATGTGGCATCAGGAAGAACTGGACCACAGCAGGCATCAAGGACAGAATCCCCAGTGGCAGCACAGATCTCTCAATCACAAGTGCCAAAGGTCAGTGAGAGGGCTTTTTCAGCTGGCTGAGAAGGCAGGGGGTCCCCTCATAGCTCCAGCCCCAGGCGGCAGAGGCAGAGGCAGCAGAAGCAACAGTAACAGCTAGTGACAGTGGCTGAGGTGGCTATGGCCATGGCAGACATTGTTGGAGCAGATCAGCTTAAATCTCCTGGGGGAAGTGAACAGCTGATCTTAATCTCAGCCCCCAGTGCTGAGATGGGAGAACTGGAGGTGGTTGTGGAGAGGAAATTCTACTATTTGCAGATTCTGGGCACAAAAGTTTCTGGTTGTTCCCAGACCAGTGTGCAGGCTTGATTAACTCAGATCTTACTGGTCCCCAGAGTATACCCTCCTCTTGACAAAGGACTCAAAAGTCAAGTGACTGGTTGGGAAAATGTCCAAAAAAGGGAAAAGAAATAAGAGTATAGAAGGATACTTTCTTGGTGAATAACTATCTTCTCCCATCCTTTTGGATGAGGAAGAACAATGCTTACCATCAGGGAAAGACATAATAGTCAAGGCTTTGGTATCCCAAACATCCAAAATAAATATTCAATGGTCTCAGGCCATGGAAGAGATCAAAAAGGATTTTGAAAATCAGATAAGAGAGGTGTAGGAAAAATTGGGAAGAAAACAGAGAGATACAAGAAAATCATGAAAAGTGAGTCAATAACTTGCTAAAGGGGACCTCCAAAAATGCAGACGAAAATAACACCTTTAAAAATAGCCTAACTCAAGGAAAAAGAGGTCAAAAAAGTCAATGAGCAGAAGAATGCTTTAAAAAGCAGAATTAGCCAAATGGAAAAAGAGGTTCAAAAGCTCACTGAAGAAAATAGTTCTTTAAAAATTAGGATGGAACAGATGGAAGCTAATGACTTTAGGAGAGACCAAGAAATCACAAAACAAAACCAAAAGAATGAAAAAATGGAAGATAATGTGAAATATCTCATTGGAAAAATAACTCACCTGGAAAATAGATCCAGGAGATACAATTTAAAAATTATGGGACTACCTAAAAGCCATGATCAACAAAAGAGCCGAGACATCATCTTTCATGAAATTATTAAGGAAAACTGCCCTGATATTCTAGAACCAGAGGGCAAGATAAATATTGAAAGAATCCACTGGTCACCTCCTGAAAAAGATCCAAAAAGAAATACTCCTAGGAACATTGTAGCCAAATTCCAGTTACCAGATTAAGGAGAAAATATTGGAAGCAGCCAGAAAGAAACAATTCAAGAATTGCGGAAATACAATCAGGATAACAAAAGATCTAGCATATTCTACATTAAGGGATTGAAAGGTGTGGACTACAATATTCCAGAAGTCAAAGGAACTAGGATGAAAACCAAGAATCACCCATCCAGCAAAACTAAGTATAATATTCCAGGGGAAAAATGGTCTTTCAATGAAATAGAGGACTTTCAAACATTCTTGATGAAAAGATCAGAGCTGAAAAGAAAATTTGACTTTCAAACACAAGAATCAAGAGAAGCATGGAAAGGTAAACAGGAAAGAGAAATCATAAGGGACTTGCTAAAGTCAAACTGTTTACATTCCTATGGAAAGACAATATTTTTAACTCTTGAAACTTTTCTCAGTGTCTGGGTAGTTGGTGGGATTATGCACACACATACACACACACACACACACACACACACACACACACACACACACATAGAGAGACAGAGAGACAGAGAGCACAGGGTGAGTTGAATAGGAAGGGATCATACCTAAAAGTAATATAAGGGGTGAGAGAGGATTACATTGGGAGGAGAAAGGAAGAAAGAGAATAGGGCAAATTATCTCTCATAAAAGAGTCAAGAAAAAGACTTTTCAATGGAAGGATAAAAAGGAGAAGGTGAGAGGGAATAAGTGAAGCTTACTCTCATCACATTTGACTCAAGGAAGGAATAAAATGCACACCCAATTTGGTATGAAAACCTATTTTACAATACAGCAAAGTAGGGGAGAAGGGGATAAGCCAGGTGGGGGAGATGATAGAAGGAAAGGCAAAAGGGAAGAAGAAGCAATTAGAAGTCAACACTCTTGAGGAGGGACAAAGTCAAAAGAGAAAATAGAAGAAATGGGAGGCAGGATAGGATGGAGGGAAATATAGTTAGTCTTACACAACGTGACTATTATGGAAGTCTTTTGCAGAACTACACATTTTTTAGCCTATATTGAATTGATTGCCTTATCAATGTGCATGGGTGGGGAGGGAGGAAGGAAGAGAAGTTGGAACTCAAAGTTTTAGGAGCAA
This sequence comes from Potorous gilbertii, assembly GCA_028658325.1. Taxonomy (NCBI): domain Eukaryota; kingdom Metazoa; phylum Chordata; class Mammalia; order Diprotodontia; family Potoroidae; genus Potorous; species Potorous gilbertii. The sequence continues at coordinate 252,847,231 of CM053771.1, forward strand.
ATGTTGAGTACCGTTCTTGCATACAACAGGGAAATAAGAAATACAAATAATGGGGTATAGAAATTTATTTTGTTCTACAGGACAAAAGAGAAGATGGAGATAAGGGAAGAGAGGGATGTTAGAAGGGAGGGCAGATTGGTGATAGGGGTAATTAGAATAATCAGAATACCTTCTGTTTTGAGGGGGAGGGGAGAGATGGGTAGAACATTTGGAACTCAAAATTTTGTGGAAATCAATGTTGAAAACTTAAAATAGGTAAATTAATTAAAAAAATAAAATCCTAAAACATGATGATATTAAAGCAATGCACTCAATATGATGGCAAATTTGAAGACACAACAGTTGTCACTGGAAAAGATAAATTTATGTCCCAATCCTAAAGAAGGGTAGTGTCAAGGAATGTTCAAATTACTAAACAATTGTGCTTATTTCAAACACTAGCAAGGTTATACTTAAGATTGTGCAAATTAAGCTTCGCTAATATGTGAACCAAAAATTACCAGAAAAGTAGGAAGCTTTTGAAGAGGTAGAGATACTAGAAACCATGCTGCCAACGTTTGCTGGATTATGGGGAAAGCAAGGGAATTTCAGAAAAAAAAATTCTACTTCTGCTTCCTTTAACTATGTTAAAGCTGTTGACTGCATGGATCACAACACCATGTGACAAATCTTCAAAGAGATGAGAGTACTGGATCATCTTAACTTGTCTCCTGAAGAACCTGTTTGTGGGCCAAGAAGCAACAGTTAGAACCAAATATGGAACAACTGATTAATTTAATGGAAAGGAATACGACAAAGCTGAATATTGGCACCTTGTTTATTTAACTCATATCATGCAAAATGTCAGGCTGGATGAATTGGAAGCGGAAATTAAAATTGCCAGTAGAAATATTAACTATCTCAGACATGCAGATCCTACCACTCTGATGGCAGAAAGTGAAGAGGACTTAAGAAACCTCTTAATGAGGGTAAAAGAGGAGAGTATAACAGCTCTATGTAAAAGCAAACGAACAAAAACTAAGATAGTGGCAACTGGTTCCATCACTTCTTGCAAACAGAGGGAGAAGAAGTGGAAGCAGTGTCAGATTTTTTATTCTTGGACTCAAAGATCACTGCAGATGGCAACTGCAACCATGAAATTAAAATATGTTTGCTTCTTGGAAGGAAGCTAAGGGAAATGTGGACAGCATACCGAAAAGCAGAGATATCAACTTGCTAATAAAAGTCCTTATAGTAAAAGCTATGGTTTTTCCAGTATCAATGTATGACTGTGAGAGTTGGACCATAAGGAAAGCGGAGTGTAACAGAATCAACTCGGATTTTGACACTTGAGAAGATTTTCAGGAGTCCCTTGGACAACAAGGAAGTCAAATAAGTCAATACTTAAATAAATTAATTCAGTTTATTCAAGGGAATGTCAAATAGTGAAGCTAAATACCTTAATCATATAATGAAAAGATGGGAATTCATTAGAAAAGACCCTGATACTGGGAAATATTGAAGATAAAAGGAAAAGGGGATGGTAGAGGATGAGATTAATAGATAACATCATGGAAACAATGAAGATGAACCTGGATAGACTTTAAGATAGAGTGGAGGATAAAAGGACCTGGTGTCCTATAGTCCATGGGATAACAAAGAGTCAGACACAACTGAACAAAGGAACAACAACCTCCATAGAGAGAGCTAGGTTCCAATTAGTGCAAATATTGATTTCCATGAAGTGGCTGCATGTACTAAAATTCACACAATTTGGTGTCCTAATTTTGTAAAGTAGCTGATTGGTTCCAGGCCACTGGAAATATACAGCATAAATTTGAAGAATGCAATCACTTAATGTAATTTATTACTTACTTTAATTGAGACAGCTATATGCATGTACTTATAATCACACACATATACATACATGTATAGACGTATTTATAATTATATTTGTATCTTGAACAAACATAGCTAATTAGTTAGACATAATTAAACAGGTGAAGGAAGAGGTGCTCTATTACAATGAATAAATAGTGAAAATTTTTTTTATATACCCTAAATTTCTCCAGAAACAAAAGCCCATCATATTTATGCCAACATTCTGTCATTGTTGTATGACTGTTACATAGTCACATTAGTCTCTAAAGAATTTACAATAACCATCATTCAGAGGATAGTGGAGGGTGGGAACAGGTTGTAGTAAGAAAGTATAAATAAGAGTTAAAATAGATGTCACCAAAAGAGTATAGGATTGAAAAGACAAGTCACACACAAGTGGCAGGATAACTGGAGGAAAGCCTTTGTACTTCCCTGATGTTCTTGAATGTAAGGACAAAATAAAGATGGCTACAAGCACATGGGATGGACCCCTTTGGCAAACTCTTGTGAGAACACAGATCAGAATTGTGTAGGATGGGCACACTTGGATTCATTGAAATTGGTATCATTATGGGAAATGTCTATATCAGTGAGATCATAGACCCCAGAATTTGAATATATATAATTTCCCAAATGGTCAAGGAAGTTTTTATTTCAAATTATTTTATTTCATAATATTTCTGTAGAATCTTCATAAAATTAAAGCATCCTTGGGCACTAAGGTAGATTAGATAGTCGGCAACTTAAGAAAAAGTCTGAAAATGTAAAGAAAGATTTCTTATTTCTGACTGAGCCCCAAATTAAGAGCCATTTCAGAAAGATGGGTGGAAATTTTTTGAGACAGACTTTTCTATGACCTATGTTTATGCCACACAGGGAACAATGCCAGGTCTTCTTGAATTTAGAGTTTAAATATAGACTGTCTTGATCTAAATATAGTTGAAATGCATTAGCTCTCCACTTGCCCCCACCACTACCCCTACATATGTTTTACTTTTAGGATCCATTATTGTAGCAATATTTGGCTGGTAGAATTTGGAAGGGATCTGAGTAATGAAAAAGTTGAGCTGACTCCTTTACTATCATTATTCAATCACATTTATTTTTAGTATGAATACAGTGATTCCCATTCAGGAGAAAAGTGTAACGAAGAGATGTTTTTGTGAAGGAGGGAAATGAGAGATGTTTTTTACGAAGGAGGGAAATCACAGCAGACCCACATTTCTGCTGCAATTTTGATTGGATCTAAAAATAAACATTTGGACTTTCTAGGAAGCCATACCCATTGTCTAGTGGCTGAGACAATTTCACCAAAGACATCAGTAGATACCACAGAAAAGCAAGAGGGATTTCAGAGCTTCCTGATTTGGATTCTGGAACTACAGGAAATGGGAAAAACAAGATTGGATTGAATTCTGTGTTAAATTTACGTTACTTCATTCTTGAGGAGAGGATATAGAGAGTTTTGTCACTTGGTTTAATAGAATCTCCTCTGACCTGCCAATTATGCTTTTCAAAAGCTTTAATGTCAACATCATCTCACCAGGTGGTAAAAGTCTCCTTAAGTTCTTCCAAGAAATGGTAATAATGTCTGGATTATTAGGATGTTTAAGAATAGAGATGATATTTTCTACTTCTATAAGACATCATGATGCTGTTCATAATTCTGAGAGCATGATTAATTCTTGATTGATATAGAAATGTATATCATACTTTCAATGTTCAATTTACTCTGGGTTTTAATTATTATTTCATGTCAGGAAGAGAGTGGGTTGGTATGAATCAGTCTTCTATCGTGAACCTCATTTTTTGACCTTTAAAAATGATACTTTTATTTGTGAAGAAGACAACATATATACTTACATACCTAGGATATAGAGAGAATCCCTTATAATTCTTCATGAGAAGTATAGATAACACTGAATAACTGTAGAAGTAAGACGTATTTGGCAGCTCAACTGGGGAGATAAAGAGAGTAAAACCAACCACTCTGATCCATAGTTATGTGTTAATTGATATTGTCATAAAAATTAACTAAATAGGAAAATGTAATGCAAATGGAAGTGCATCATCAAAGAGCAATCACTAGGCATCTCCTCCCAATTATTTATTTATTTATTATTATTTATTATTTTATTATCATTTATCTTATTTATTCATTACTTATTTTATTATTTATTTATAATTTTATTTTTATTATTTTCTTATTCATTTATTTGTTATTTTTTTAAGGCAAAGATATTTGTTAAAATAGAATAGTAAGAAAAGTGGCAATAGAACATCACTCAAAAACTCTAATTGTTCCTTCTTGTCTACAACTTAAAATACGTTTCTTTCTTATAATTATAATTTCTTATAATTTTTTTTTGTTGGATTGACCAAGTTCTGAGAGGAGATAATTGAGGTCACCCACTAGTGTAGTTTTGCTGTGTATTTCTTCCTATAACTCACTTACCTTCTCCTTTAAGAATCTGGATGCTATACACCACTTGGTTCATACATGTTTAGTATTTATATTACTTCATTGTCTATAGTACTTTTTAACATGATACAGTTTCCTTCTTTATCTCTTTTAATTAGGTCTGTGTTCACTTTTGCTCTGTCTTAGATTAGATTGTTACCCCTGCTTTTTTCACTTAACCTAAAGCATAGTAGATTCTGCTCCAGCCTCTTGCTTTTACTCTGTGAGTGTGTTTCTCTGCTTCAAGTGTGTTTCATATAAACAACATTTTATAGGATTCTTGTTTCTGATCCAAAGTGCTATTTGTTTCTGTTTAATGGAAAGAGTTAATTTCATTCACATTCACAATTTAATAACTGTGGATTTCACTTCATCTTATTTTTCCTCCTATTTATCGTGTCTCTTCCTTTATCCTTTCTCTCCTTGACAATGTTTTCCTTCTGTCTCCCACCTTCCCCATCTGCCCTCCCTTGTCAGTCCTTCCCCCCTCCCACTTTACTTAATGTCCTCCCCTCCTTACTTCCTGTTGGGTAAGATAGATTTCTTTATTCAACTGATTGTGCATATTATTCCCTCTTTGAGCCGATACTGATGAGAGTAAGGTTCAAGTAATATCCATCTCCCACCCACTCATCTTCCCCTCCACTGTACTGGGTTTTTCATGCTTCTTCATGTGAAATAATTTACCCCATTCTACCTCTTCCTTCCTTCTGCACCCAGTGTACTCCTCTTTCACATCCCTTAATTTTCTGTGTAGAATGTAAACAGTTAAACTTCAATAAGTCCCTTATGATTTCGCTTTCCTGTGTACTTTTTCATGCTTCTCTTGATTCTTGTGTTTGAAAGTCAAATTTTCTATTCAACTCTGGTCTTTTCATTAAGAATGCCACAAAGTCCTCTATTTCATTGAATGACCATTTTCCCCCCTGAAGTATTATACTCAGTTTTGCTGGGTAGGTGATTCTTGGTTTTAATACTAGCTTATTTGACCTTTGGAATATCATATTCCAAGCTCTGTGATCCCTTAATTTGGAAGCTGCTAGATCTTGTGTTATCCTGATTGTATTTCCAGAATACTTAAATTGTTTCTTCCTGTCTGCTTGCAATATTTTCTCCTTGATGTGTCAGTTCTGGAATTTGGTTACAATATTCCTAGGAATTTTCCTTTTGGGATCCCTTTCAGGAGGTGATCAGTGGATTCTTTCAATATCTATTTTACCCTCTGGATCTAGAATATCAAGGCAGTTTTCCTTAATAATTTCTTTAAAGATCATATCTAGGCTCTTTTGTCCATAGCTTTCAGATAGTCTCATAATTTTAAAATTGTCTCTCCTGAATCTATTTTTTAAATTTATTTATTTTTAGTTTTCAACATTCATTTCCACAAGATTTTGAGTTCCAAATTTTCTCCCCGTTTCTCCCCTCACCCAGCCCAAAATGCTGTGCATTCTGATTACCCCTTCCTCCAATTTGCCCTCCCTTCTGTCATATCTCTCCATTCCCTTATCCCCATCTTCTCTCTTTTCTTGTACAAGATAGATTTCTATACCCCATTACCTCTGTTTCTTATTTCCCAGTTGCATGCAAAAACAATTCTCAACATTCCTTCCTAAAACTTTGAGTTCCAACTTCCTTCCTCCCTCTCCAGCAATCCCCACTGAGAAGGCAAATAATTTAATATAAGCTATATATGTGTAGTTTTGCAAAAGACTTCCATAATGTCATGTTGGGTAAGACTAGCTATATTTCCCTCTATTTTATCTTGCGCCTCATTTATTCTATTCTCTCTCTTGACCTTGTCCCTCCCCAAAAATGTTTACTTCTAATTATTCCCTCCTCCCATTTTCCCTCCCTTCTAGCATTCCTCAGCATTTGTGCCCTTCTCCCCTACTTTCCTATAGTGTAATATAGATTTTCATAGCAATTTGGGTATGCATTTTATTCCTTCCTTGAGTCAAATGTGATGAGAGTAGGCTTCAGTTTTTCCTTCCGTCCCTTTTTCCCTCCATTGAAAAGTCTTTTTCTTGCCTCTTTTATGAGAGATAATTTGCCCTATTCTATTTCTCCCTTTCTCTTCTCAATAGATTCCTCTCTCACCCCTTAGTATTATTTTTTAGGTATGATCCCTTCCTATTCAACTCACCCTATGATCTCTGTCTCTCTTTATATATATATGTATATACATATATACATATATATATATATGTGTGTGTGTGTGTGTGTGTATGTACATATGTGTGTGTGTGTATAATCCCACCAACTACCCAGACACTGAGAAAAGTTTCAAGAGTTACAAACATTGTCTTCCCATGTAGGAATGTAAACAGTCTGACTTTAGTAAGTCCCTTTTGATTTCTCTTTCCTGTTTACCTTTTCATGCTTCTCTTGATTCTTGTGTTTGAAAGTCAAATTTTCTTTTCAGCTCTGATCTTTTCATCAAGAATGCTTGAAAGTCCTCTCTTTCATTGAGAGACCATTTTTCCCCTGGAATATTATACTCAGTTTTTCTGGATGGGTGATTCTTGGTTTTCATCCTAGTTCCTTTGACTTCTGGAATATCATAGTCCACACCTTTCAATCCCTTAATGTAGAATATGCTAGATCTTTTGTTATCCTAATTGTATTTCCACAATACTTGAATTATTTCTTGCTAACTGCTTACAATATTTTCTCCTTGACCTGGGAACTCTGAAATTTGGCTACAATATTCCTAGGAGTTTTTCTTTTCAGATCTCTTTCAGGAGGTGATTGGTGGATTCTTTCAATATTTATTTCACCCTCTGGTTCTAGAATATCAGGACAATTTTCCTTGATAATGTCATGAAA
>CM053771.1:252862165-252880234 GCA_028658325.1 Potorous gilbertii
CACATCTTTAAACAAAGTAGAACATAAAGGAGGAATAAATGTAAAAGCATGAATTCCTATTGTATACAGCTTGCTTTTTTAAGTGTACAATAAATCCATGTTACTTTCAAAGCTATCTTGCTTGTCTTTCAACTTAAGAAATTCCTTCTCTGCTATATGTTTTTAAAATGTGTCAGCATTCCTCTTTTCTATTTCTTTTTGCTAGCAGAATTACTAATTCTCTCAGCCCCATTATCTCATTTATCTGAGAAAGGAAAGCAAGCATGTATAATGAATAAAGAATAGTCAATCAAAACAAATACACATATCGGTCATATCTTTAAATATGTATCTCATTTTGTGTCATGAGTCCATAATTTCGGTGTTAGAAGATGTGTATCATACTTCATTATCTGCCTTCTGGAATAATGGTTAGTCATAGATCAGAGTTCTTGAGTCTCAAAGGTTTTTTTTTCTTTATAATGTTGTTTTTTCTGTATAAAATGCTCTCTTGTTTCTAAAGCCCATACAAGTCTCCCATCTTTTCTCTGACACCATTCTTTTCATCATTTCTAATAATGCCAAAACCTGTTCTTGATGATCTCCTATTGGTTTGATGTGACTACACCTTCTAAATGTTCACAAATCATTCCTTTAAGAATACATTCTAGAATTTCTCCAGGTATCAAAGTCAAGCTTAGCAGTCCATAATTTCCAGATTCCAACTTAAAGAAAGTAATACTTTGGTTTTCCTCCAGTCCTTTGGATTATCCTCCATGACTTTTTTTCAGAGATCACCAACTATGGCTCAGCAATCACAGGGGCCAGGTTTTTTAGTAGAAACTGCCAGTTCTTTTGAAACTGCAGTATCCTCAATTAAAAAAGATGTTGAATTCAGTACATTATCCTTATAATTAATTGAAGTTTGGCTCTAATCGGATCACCTGGCTTTCTCAGTGGTGGTTGTTGTCTTTGCCAGAAGAGGATGGAATGAGCAAGAAGTGATGCTCCAGTTTTCTTCCATTCATTCTTGGCTGTGGCTTCTTTCAGACAGTAACTTCAAACTCAAAAATAAGGGAAATAAGGATGAAAGTTTATATGGTAAACCTCCTGCTTTCATTGAAAATCTCTATTTTATAGAAATTTATTGGTTGGAAAAGTTCTAGATAGAATATGGCAAAATGAAACAATTAGCATGGGCCTTGTAATTACAGGGAATTCCTAGAGAAAGGGGGGAAAATGGTTCCACTCATGGAGCCTGCCTTTTATATTCATCTGTATGAAAATATAAGTGAGAAAGGAGAGGGAACTCTAATACTGCCATCCTCCTTCTGTCAAAATATACTCTTTGCTTGCTAAAGTAAAATCCAATGATAATGACCTCTTATAAAGTAGTGAGAATATTGGACTGAGGACAAGGAAGGTGGGGTTCTAATCTCATTTTTTTATGAGAAGTTTATCATTTCGGTGACAATCACTGAAATACACTGATTTATGTGACTTTTGTACTTTCCTCATCTATAAAATGAAATATATGGGCTAAATAATCTTAAGAGTTCTTTCTAGATTTAACTTTCCATGACTATATGATTTCCTCAGAATCTCCCAGCCCTCTAAAGACATGATAATGTTGAGTAAGGTTCTAATCACAATTCACTATACTTAAAAACTCTATCCACTGAGAAGCAATTACACAAGTGAAAAAATGAGAAGATCCAGTACCAGATTTCAAACTGTATTACAAAGTGGTTATCAAAACTAACTGTATTGGCTAAAAAATAGAGTTGTGGATCAGTGGAATAGATTATGTACAAATTACATTATAGTGGATGACTACAGTAATCTAGTATATGACAAACCAAAAGATCCAAGTTTTTGGAATAAAAAAACCATTATTTGACTAAATTGCTGGAAAAACTAGAAAACAGTATGGTAGAACCTAGGTATAGACCATCTCACACTGTATATCAAGATAAGGTCAAAATGGATACATGATTTATACATAAAGAGTGTAATAAGCAAAATGAGTAAAATTAGCAAAATTAGGAAAGCATGGAATAATTTATCTGTCAGATTGATGGATGAGGGAAAATTCAGGACCAAAGAAAATATAGAGAGCATTATAAAATGTAAAATAGATCATTTTGATTATATAAAATTTTTGCACAAACAAAACCAATGAAGTCAAAATTATAAGGAAAAAAGAAAACTGGGGGAAATTTTTGCAACAATTATCTCTGATAAAAGTCTTATTTCTTAAAAATATAGAGAACTGAGTCAAATTTATAAAAATGCATCATTCCTCAATTGATAAATGCTCAAATGATATGAACAGGTAGTTTTCAGATATAGAAATCAAAGTCATATAAAATGCTCTAAATCACTATTGATAAGAGAAATGCGAATTGAAACAACTCTGAGGTCCTCCCTCACATCTATCAGATGGGCTAATTGGACAAAAAAAGAAAAATAATGAATTTTGGAGGGACTGTGGAAAAAATTGGGGCATCATTGTTGGTAGAGTTGTGGAGTGATCCAATGATAATGGAGAGCAATTTTGACCTATGCTCAAAGAGCCATAAAATGCCATACCCTTTGAACCAACAATACCATTGCTAGGTCTATATCCCAAAGACATCCAAAAAATGGGAAAAGACCAATTTTACAAAAATATTTTTAACATCTCTTTTTGTGGTGGCCAAGAATTGGAAGTCAAAGAGATGCCCATCAACTGGGGCTAAACAAGCTGTGGTATATGATTGTGATAGAATATTATTGTTCTACAAGAAATGATAAGCAGGATGATTTAAGAGAAACCTGAAAAGACTTACATGAACTGAGGCAAAGTGAAATGAACAGAACAAGGAGAAGGTTGTTATTTGATGAAGAATTGTGACTGACTTATTTATTCTTGGCAATACAGTGATCTAAGACAATCCCAAAGGACTAATGATAAGTATACTATCTGCTTTCAGAAAAAGAACTGTTTTTGTTTGAATACAGACTGAAGTATGCTATTTTTCTCTTTCTTCTTTTCATTCTTCTTATTTTATTTGAGTTTTCTTGCACCAAATAACTAATATGAGAAATGTTTTATATCGTTGCACATGTATAACCTATATCTGATTCTTTACCCTCACAGGGAGGGGAGAAGGAAAAAAGGGAAAGAGAGAAGGAGGGAGAAGGAAGGGATAGAATTTGGAATTCAAAACTTTAAAGAGACAGATGTTAAAAATTGCTTTAACCTGTAATTGGGGGAAATATACTTATACCTATATGTGTACATATAGGTATATACACACATATGTATATACATATACACATATATACACACATGCACATATAAATATATATATATATATAAAATGTTATTATAAAAAAAAGAAGTTGAACATAGAAGAATTATCTAGAGGATATAAATCAATATAGGTGAATCTTCCAGGTAATTCAGGTCCCAGATGTATCACAGAAAGGTTTTTTTGTATAAATTATAGAGACAATCAATCCTTGTCACAAGCTACAATTTGGTTTTGAAAAACAAGACTCAAAACATGACTGCCTCACCAAAGTTGTATAGTTTATTTTAAATATACAATTTCCATGTAATATTATAAATTGCACATTGTATTAATTTTTACAATTATTTGTAAGGAAATCAGCAAGTTTGTTAATGGAAGAAATGCAGAACAAAGCTTTGCTAATTGCCCCTTGTCCCCCAATCTTGCCAAAGAAACCTCCCAAGCTGATTTTCATGGACCCAGGTATGATGGAAATTCCAAAGAACTGCTGTGTTTCCTAGAGACAAAATAGAATTCTAAAAATTCTACTGGGGAGAAAAAGAAAGCAGTTTAAAAGACACTGTTAATATCTAATTTGATGTCTAGCTCACTGGCTATGAGTCTGAATCATGAAAGAGCTAAAATTGACCCTAAGAGGGAGCAGAGCTAAGATGGCAGAGAAACAGTGCAAACTTGCTAGAGCTTTCCCCACAAACCCAGCCAAATACCTGTAAAAATGACTCTAAAAAAATTCTGGAGCTATAAAACCCAAAGAATGATGGTGTGAAGCAAATCTCCAACCCGACAGCCTGGAAGCTCAACGAGAAGTGTCTATCACTCTGTACTGGGAGTAGAGCACAGTCCAGCATGGGTCATCCTGGCAAAGATTGGAACTGAGCAGGCCTCATGGGACAGAATCTTTGGCACCTGTGGCAGTTTTAAGACTTCATGACCTCAAAACACCGAGGACAAGTTGCAAGGTCAATGGATAAAACCTATCTGAGTGAGAGTAAAGTGGTCTGGCCCCAACCCCAGGAAGGCAGAGGGGGTGGAAGGAGCCTGAGGTAGGCACAGCAGAAGCAGCTGCAGTGACTGTTTCTGGAGCTCTAGATCCACAAACCATGGGGGAATTGAACAGCTGAGAGTATAACATCAAATAAATGGCTCGAGAAATGAGCAAAAACCTGAAAAAGAATCAGATTATAGGATCTTACTTTGGTGGCAAGGAAGACCAAAACCTGTAAACAGAAGACAACTAAGTCAAAGTTCCTCCATCCAAAGCCTCTAAGAAAAATATGAATTGGTCTCAGGCCATGGAAAAACCTCAAAAATTATTTCAAAAATCAAATAAGAGAAATAGAGCAAAAATTGGGAAGAGAAATGAGAATGATGTAAGAAAATTACAAAAAAATGAGTCAACTGCTTGCTAAAGGAGACTCCCCTAAAATGCTGAAGAAAATAACACTTTAAAAATAGACTTACTAAAATGACAAAAGAGATCCAGAAAAATCAATGAGGAGAAGAATTCCCTAAAAAACAGAATTGGTCAGATAGAAAAGGAGATCCAAAAGCTCACTGAAGAAAAATATTCCTTAAAGATTAGAATGGAGCAGATGGAAGCTAATGACTTTGTGAAAAATCAAGAAATTAAAAAATAAAACCAAAGGAATGAAAAAATAGCATGCAATGTGAAATATCCCATTGGAAAAAACAACTGATCTAGAAAACAGATCCAGGAGAGACAATTTTAAAATTATGGGACTATCTAAAAGTCATGCTCAAAAAAAAAGAGCCTAGACATAATCTTCCAAGAAATTATCAAAGAAAACTGCCCTGATATTCTAGAACCAGAGGGTAAAATAGGTATTGAAATAGTCTACCAATCACTTCCTGAAAGAGATCCCAGAAGGAAAACTCCTAGGAATATTGTAGTCACGTTCCAGAGATCTCGGGTCAAGGAGAAAATATTACAAGCAGCCAGAAAGAAACAATTCAAGTATTGTGGAAACACAATCAAGATAACACAAGATCTAGCAGCTTTTACATTAAGGAACTGGAAGGCTTGGAATACGATATTCCAGAGGTCAAAGAAGCTAGGATTAAAATCCAGAATCTCTTCCCTTACAAAGCTGAATACAATACTTTAGGGGAAAAAGTGGTCATTCAATCCAATAGAGGACTTTCAAGTGTTCTTGATGAAAAGACCAGAGCTGAATAGAAAATTTGACTTTCAAATACAAGAATAAAGAGAAACATGTAAAGGTAAACGGGAAAAAAAAATCATTAGGGACTTACTGAAGTTGAACTGTTTACATTCCTATATAGAAAGATAATGTAACTCTTGAGACTCACTCTTAGGGAGGTTGGAAGGATTATATACATATAGACAGAGGGCATAGGGTGAGTTGAATAGGAAGGGATAATATCTAAAAAAATAAAATTAAGGGATGAGAAAGGAATATATTGGGAGGAGAAAAGGAGAAATAGAATGGGGCAAATTATCTCTCACATAAGAGAGGCAAGAAAAAGCATTTTCAATGGAGCGGAAGAGTAGGGAGGTGAGAGGGAAAGAGTAAACCTTACTCTCATTGCATTTGGCTTAAGGAGGGAATAACACGCACTCTCAATTTGATAGAAAATCTATCTTACACTACAGGAAAGTAGTGGGGAAGGGGATAGGTGGGGTGGCTTTGGGGGAATGATAGAAGGGAGGGTAATTGGTAGGAGGGTAATTAGAAGTAAATACTTTTGAGGAGGGGTAGGTTCAAAAGAGAGAATAGAATAAAGAAGGGGCAGGATAAGATGGAGGGAAATCTGGTTAGTCTTTTACAACATAACTGTTATAGAAATGTTTTGCATGTATACCCTATGTATACACATGTATACCCTATATTGAATTGCTTGCCTTCTCAGTGGGGATGGGTGGTGAAGAAGGAAAGGAGAGAAGTTGGAACTCAAAGTTTTAAAAAATGAATGCAACAGGGAAATAAGATTTACAGGAAATGGGGAATAGAAATCTATCTTGCCCTATAAGAAAATAGAGAGGGTGGGGATAAGAGAAGGGAGTGTTGTGATAGAAGAGAGGAAAGAGTAGTGGAAGGGGTAATCTGAGTGCTCGCTGTCTTGGGATGGGTTGAAGGGAGAGAGGAGGAGAAAATTTGGAACTCAAAATCTTGTGGAAGTGAATGTTGACAAATAAAAATAAATAAATAAATTTTTAAAATGGAAAATAAAATAAAATTAGCCCTAAAGCCAGAAACTAAAAGAGCTGAGAGATTCTCCTCTTCTAGTGACACATAACATTTGCAATTCAGCAAAGAGAATGGATCAGCAGAGGATCCCATCTGTCTGTAAGCGGAAAAAACAGTTCACTATCTAGTGACATCACTAGTAAACTACATCAGTAGCTCTGTGGGAAGGTAAATAGCAGCACCATAGACTGAGAAGTGTTAACAATGGATATATCACTCTAGAAACATTAAGTTATTCTGACTGTATTCCTTGTCCACAGGTGCATTCCCTAGTGTTCCTTCATCTATTAACAAGGTACCAATCTCTTTTCCATTTGCATAGTCAAAGACAAATCATAGAATTTTAGCATATAAAGTTTGGAAACTCCTCTCAAGATCATCTAGTCAAATTTCTTCATTTTAGAGATATCAAAAGTGAATATCACGTATCAACCATTTTGCCATAGTGTTCAATTACCTTCTTTGAAATAATGTGCCCTTTTGGTGGTTTGGTAAAAGAAAATATTATGAATTGTGGTTTTTCACTAGATGGTGACTGATAGAAAGCTTTAACTCTTAAAACTTTTAAAGAACTTTTTACTGCTGGTAAGCCTGACTTCATAATAGATGAAGTTCATAAATCACAATGAGAGAATTTCTAGGTTGCCTTGAAACCCTAGTGGCAATATTGCATAATGACTAGAGAGCTGGTCTCCACACTGAGAAGATCTATGTTAAAATTCTACCTTACTGAATGTGTGACCTTTGTCTAGTCTTCTTGATATTCTGGGCAACTCCAATAAATTGCAAAGAAAGTACATACATAAATTGGGAGCTTTCTCAGTTAGGGAGTTTGTAATACCAGCAAAATCGCAAATCTGGTGCCTATCCTTAAGATACTAACTTTATATACAACTACAAAAATATGAAAGAAAAATCATAAGATTATTTTCAAACCAAGATATTTAAATCTTTTACAGTTTTTCCCCAAATGACTGGTCAAAATTTAAAAAATGAATGTCAGAAATGTAATTAATTGCTCCACCTGGTAGGCTAAGGAAATGACAGTTTATTGACTGGATGATTAATTTGCAGAAATCAATTGTGCACTTCAGAAAATGAAATATCAATGCCTTTTAAAACATGATTGCTGGACTATACATATACAAATAAACCCATGCATATAAAGAGAGAGACAAAGAGAGATTCCCAAAAGTCTTAGCTATAAGTTCAAAAACTTTAATAGTCTATTGTATTACATATATTTAATAGTTTGATGTTATACTTATTATTAAAGTTTAAAACTGAACTGAGGCTTTTGGGATACATTATCATATATGTGTGTGTGACAGCAAACAATTGAATTTTTATTTTCCAGTATTTTATCAGTAGTTATCAGTCTATCACTCTGATAGACTGAAAAATACTACCAATGAAATATGTCTATGTAGAAATCATATCATGATTTACCACTTCAACGTTCTTTTAAACAGAATAATAAATTTAGTCACACTTTTTAATCAATATTGTTTAATCATTTTAGTCATGTCCAATTCTTTGTGACCCCATTTGGGGTTTTCTTAGCAAAGATACTGGAGTGGTTTATCATTTCCTTCTCTAGCTCTTTTTACAGTTGCGGAAACTGAGGCAAGCAACATTAAATGTCTTGGTCAGGTTCATAGCTAGTAAGGGTCTGAAGCCACATTTGAACTCATTGCCTAAGTAACATAACCTGGAAGCAATGTTTAGTTCATTTATTTCTCTTTGAACAGTTAAGTGGCATAATACATAGAGCCCTGGTCTTTGGAATCAAGAAGACTCATTTTAATGAGTTCATATCTGGTCCTATACACTTAATAGCTGTATATCCCTGGGCAAGTTGTTTAACCCTGTTTAACTCCGATTTCTCAACTGAAAAATGAGCAGGAGAAGGAAATCACAAACCACTCCAGTATCTTTGCCAAAAAAGAACCCCAAATGGCATCACAAAGAATTTGACATGACTGAAACAACTTAACAACAACAATATAAAAGGGGAAAAATAAAATTCCATTTTTACTCTGCATTTCTTTAGATTACAGATCTGTGGCTTAGTAACACCTTATATATAGTCTGACCCTTTCCCCTAGGGCTTAATAAAAATATTGCAAAAAGCAATGGAATAAATACTTCAAAACTATTCTCATGAATGTTAATAAAGTTTCTTTATAGCAATTCACACAGCCCAATTAGCACTACCGTTTTACTTCTTGCAAACCTATGCTGGTAGTGGGTTTGCTGTCAGGATTGTGACAACCAATGGAGAACATCTGCAAGGAAATAAATCATTTGTTAGATTCCTAACAACTGGCATAAACTGAGATAGACTAAGTTCAACTAGACTTAACCAGGGTATTAAACAGGATTAATAATGCATGGTTTTATGACTGGCTGTAGGTGCAGGGAGAGGGGAGCAGTTCTGCCTTTTAGCTTTCTAGACTTTAGCTGCACCTAGATAGTTCCTGATAACAACTAGCACATTATGTCGCAAGGACAATCCTTGCTAAGACAGACAAGGCTAAGAACAGGATAAAGAAATCCCTGCTCAGGATAAGGGAAAAAATGCACAGGAAAGGAGATAGTATTTCCCCTCCAGAGCAGTTAAACTAGAAAGGAAATGGGAATGTTCAGAATGCAGAGCTTTATTGTAGGATCCTTGAGGGCAGAAATTGCATTTAATATTTTGTAACCCCACAACATTTATCATACTATTATGAATATAGTATGGGAACTCAGTGCATACTTGTTGAATACGTAAATCAACTATCACTCCTTGGAATTTGTTGTGATGAGAGCTGATGTTTTCCCAGCCTGACAATTTCAACTCCCCAGAACACAAATAAAATAACAAAGGTGGCCTGTATTCAGTTCAGTTTGCCTCACTTGGATTCTTAACCTTCTTCTCTGTTTCTTCCCAATAATATAATATTATACCTACCGTACCATCTTATACCTGTATTTGTGCAATATTATGGAAAGAGTACTAACTTTGGAGCTGGTGGATCTGGCTTCAAAAAATTTCCTAAGTCATTTACCAAAGTGACCTTTGACAAATCATGTAACTTCTCTGGGCATCAGCTTCCTTATCTGTTAAAGGAGAGTTAACCTAGATGACCTCCAAGACATTCTAACTCTAAATCTATGGTCCAATCAAGCATACCTATAATCCCTGCTACCAAGAGGGACTGAGGTAGGTAGACTCCTTAGGTTCAAAAGTTCTGATCTATAATAGCACTAAAGTTAATTGGGTACCCACACTAACTAGCACTAATATAGTCTCTGGGAGTAAGGGAATAAGGGAGAGGCCACCTGCCTGCCTAAGGAAGGTAGAATAAGTTCAGATCAGAAACCACAAATGTCCATGCTTCTGTGCTGATCAGCAAAGGCCCTCTGAGTGGAGGCTTCTAGCCTAGGTGGGAATGGGAGTGGAAATGAAAGTGAGGAGAGGGAGAGGGAAAGGGGAAGGGAGAAGGAAAGGGAGGGGAAAAGAGAGAGATAAAGGAACAAAAAGAGAGAGAGAGAAAGGAGGAGAAAAGAGGGGGAGAAAGAGAAAGTGTGAGAAGGTAGAGGGAGGGAGAGAGAGAGAGACAGAAAGACAGAGAGAGAGAGAGAGAGAGAGAGAGAGAGAGAGAGAGAGAGAGAGAGAGAGAGAGAGAGACTGAGTGACTTCTGCTGTGTCTCCCCAGGAAAACATATCCTCTTTTAAGGAAGGAACTTTCTCAGTTCTGTATTTGGGTCCTCAGTGTATAATTCAGTGTCTGGAACATAGTAGGTACTCAAATGATTCATTACTGATTCCAGTTATAAACTATGCTCCTATGATGGATTATGACACATTTTTCTCTATTGTTTTGCTCATATAACACAACATATTGCAAAGAAAAATGGACTAAGAAATAGGAGACCTACATTCTAGTACCAGTTCTTCTATGAATGAACTACCTTTTATGTTCTTACTTTCCTGATCTGTAAAATAAAGAGTTTGTATTAAATAAGCTAAGATCCTTTCAAGTTCTGGAATCTGTTAATTTGGGAATGACATCAAGAGATGCAAAAAAGAATCCTTCTCCTGATCTCTTGTTCTTTTGTTTTAATGTGCTGTTTCCTGGAAGTTCAATTTCTGTTTGGGGAGAATGGATGAAGTTTCCGGAGAAATTTAAATCACCCTTGAGCCACGTTTTTATACTTTTGAGTTCAAAGCTTCAAATGAACTGAAGCAGTCATCATGATTATCATCAGAGAAAGCTGAAGTGCATAAGTTGAAAATAAGAACTGCCAAAATAAGAAGTGCAAAATTGATTTTCAATTTTTTTTGATCTGATCAAACAGGAGAGGCTTGACATTTCCTGAAGAGAACCTGGTGAGCATATGCTAAGGCTTTTACCTATAGTATAAATTCATAAATTCTCATGCTGATTCACTCCAAAAAATAAATATTTGTTTAGGAAAAGAGAGGATGATTAGACTTAAAACTAAGGGAGATATGCTGCTAAATGTTTAACTACTAAGAGAGTTTAACGATGGGGGGAGATTGTGCTTACGTTGCACTTTGAAATTTAATCTGCATTGTTAACATTTTCTCTATCACTTTCTTAAATCTAGAGGATCAACAAAACAATGAATCAAGCCTTGATTTCTAGCAGTTGCCAATTTCAAGGTGCAAATGCTCACACTGAAAATTTAAGAATCAGCTCTCAGGAACTAATTTTAAATGGCTGTAGCACATCCCTGCTTGAAACTGTCATATGAGAAAGAAAATGGGTGTTTAAAGAGAAGATTCAGGGGGGACATAATTCAAACATATGAAGAATTGTCATAATGAAGACATTTTTATCATGGGCTGTTCTATAGAATAGAAGTAGGTAGTTAAAGGAGAGATGTTTCAGCTAAATTTGGGGAAGCATATTTCAAAATTAGAGCTGCCAAACAATAGAAGGGTATCTTAAAGATACCCTTAAGAGCTTAAGAGATCACTGGAGAAGTTTAAGCAAGGGATCAAAAAATATTTGTCATGAATGTTGAAGAGGGAGCTAATGAACTGAGAGTGAAGTTGGACAAGGTGACATCTAGGATCACATTCAACTTTAACATGGTTCTGTGAAGTACTGAATGAATGAATGAATATCTGATTATGTATATTTTAATCATCTAGTGAAAGAAATTATGCTCATCATATTTTATCCATTTATGCCCAAACACCAACTTCCCTTAGTAATTTTCAAACTTGAATTTTTAAAAAATCTACTTCAAAAACTACTTCTTTAACTTAGTCATCTCTACATGATGAGAGAGCCAGAAATATGTATTTGGAAGAAGTTTGCTTTCATCTATGTGTTCCACATTTGAAATAAGCATGGAACTTAAAAAGGTCTTCATTCCTTCCAGTCTGTAACTCTGCCCAACAGAAAATAAAAAATTTAAATGAGAGAAAATCAATTATTGATCTGCATTCTTTATTCACAGACATTTTTTTTCCAATTAAACTATGCTTCAGTTTGCTAGGCTTCCAACACTATATTGCATCATAATAATTGATTTTCACTTATTGAAATGAAATCTGAAAGTTTGTGCAACTATTTTAAGTCTTTTTTCTACAAGGACATGACCCTTATTCCAACAGCATCCCAATAAAATCATTAAGTTCTATGGTGAAGAGCTCTACAATTACTTTCCCAACCCTTACTCTGATTAGGAGACTGAGTCACTTGAGCAGGGTTCCTATATTTCCCCTGAGTGAATTAGAGATACTTGAGGGGGTTGGGAGAGTATCTTAATATAGCTTATGATTCATCACCAGATTCCTTCCCCACAATGATTATTGGCTTGTATCAATTACTCAACCAGACAATTTAAAGTATTCATGGAATCGATATATGTGATATAAAACATTCCCCC
Source organism: Potorous gilbertii (assembly GCA_028658325.1). Taxonomy (NCBI): domain Eukaryota; kingdom Metazoa; phylum Chordata; class Mammalia; order Diprotodontia; family Potoroidae; genus Potorous; species Potorous gilbertii. Next base: position 252,874,587 of record CM053771.1, read on the forward strand.
CAAAATTGTGTGGTACACTTTTACACAGAGTCCAGGAGAAAGTAAGTTCAAACTTAGCTGAAAGGGTATAACTCACAGTTCTAAAAGTCCATTATTTTTTTTCTTAGACTCCTTGTAGAGCTTGAATCTGTTTTTCATTGCATCCAATTTATCTTTGCCTCAATCTCATTCACTGCCTTTGGCCATTGCTGTTCCTGGAATACTACTGGGACCCTGATCTGAATCATCCAGTATTATGAGTTTCACAGAGACCTCATCAAGTCAAGTGAAAGGGTGTTCTCTCTCACTACCACCCCCAATAATTTTTTCTTAAGGATTTGGCTGGAGGCTTCTACCACTGTGTGCTGGAAAGTTCAAATCCTCAATTTCAAACTAACTCACTTGTTTTCTACATAGTCCAAAGGAAGTGATTAAGTGTTCCCATCCAATCCAAACTGACCTCCTAGTACATCTAACTGAAATTAGGAAGATGACCAAGCCTTGTTCATATCCACCTAATAGTAGAGACATGTTCTTGCTAGAATTGGGCATGACACCTTGTCACTTACTGATGTGGGGAGTTGATTAATGAGCTCAAATTGAGCTACATTCCTAAACACAACACAGTTAAAATATTGTTTAAAACCATCCTGAAGTGAATACATTATAAATTATAATGTCCAAGTTTGATTCAAGAGAAGAAATGAGAAAATACATCTCCCTTCTTTCTTCATATTCCCCTAAAGTGGAGGATATGAAACTTTTCATATTGTATCAGACTCCACATATATATGCTGGATAGCTTTGCTGAAGTAATTCCTAGGATTTAGGAGGGGTCCCTTCAGTGTCCACTTTACAATGAGGGAGGGATCACAGAGGAAGGGGCACTGAGAGGTGTGATGTTCAGAGTTGATGTTATCTTGCAGAATGGTGAGTTTCTGAAAATCATGAAGTCTGGGAGAGTAACTTGGTGGGAAATGTTGAGGTAATGGCCCTGGGGGCCCACCTTAAATGGCGCAGGGTCTGAGAGGAGTCCTCCAAAAGCCACTTCCTCTAATCTCTTTTCCTTTCCTCTCCCCTTCCCTTCTCTCTTGTTATCTCTCTCAAAATTTTATTATATAGAACAATATTATGGATGGGAAAAGGGAAAGGACATATCTAGAAAAAAGTTTATAAATATGTGTTATACATAATTTATTTTTAAAAATCTATTCATTTCAGTTTAAATATGTTCTGAAATAATAAGGGACCAGGAGAAGAAAAGTCTTTGAAACTCTTGATTCTGTGACAAGAAAAGACCTATGGCAAGTTTTAAATCCTCAACCTTTAGAGAACAGCAAAGAAAAGTCAATGAATGGAAATATCTATAATTTTCATTCATTCAAGAAATAGTTATTATGAATATACTATGTTAGGGGAGCTTATACTGAAATTTGGGTTCATTTCTCAAATGGGAAAAGGCAGGAAGAAAGAAAATTATACAAAAGCTTGTTCACCAGGAAAACATTTTATTGAATGAAAGTGAGAGTTGAAAATAAGGGTTGATAAAGACTGAGGAAATAATCTTGTACCTTGATTTCCTTTCTTTTTCTGTTTGGTTGAAGGAGAAGGGTTAGATAGAAAGAACAGAGATTCAACGTGATTATAATCTAACCACAGAGTACAGATAAAGGCATGTGAAAAAGTACATGCAGCAGTAGAATGAATTTACCCTTAAAGATCCTACAATCATAAATCTAGTGTTGGAAGAGACCTAAGAGCTCTACTAGTCAGGTCCCATCAAAAATACAAATGAAGAAACAGAGACTCAGGGAAGCTGATTCAGACAGGTAGTGATAATCAGAGGTGAGATGCTGAAGAGGTAGATAGCAGCAGAGATCAATTACTGACATATTAGTGATAAATTATGATCTGACAGTTATAAGGTTCTGCAACTTCTCCATAATCATGAAGTAACTGGAACAAGACAGAATCACTTGGAAAAAGGGCAAAGTGATGAAGAAGTCTTTGAGAACCTATTTCCAGATAAAAAAAATTTTACCTTTTTTGATAGTTAAAATCAGAAGTAGGAACTCAAATATTTTCATTAAAATGAAAGTAAGAAAATGTTTAGTTAACTGATAATCAATAATGGTGATAAATGTTCAGTCTGTTTTTGGATGTGTATATTTCTTTAACTTTTATTCTGTATAGTAACTGAAATTTAGTTAGAAATTCAAGATAAAGTAATGATTTATTGATCACTTAAACTTTAATATGTAAAAGATGATTAGTACAATCTCCATCAATGTAGATTGAAATCCCTTATAAGCAGCCTTTGTGAGTTGCTGTGGCCAAAAATATTCAATTGGTGACTAACTTCTGGTGATTTACCTTAAAATTTTCAAGCAAAGTCACCTGAGGCTACATTGTATGTTATTACCTATTCTACTAAAACTAGCTTCCAAAGATCTGTTCCAAGCTGGTTTATAGCATTTGGAATACATTGTTACCATTTTCATCTCTGGACCATTGTCCATACTGTTGACATATATGTACAAAAATATCTGCAGCAGCTCTTTTCTGATGGAAAAGAAGTGGAAATTATGGAGATGTCCATCAATTGGGGAATGGCTAAACAAATTATGATGGAATATTCTTGTGTTATAAGAAATGATAAGCAGGATGCTCTTAGAAAAACTTAGAAGGGCTTACATGAGCTGATGAAAAGTGAAATGTACGATGTACAATGTAGCCACAATCGTGTAAGATGATCACCTACAACTGACTTAGCTATTCTGAATAGTACAGTGATCCAAGACATCTTTCAAGAACTTACGATAAAAAAAAAATCCATCCATCTCCAGAGAGAGAAATGATGGTGTCTGAATACAGATTGAATCATACTTTTTTTAACTTTCTTTACTTTTCTTGAAATTCCCCCCAAACCTCATCTTTGCTTTCTTTTACAACCTATTACGCAAAAGTTTTGCATGACTACCTATGTATAACATATATTGAACTGCTTGCCTTCTCAATGAGGTGGGGTGGGGAGAGAGGAAGGGAGAGATTTTGGAACTCAAAGTTTTAAAAAAATAAATGTTCAAAATTGTTTTTACTTGTAACTGGGGGAAAATTAAGTACTAAAAAATATTAAAATAAAAATAAAAAGATTATAAACTCCAACAGAGTTTATAATAAACAGAATTAGTAACCAGAGATACCTTATATCCTTCCCAATACTACAGTAAACCAATTATATGAACTTGGTCTTCAAAACTCTCAATACTTTCAGATTATTCAGCTCTGATAAGACTAATTGGTTCTTTGAAGTCTAGGCTTACAAATAACGTAATGAACTATTATATTTACAAGTCCCAAGAATGTAGAGGCCAGTATGACACTTGTTTTATCAAAAGATAAAAGAGATATCACTTACTGAAAACCTCCAGTTGAATTGTACAGTTCTAGGTCCTTAACAATGACACAAAGAACAAAATCTGAAGAATGAGATGCCTAATCAATTTGCAGAAACATGGAAACCCTCAGAGTGATGGTTAATAACCAGCAGGACTTTGTGACCAACAAATCATGTCAAACCAATGCAATTGCGTGCTCTGACAGAGTGGCAAGCTTTGCAAATAGAGAGGAACAAGCAAGCATAATATATCTTGATTTCAGTGAGACTTCTAACTGTTCCACATGACATGCTCATCAACAAGGTAGAAAAATATAGCTTGCTGTCAGAGATGGATTAAATTGATTATAGTGGCAGCTAATTGGAGAGCGGAAAGCCAGAAACTGCAATTCATGCAAATTTTGAGGTAAGGATAACACTGTGGTCTTGATATGGACAAATCCAAGGGCAAATCAATGTGGTGTCACTGAGACAGAATCCAGTTGGGCCAAACTTAAGCAGGTGAAGGAAGAAATTCATTCAAAAAATCAACACACTTAAAAGGACCCAAGTATCTATCATGTCCCTTGATTGACCTATCCTAGTGCTTGGAGTTGGAGAACAGCAGATTCATTCCTTCATATTAATAGCTGACATTTATAGAGCTCTTTACAATTTACAAATTACTTTAAATCCATTATCTCATTTGATCTTGACAGCAACCCTGAGAAGTATGAGGGTAATGGAGTTGGAAGGTGGGAAGGGTTACTGGGTGAGTACCCTCCAGGCCAGGAGGGGATAAATAAAACTGAGGGGCAAAGGTGCTGTTATCTAAACTGAGACCTAAACCCCAATCTGAGACTAGTATTAAAACCACAGGACTGGAGACTTAAGCAGAAGAAGGTCATCAGAGTCTTAAAGTCAAAAGGTTCAAAGCCGAGCAGAAGGGCAAGAAATATATCCCATAGAGCAAGATCAGGAAAATATCAGGAAGGGAAGGAACTCTGAAGCATCTGCTGCTGACTGCTTGTTTCACACAGTATTAGCTGGAGACAGCATCCTGTTAGGAGTCTGTCTTCTTAAATATCCTTGGCAATCTCATAATTATTGATTGGTATCATATTTCCTTCCTAACTGTTTGTAGTAGGGGACAGGGAAATAACAAGTCCCTTCTCTACTGTGAATCTGCCAGAATAATAGATGTCTCTAGAGTCTCTGCCCCTTTAAAAAATAAAAAGGTACTTTACTGCATCTGGTTGACTATAGAAATTGTCTGTGGTGCCTCCAATTGCCTTTAGTTCAAAATCTTTATCTTAGCATTCAAGGACACATACCTATCCCTAACACAATTTTCCTACCAAATTTCCTACTCCCTCTGTTCCCATATAAACTCTTTATCCAGTCAAACTAAGCTCCCAAACAAACAAGACTTATGCAGGACCACCTCCGTACTTTTGCTCAGACTCTTTAATCCCCAACCCAGAATGTTCTTCTAATTCCTTTCTGTTTATGTCCTACTCATTATTCAAAGTTTAAGTCAAATATCAGCTCTTTTGTGAAGCCTACTCTAATCACTGCAGCCCAAGGTACTCACCTTCCTCTGAACTGCTAAAAACAAAACGAACAAAAGCCTTGTTGCCCATATGATTCACTTGGCAATTAATTTTGCACTGACTTAAAAGGTGATGTGGTATAGTCAATATAGTATTTAACCTAAAGTCATGAAAACCTGAGTCTGAATTCTGCCTCAGCGATCATCTAACCCTGTCAAGTCACTTTTACTCCCTAGACCTCCCTCAGTTTTCTCATCTGTAAAATGACAGGATTAGACTCAATAGTCTGTAAGATCCCGTCTAGCTCTTAGTCTATAATATTATGATTTCATTATTATAATTGCATTATTAGCTGCAACTTTTAATTTTTTTATTGTTGTCTGACTTTGTATGTGTTTATGTCATTGTCACCATATCAGAAACTCCTTGAGGAATATAATTTTAGCTCATAAACTTATATTGTATCTATGATTTCCTTGTTTATTCACAGCATAAAACCTAATGCCTTGCACATGAAATATACTCAGGAAATGTTTGATTAAACAAAAAGTAATAAACACATAATATAAATTTAAGGGCTAAACTTTTATGATGCAGTCATTATATTCTAAAAGAATTTAGACAAAAGAACTTATCAATGTAGGCTCCACTTAGAGTAGTTTCTTGCCTATTATGTCAGGCAAGCTGCCTACTACAAAAACCCACTGACTACAGAAGAATGAGTAGATTGTAGAACTAAA
>CM053771.1:252880734-252892474 GCA_028658325.1 Potorous gilbertii
CATGGCCTGAGTCCATTGAATATTTATTTCAGATGTTTGGGATATAGAAGCCTTGACTTCTATGTCTTTTCCTGATGTTAAGCATTGTTCTTCCTCATCAGAAAGGAAAGGAGGAAACATCTGCTCCCCAAGAAAGTAACCTTCTATGGTCTTATTTTTTTCCTTTTCTGGGCATTTTCCCAGCCAGTTACTTAACTTCTGAGATTCCTTTCCACACCCACCTTGCTTCCAGATCCACCCAGCTAGTGCTTGGGGTCTGAGATTCAAATGCTGCTTCCCAGACTCAGGGGCAGGGCTGCTATTCAGTGTGAGATTAAATTCATATGCTTAGGTGGGAGCAGGGCTGCCTCACAGGACTCAGTTCCCTCAGGAGGTTTATGTGGAGACCTTCAACAATGGATCTGAGCCCCTGCTTGCTTTGGGAGCCCATGTCTGCCGCTGCCTCTGCTGCTGCCTCCCAAGGGGCCCTGCATTATGGAGACATCCTGCTCCCCCTCAGCCAGCCAAAAAGGATCTCTCACTGTCCTGCAGTATCTGTGGGTGGGGGGACCTGCTCAGCAGCTGGAGATGTCATCCCTGAAGCCTGCTCGAATCTGCTCCTCTGAGTGCCATGCGGCCAAGACAGGGCTGGTCTCTGCTCTGAGTCTGGTGTGCGACGAACCTTTGGTGTCGGTTTTTCAGGGTTCTCTGGAACAGAAATCTGCTCCACTCCATTGCTGCACAGTTTCCACTACTCCAGAATTTGTTGGGAGTTCCTCTTTATAGGTATTTTATGGGCTGTGGGTTCGGAGCTACCATATGTGAATCTTTCTACTGTGCCATTTTGACTCCTCCCCCAATATGAACCTTTATTAAGATATAAGCTTCCTTCATATAGCTAAAGGCAAGTATTATTTTGATAAGTTTATTTCTTAATGATAAACCCTACTAAGAAGCAGAGGCCAATAGAAATTGTGATAGTCCCAAAACTCTCTGGTTTAGGCATCTTAGTTGAGACCCACAAACTTCATGAATTACAAGCCATCTCTGACTTAGAGCTTCATGCTATAGTGATTGGAACATTGGACCTGGAGTCATGAAGATGCCAGGAGTTTTCATCCTGCTTCAGACCCTTACAGTAAGCTATGAAAACCTTTATCAGCCTCAGTTTCCTTCTCTGTAAATTGAAGATAATAAAATCTATTTCAATTCCTCCCAAAGCCTCCATTTTAAGGAAAGTGCCCAGACCAAATATGTTTACTCTTTCATCCTACTTTGGGTTCCTGATTCCAATCCTGATTCTCTAAACTTCTTTCTCCACTATTACTTTGCATCCTTCATATCCTAGAAAATTATTCCATCCTGTGGCCCTTTTTTCTGACTGGTAATTTCTTCTAATTGTCCATTTTAAAGAAGGGTCTAGATAGGCCATATTCAATCCTTCATTTCTCCCTAGCCCTTCTCCTGACTCTTCATATTTCCTTCCTCCACTCACACCCACTATATTTTTCAGCCTTTTATCTTTTGTCTTCTTCCATTAGAGTGTAGGCTCCTTGAGGGCAGGTATAATCTTTCTTGTTTCTTATATTTTTATCATTCCCAGCACTTAGCATAGTACCAGGCATATGGTAAACTTATAACAAATTTCTAATAAATGTTATTTGACTAACAGGATTGTTTTAAGATTTTAAAGCATCATATAGCTATTATATAAATATATATATATATATATATATATATATATATATATATATATATATATATATTCTATTTTTGCTATATTGCTAAATATTCTCTATTTTTGCTCCCTCAGTGCTAGAAACTTCCATTCTAGACACTTCTATACCAATGCTTTTGTCTGCTGTGTTTCACTGTCACTCCTTAGTCTCCTCTCTCTATAACAGTAAAGACAGGAAAATTTGCCAGGCCCTCACCCATGTTGTTGAGAAGTCCTGATATGGAGTGATCAGAAGTCAGAGATTCTCATACTGTGGTGAAAGCTTAGAGCATCTTGGAATCTGCAAGAGGGAATTCTCTTGAAGGATCATTGATTCCCTTTCATCTTCCTGATATGGCCTGATGCTCATTATATTCAAAGAAGAGGTGGTTAATCTGACAACCAAGACTTGGTTCTCTGCATGTCTCTCTAGTAACCAACATCCTGAAGTTGTTGTTGTTAATCCTTCATTCTTGAAGGCTACAAAAGACATTATGGGACATTATAAATCTTGATCTAAGTGAGGTAGAACTTCACCAAGTCTTCAGCCTCACTATCTCTTTCAGAGACACTGAAGTCCAAAGGCAAGATAAAAATCAAGATGACTAATGATAGCCCAGGATGCAGTGGGTGATCTTGGGCTTTCTAAATTAGGTGTTTCCCAGTGAATTTGTCTTGAACCTCTCTTCCTTCACCTTACTCCTGTGTATCTTAGATTTTATACCACAGGGTCATAGCCACTTGTTTTGACCTATGTCTTCCCACTGGACCCTGATGGTTCTGGAGGAGAGAGTGAGGCTGACAACTTTGCTTAGCTCTGCTTCATTTAAATCCAATTCATTTGCAAATCAAAACATCACTGTAATGCCAATCACAGCAGCACACTTGAAAACTTCTGCTGTGAATACATAGGTCCAATCACATAGTACAATAAACACTCTATTTATTCACAACTAAATCTTATTCACAAAATGAAAGCATAACAACATTACTTAACTACTTATTATTACTAAGGTCACACAACATATATCATTGCATCCCTAAAATACAACAAGGGGTAACAGGCCAGGGTCTTCCCTAAGCACAATGCATCATTAAGGGGTAGCAGAAAATATCACACCATCCACCAGTAGGTCACAATAAGTTACAATCTCCTCAATCCAAACAGAGTGTCCAGGTAAAGTCCTTTCATCTTGACTAGAGGCTAACTTCTGAGCCCTGTGCTATATAACATCTTGGTTGAAAGTTTTCTTTTCCAAAAATGAATTTAAAAAATGACTATGGTAGAATCAACACATTTAACATACACATACATGTTCAACACACACAAGCATATATCTTTACACATTATGTGTATGTGCATACATATATGCATGCACACATGTGAATATACACATATATGTGTGTGTGTACCAGATATAGACACCAGAATAGAAACAAGAGCTATGATTTCATCAACATAATAGATTCTAGGCGATGATTTTCCTCTACCAAAGGCAGGTTGACACCTCTGCAGCTTACAGTTTTTGACTTTGGGGTACTGGGAAGGCATGAGTCCTTGCCCCATATGAATTGTGTAACCCTGGGCAAGTAAGTCACTTAACATTATGTCAGATAGAATTGAACACATTGAGTGCAAAATGGTTGTAATACAGACTTTCCTGGGGGGAGAGGGAGGGAAAAATGAAATTTCTTTGTAAATTAAAAAAAAAGGTACAGGTTATCTCAACAATAGGTAAAGGAAATATTTTCCAAATTATGGTCCAGGTTCAAGGGTCTTCTAGGTCCTAGGATGTGGCCTTTTGACTGAGTCCAAGTTTTATAGAACAAATCTTTTTATTAAGGGGATTTGTTCTGTGAAGTTTGGATTCAGTTAAAGGGCCCCACTTGAGGACCTTACAAGTCCCTTACCTTTTATAGGTCCTACTTTCATCTGTAAAATAATAATCCCATTTCTTTAGTGCCTTGTAATTTCCAAAACCCTTTCTTTACAACTCTATGAGACTGGTAGTGTATAATTTTGCCTGTCTAAATTTATGATTTCTTTTTATATAGGAAAAGCCTTATAAGGAAATGCTACCAAATGTAGATCACCATTGAAATTTATAGTCTTAGGGAGCTGCCTAGAGCAAAGAAACAAAATGACTTGACTAGGATTATATCTCTATATGAAACAGAGGCCTGACTTGAACCAAGGTGTCCTGACTCTGAGGCTGACCCTATCTGTTGTACTACTCCACCAGCTATCTCTCTATCATCACATTTTACAGATGAGGAAACAGAGAAGTTAAGTGATCTACTTGAAATCACCAAAGTTTCAACAGCACTACTAAAATCCTGGCATTCTGATTCCTAATGGAAGATCCTTTCCTCCACATCAGGCTGTTGCAAAAGCAGTTTGATTATACGATTCCTTCTATTATTCCATCTATTAGACGATTAGGCCTAACATCCTCTGATCCTAAGGACCTTCCATTGTGCCAGTCAGAATGTTGGGCTGACCTAGTGATGTGACCTTGGGCAAGTTACATGACTTTTCAGAGGCAAGTCTGTAGTAACTTTTAGACAAGTTACTTTCTGCATGGATGGAGGGACTCTCCCCACTGTGACTTTCCCAATACAGATGAAATTTTGAGATAAGACTGAAAAATAGATTAAAAACAAAATCATCCCATGGAGACAGACTAGGAGAGTGATGCTCGTGAGCATTGCTGCCAAGCAACCTCAAAACTAGAGTGGAAAAAGAAATCTAAGTAATCTCTGATTGCATGGCAGTATTTAAAGTACCAAATGCTGACAGAAACATATTCTTTCCTTCTTTCAAAGAGTCCAGCAAGACTTGTTGGAATTTCAAAAGCAATCTCTTTTTTTGGATATGTTTTTCCTGTTTTCTTCAAATCTTAAATTGTCAGCAATACAGTATGAAATATGTTTTTGTAAAATGCTTTTTAAAAGATATAGCCATTCTAGTCATTTCAGAGGAAAATGCCCCCTCACCTACAGAATTGCAAAGGTGTTTGTGGTAAAGCAGTTTCTCTGCCCAGAGGCAATTTTGTGTATTTTGATTCATGTCCTTAAATATTCTTAAGGTTTTTTTTTTTAAAGCCCTATATATTCCAGTCTCCTAAAGATTGAGGAGACAATACCTGGGGCATGACTTTAAATGCTGTCTTAAATTAATTAGGAAACTCACTGGTTAAGGGCCAGGTGTTTTGTTTTTGAATTTGAGCTAATACACCCTGTAGACACATAGAAAGCTGGGTAAATGATGGGCAGTGGTGGAATAATGGTCGAAATGGTTGAAGGAAATAGCTTGCAAGAGGTTGTCCTCCTGACCCTTATTCTGTGGGACTGAATATCTGGTTTGTTCAGCAGCTTCTATCACATTTGTCACTCAGGAGACCCAGTGCTAATGATGCATCCCACAGGCAGCTACTTTATCAGGTATTTAACCCTCCTGCTTGAACAAATGGACACCTAATCTGAAGGAAAAGAGGTAGTCCACTTGCAACAATGCACTTATTTTCAAACTGTCTGTGGCCTCAGAAATCAATGACAAGTTGGATGGGATGAGAAAGCTCATGATGGCAAAGCAGCTATCTCAGGCAGGTTGAACTTTGGGTAAATTGGGGAGTGGGCAAAATTTGGCATGGAGTCTCTTCACTCATCTTTTGGTTTTCTTTTCTCCCCTTTTCAGTACCCTCTGCCTCTTCCTCACCCTAGTGCCTGGAATTTTTGTGTTGCCTGGTCATGCTGTCTGGAAAATAAGGAGTTATTAAATGAATTCATAATAAATTGATAAAAACTTGGGTGTACAGTGTAGAAGCTGGAGCTGACAGGATTTAGGTAAAAATCCCAGCAGGTACTTAGTTTATGTGTGGAATGAAGTCAACAAGCATTAATTAGGCCTTTACTATTTGCCAGGAGCTGTACTGAGAGTCACAGATATAAGAAAGGCCAAAAAAATAAAAAAATCTCCCTGACCTCAAAGGTAGTCATGACTTTGAACAAGCCATTTTAGTATCTGGATGCGCTATCCCTCCTCTGTACAGTAAGGGAGTTAACCTTAAAAGTTTCTATGATCTTGTCTAGCCTTTAATTCATTATATAAACATGACCCTTTCATTTTACAGACTCTTTCATTTACAAAACAAGAACCAGAAAAATGACATATAAACACATGTTGTCTCCCTTGATACAAGATCTTTTAGGACAGAGATTTTAACTTCTGTTTTTGTATCCTCAGGTCCTACACATAAACTTAATAAAAGCCTTCTCATTAACTGAATTGTAAGTTTGCCCATAAGCAAAATGTTTGTTTACGTGGTTTGATTTTTTTTTATGTGTAGGAAGACTTGCTTGAAAAAAATAAAAGGAAAGATTTGCTTGATTTTTTAAATCTCTTCTTTACCCATTGTTAACCCTGAGAAATGTTCACAGTTCTATAGTAGGATATGTAACCTTCAGTTTCCCAATGAGAGACAAAGCTTACACCTGAAATGATTGCTGGGAGGAGGAAATTAAATTCACGTGGAAATGTGAATATATATTTGATTTTAGACTCTTTTCAAAGAATAAGTTTTGTTAGGATGGGGATAGGGGAAGTATCAGGAAAGTGTGGTTAGCGAAAGTAAACAAAATCATATGAAGGTAATGAAAATGCCCCAAACTCAACATCATTATAAGATGCCACAAGGAGAAGGCATGCACAAGCACAGAGTGCTCAGGGAGAACATCTAGGATCAACTGTATCCAATTCTTCATTTAAGGGAGTCATGTAAAATCAATGAAAATTGTGATTGTGAGTCTTTGATAATGTCTCTCTGTCATCTTGAATGACCTTCTATTCAGAGGAAACTCATAGATGACATATTTGGGCAAGACCATCAGATCTGGGAAATCCTTGTACCTATGACTGTTGGTTTTTCTCCTCATATAGGTCACTCAGCCAACTAACATTTTTCAAGTATCCACTATCATTTGAGTTTCCCTAGGCTTCCCATTTATAGAATTTATGTTTCTAGAAGAGTAGAGATCTTTAGGTAGGGATTCAGTCCCGAGTTGGCTTAGATAAGTTACCTAACATTTATGGATTGCAGTTTACTCATCTAGACAGTGAATGGATTGGAGTAGGTAAGTGTTAAGTATACTTCCAGCTCTTAAATTCTTGTTGATGAAGATCTGGTTCTAGGATCTCTAAGGCAGCTCGATGCCAACACAATGAATAGGTGTTGGACTTGGAATCAGTAAGATATGAGTTTAAATCTCGTGACCCTGGACAAGTCACTTAATCTCTCCTACCTTCAGTTTTCGCATCTGAAAAATGGAGATAATTATAGCACCTGCCTTCCCGAATTGTAATGAGGACCAAATGAAATAGCATGACTAAGACATTTTATAAGTCTTGAAGCACTATAGAAATGCTATTTGTTATGATTGCCATTTTTGCAGGAGGTGCATCTAAGCATTTTTATTATTTGAGACTTACTCTAACTTCCCCCAGCAGTTGGGTGGTACAGTGGATAGTACCAGACCTGAAAGCAGGAAGACTTATCTTCCTAAATTCAAATCTGCCTCAGACACTTACAGGCTGTGTGACCCTGGACAAATCACTTAACCCTATTTGCCTCAGTTTCCTCATCTATAAAATGAGATAAAGAAGGAAATGGCAAACCACTTCAGTATCTTTGTCAAGAAACCCCACATGAGGTCAGAAAGAATCTGACAAGACAAATGACTCAATGACAACAATAACTAATCTCCCCTTCTTAGGAACATCACTACTCTGATGAATAGCAATAGCTAAAATTTATATAGTAATGAAAGATTTGTAAAGTGCTTTACATGTTATATCATTTGATTTTCACAGCAGCCCTACGGGATAAGGACAACAGATATCATTCCAGTTTTACAGATGAAGAAACTGAGACTTAGGGTAAATGATCTGCCTAAGGTCACACAACTAAGAATTGTCAGAAGCTGGATTCAAACCCCAGACTCTACTGATTTTAGGTGGCTCAGCGTTTTTTCTACTCTCCCCTCATGACTGACTAGGAATACTGGGTGTCATGGAGTGATGTAAAGTGTGATTTAGAAAGTCATTGAAGACAACTTAATGTCATAGAAGGGACTTCAGATGTCTAGTCCAATCTTTCAAGTTGAAGATGAGGAAGCAGACCCAAGGAGTTTAAATAACTTCCCCAATGTCATGTAAATCGTATCAGAGCAGAATTTAAACCCATGTCCTCTGATTCCAGGGATAGCAATCTTTCTGCTATAATCCTGCCTCCCTTCCCCAGCTTCAGAATTTTGGTTTAAGGCATACCCTGCTCAACAATATAGTTAAATTTTCTTCCACATCACTCCCAATAAGCTGTATTTTTTTATTCTCCCAAAGTTGCTGGAAAATGTGGTTTTAAATGGCCAGACACTTACTTAATTAAAACCCAAATGCAAGCACTACTGTAATCATGCTATGATTGCATTTTTGTAAATAGACTCTTATAATGAATTACAAGGAATTATAAAGTAATCATGTAAATTATTAAGTGAAGATGACTTAATACAGTATATATTTATAGAAATCAAATTACTGCTAGCAAACTTTGATGCTTAATGTAAATGTAGCTTATTAAAGACTCATTTTAAGTTCTGAAAACCATGTTTTATTGAATCACATTAAGATTAAATGGATTCAGCTACATAAAGGTATTTTTAGAGGTAGAGCACTTAGTTCCCCCAACCTGGTGCCCATTATGTGATGAGCACTACACTAGCCACTATACGTCAATCTGTTTACAATTTAAGTGCTTTGGAGGCAAGGAAAAAGCAAGTCTCTATGACAGGATTGGTCCCAGGGAATGAGTGGTGACTAGCTTGCCAGTTGGGAAGATGTAAGAGATTTGTCCCTTAACCTTGGATTAAGCTGACTAGAAATTCATCCATGTTCTTAGGACCATAAGATAAACTTGTCCATTTGGCCGAGAAAGAGCCCAGCCATGATTTAACAGCTACAGAAAGACTTCAACTAATGGTCCATTCTCAGAGACTCAAGCAACAATAAGCATGTATTCAGAATAGGATCAGGGGGCAAGATATATTGATTTCTGTGGCCTAGAACATCCTACCCGATCACTTGAACTTTCCTCTTAAGACACATCTTTCCATCCCCACTTGATAAATTGTAGATGCTGTTAATGGTAGTTAGTGGAATAGTTCCCAACAAACTACTGACATATATTTTCTGATCAAAGTAGTAAGTGAAAGTAGTAAAAGCATCACACATAAATCCTAAGAAGAAAAGCAGTCTTTTAGTCAGTCATATCATGTCAATTCCTTTGTTATCCTTTCAGGGTAACTCCTTGGTATATCATTTGAGGTCCACCACAGAGGCTACAATCTACCATTTTAGACTTATAGAATGTCAAAACTGAAGGAAACTTAAAGATGGTCCAAGGGTGTTCTTTAATTAGGGTCCATGAAGTTTTAAAAAATGTTTTTAACATTTCAAAAAATGTTAATAGTTTTAGTTTTCATTGTAATCCTTATGCCTTTGCTTTATGTATTTAAAAACATTCACAAAAGGGGTCCACAGGCTTCTTTAGACTGCCAAAGAAGGCCATGACAAAGAAGAGGTTAAGAAGTTCTGTTCTGGGCTGATCCCTTCAAATTTATATGTATGTGATTAATAAATTTATATATGTATATATATTTCAATTTCATATAAAACAATTTTTAACATTTGTTTTTAAAATTTTTCAGTTCAAATTCTCTCCCTTCCCCTTCCTTCTCCCCTCTCCCCTCTCCCACCCTTCTTTGCCCCTTCCTTCAGGAGGCAAACAATTTTATGTAGATTATACATGTGTTGACATGCAAAACATATTAGCGATGTTGTGAAAAAGAACACAGACCAAAAACAAAAGTATGCTTCAATCTGCATTTAGATGTTTTCCCCCTCTGGAGGTGGAGAGCATTCTTTATCATGTCATTTGGAATTTTCTTGGATCATCATATTGCTAAGAATAGGTAATTCACAGTTGATCATTGTACAATAGTGCTTACTGTGTACCGTGCTCTTCTGGTTCTGCTCACTTTGCTTTACATCACCGCATTCTAGTCTTTCTAGAATTTTCCTCAAAGTACTCTATTTATCATTTCATATAACATAAAAGTATTCCATCACAATAATATACCACAACTTGGTCAGCCATTCCCCAATTCATAGGCATCCCCTCAATTTTCAACTTTTTACCATCTCAAAAAAGAACTGCTATAAATATATTTGTACATATAGGTCCTTTCCCATTTTTATCTCTTTGTAACCCCTCCATTTTAAAGTTTAGGAAACTGAGGTTCTGAAAATTTGAGAGACTTGTTTAGGGTCATATATTACAGCTTGGATTTGAACTCAGGTGTGCTGATACCTAGTACAACTGAACTTTTCATTACGTGGTTGTCTTCCATATTCTATCTCACAAATTCTGTTTTGTTGTTTTAAAAGTCTACATTAATTTCCCAAATAGCACTCTATACTTCTAAAGCGGATGTCATCTTTGTGCCTATTAAGCTCATGACATGTTATATGTCTACTTGTCTCATCCTTACTTATTGAAATCCTACCCATCCTTCATGACTTAGTTCAAATACTATCTCCTCTCCAAAGTAACTCCTCCCTTCTCATGACTACTTCAACTAGAAGTGATCTTTTTTCTTCCCCTGAACTACTGTCATATTTATAATCTATAATCAGCACTTCATAAACTGTGGGTTGTGACAGTTTAAGAAGCACTGAAAGGGTCATGAGGGGAAAAAGTTTAAGAAGTCATGGTCTATGTAATTCATCTATGTGACTCCTGTGTAAATCATGGGACTGTGTATAACAGAAATGTTTGTATTTGTCCCATCTCTAATGAGCTTATGAGGTTGGGGCCATATATTTACATATTATTTCCCACAATGTTTAATAGTGAGTGCTACAAATAAGAGAAGCAAGCAATAAGTGTACATTGGTTGAATCAATGAAGGGACTTATTTGGAACTGTGTTTTGAAGGGAATGTTGTGAGGGGAGATGAAGGTGAAGGGACAGTCTCAAAGGTGATAGAAGTGACATGTACAAAAAGACAGAGCACCTGTACTGTAGGGATAACCATGGCAACTTAGTTGCCCTGAATTAGAATATTAGAGTCATTCAGAAACAAAGAGTAATAGTGAGACTAGCTCATTTTCATGGGGTGTGAGAAGGAAATATGAAAAAAGATGGGATAAAATGGGCCAGGGATCCTTGAAAGCCAGGAGGAGGACTTTGATTCTTCTGCACAAGACAGAAATCAGTCAAAAGCCTCTTCTAAGTAGCTTAGACACTGTGCTAGGCACAGAGGATACAAAGACAAAAACAAACCAATCTCTGCCCTTAAGGAACTTACTTTCGGCAGGAGATACTACATGTACATATATGCATGATAAATTCACACAAAATGCATGTAAAATAAACATACACATGTACATATATACAAATTTAATACATGTAAAAATGGAAGTTAATTGGGGGGAGAGTGAGAGGCATGTACTATTCAGAAAAATCAAGAAAGTCCTTGCGAAAGAGGAGAGTTTTGAAGAAGACTAAGCATTCTAAAAGACAGGTGAGGAGAGAGTATGCTTCAGGCATGATGGACATGGGAACTATGGGAGATGGAAGATGGAATATTATGAGTATAAAATAGGAAGAAGGCAAGTTTGGCTGGATCATGAAATGAGTAAAGGGAATTAATATATAATTAGTCTATAGAGGTAGGTTGGGACCAGGTTACAAAGTTCTTTAAATGACAATGATTTATTTATATTTGATCCTAGGGGTAACAGGGAATCATTGGAGCATATTGAATAACAGGAAGGACATGATCAGATCTGTGTTTTAAGAATATTCAAGAATACTACTTTTGGCAGCTGTAAGGAGAATGTATTAAAAAGAGGTGCAGATGAGGCAAGGAGAGGAAAGTAGAAGCAAAATGCTGTATGGGAAAGAATACTCAAGGTTGACACTATGT